>JACEEZ010009920.1:0-10298 GCA_016584305.1 Chionoecetes opilio | reverse complement strand
GAGCGTTGAAGTATAAAAGGAAAGAAGAAGCGTGAGGGGCGGGAAGAGAAGGGTCTCACCTGCTAGAATCGCACTAAGAAAGGAGTGAGAAAGGGGGAGGAAGCATATAAAGGCGACATCACCGGAAGGCTCCACTCCCAGTGACGGCAGGGGTTAGGATTGGTCCACGAGGGCCAGACGGCACCGAACCCAACAATGGCGGGCAGGCCGCCAGAGCGTGATGCGTCGACCACGCTTCAAGCCCGCCACCACGACAAGGTGACTCCCCACAGCGAGGAGCGAGAGCGAGAGAGGAGGAGAGAGAAGAGAGAGAGATCGGAGAAGAGGATGAAGAGGAGAGAGAGAGAGAGAGGAGAGAGAGAGGAGAGAGGAGATGGAGAGAGAGAGAGCAGTCGAGAGAGAGAGAGAGCTATGCGAGAGGAGAGAGAGAGAGAGAGAGAGGAGAGTGAGAGGAGGAGAGGAGAGAGAGAGAGAGAGAGAGATGAGAGAGAGAGAGAGAGAGAGAGAGAGAGAGAGAGAGAGAGAGAGCGAGAGAGGAGGAGAGAGAAGAAGAGAGAGAGAGAAGAGAGAGAGAGAGAGCGAGGACGGAGGAGAGAGAAGGAAGGAAGAGGAAAGGAGAGAGAGAGAGAGAGGAGAGGAGAGAGAGAGAGAGAGAAGAAGAGAGAGAGATAGAGAGAGGAGAGGAGAGCGAGGAGAGAGAGAGAGGGAGCCGAGAGTCTGAGAGAGAAGAGAGAGGAGAGAGAGAGAGAGAGAGAGAGAGAGAGGGGAAATCCAGCAGAGCGAGAGAGAGAGAGATAGGAGATTGAACGAGGGGAGAGAGGAGAGAGCGAGAGAAGAGAGAAGAGAATACGTACCTAAATGTATACATCTGCATACCTTCACAAAACTCAGGCTCCGCGGCTCGCCTGTCCCTTCCTCCTCGTTCACCTGAGAACAAGAGGGGACGCAGGCCATACATCTTCACAGCTTCACCTTTACATAAATCTCGCTTCTCTCTTTACTTTGTTATATATACGTTCTCGCCTCCAAGTCTCGTAAATTTATATTTTTTCTCTCTTGTCCCCTGTGCGGTTAATCCAAAAGTCTCGCGGGTTTTTGTACACGAGTGGCCTTAAGATATTCAAGACACTTCTATGCCCGTCTTAAGCCTTCTTTATATCCGCTATTGTAGTTCTGTCTTAAAACTAGTTAAATCTTGAACCCTATATATTTGGAGGTTCAAATGACTGATGTAAAAATTCCTTCACATTCAGCTAAATAATCTATCGCTCCAGACTTTTCCCGTCCTTCAAATCTCTCAAGGCGAAGAAAGTAGTCAGCCGCTGCCTCCACGACGGGAAAACTTTGTAGTAAATCTCTTTTCCCTCGGTCTTTTTTTCATAGATCTTAGGTAGTGAAACGCAAGGATTTTTATCTTTACTAGTCATATGATTAATGATAGGAGGGGGGGGGGAAAGGTAGAGGATGAAAGGGGGAACGTTGAAGAGGAAAAGGATGAGTTGTTGTGGGTGACCTCTCTTTGGAAAAAATATGGTGACAAGGAGTATTGGTGACAAGAAGTAAAAAAAAAAATTCATACTGAGATGAGTGTAGATAAACAAAATTGAGAAATGATAAAAAGAGGAAGGTGAGGGAGCAGGTGACTGTAGTTATAAAGTCACGTTTTTTTATTAATCAGGCGAGGGAGTGGATAAAAAAATGAATGAACGAGTGGGGAAAAAAATCCTTGTCTTGCTGCATAAAGAAAAGTTCCAGAATATATAAAAGAAAAGTGTCTGGATGATAATGTTGTATATGTTTCTGTCTACGATATGCGGAAAAGAAATTAAAGATAAAATATAAATTAAACATTCCTCAAGGCCTAGGGGTTTTTGTCGGAAGTACAGCGGGTCCTGTAGAGCTTTAGAATGACTTGACTTCAATGTATTTAGTAAGATTCATTTTTTTTCCTCACCTGTAAGGTATCAAAGTTTGCAGATGTTACTAAAATAATTTGTTCTACAAAGATCAGAGTAAATTTCGTGTGGGCTGGATAACATTCTTCACGCTGATTCTAAAACTGCATTCAGATTGTTTCTAACACTCAAACACGTATTGTTTTCAAGCTGAAGATATATATATATATATACTATAGATAGTATATATATATATATATAATATATATATACTATAGATATATATACATATATACTATATATATACTATATATATATATATACATGATATATATATAATATATATATATATATTATATATAATATATATATATAATATATATATATTATATATAATATATAATGATGGGGGTGGGGGGACCGAATGTCTATTTTCCGCTATTCGCGGACGGCAATATTTGGTTTTAAACATTTGCAAATTGCGAATTGGAATGCGAATATAAATAATATTTCAAGTAATACACTACTTTTGATATCTTGAATTTGTATATAACATGAAAATTTGTTGTACTGTAAAAGAAGTTCACTCATAAAAAATATGAATGTCTAACGTAGATAACACTTAGTCGCCACCTTTTTTGGCCTGGATGTCGCCAGCCGTCCTATATTACGGACTTATAGCGTCACTACTGATGTGCCACTAAGAGATACCCACAGTAGTTTATTATCATGGACTGATAATTACCCGGTTTCAGTGTAGTTTTTATTAGGCGTTGTTATCTGCAAGATAAACTGTTTAAATTTGCTACTTCATTTTTTTTTGGGCGACGACGACGCGGGAGGACACTCAGAACAATAAACACTAGTGACCTAATTGGGTGTAGCCGTTACCAACGTCGCCACCGGTCTGATTATTTGGTAATTTGTTTCATTTATAGTCATAATATGACAGATGAAGACACAAAATGACACAGACTCTCCAGATAGTCTAACTTTCCTGAAATCATGAATGTAGAAATGTAAGTATTAACGCAACCAGACGTCTGTAAATAAAAAAGAAACATTGTCCTGGCAACTTTAGTGTTATCTACCGTACAGAAAATTCCATTCAATTTTCTGTTTCCAGGTTGCGGGACGAGGACCCTCTCTTACACGAATACTTACATGATAATATTGTACATGAATAATAATTATCGCAAAGTTTACACTTTGCACTGTCATTAGAGATAGTCTCGAAATAATCCCAAACCACATTGATGTGACTGGACGCCATTACGCAGTAGGCTGCTGCAATGAGGAGGACAATTTTGAAAAGCTAACGCCACCAGATATGTCTCTCGCGCTCTCACTTCTTCTGCACTTTGAGCCTGAATGATCTATCATTTACCGTAAATGTCCCGTACTTTTTCGGGGCATATCAGAATTACACTTCAATACAATAACTGAAACAGTTCTTAATAAAAATGTTGTTCTCATTTTCTTTTTCTGCATTGATGAAAAATATTGGCCAAAAACATATAATCCTTGAAAAACTCAATCTATAAAAATTGTCTTTTCATTTAAAAAAAACACTGCAAGTTCAAGCAGGAACGAGGATTAAGGACATATCTACTTGTATGTAAGCATTCGTCTGGTACCTGGTTTTGGGCCCTGGTCAGTATCTCATTCGACGAAATTAACCAAGAAAAACAGTGGGAAGACAGGGATCACAAGAGACTTGAAGATACGGATCTCTGTCCTCTTGCACAGGATACCGACCAACACCAAATACTCCTGTTGAGCGAGTCCATAACACCGTGGGGGGCGTATGCCAATCCGCCGTTAAAGACTTTCTTGACGTGACCCGCCGTCATTATGGACTGTCGATACCAAGGTATGTAAAACTTCCAAGATCAAATGTCATCGCCACACGCTATGAACAGACTGTTCTGTTTCAATCTAGTAAGCCTACAAACACTTGGACCTTGGGTTCTAAGCCAGGAGACATCAAGTCCAAAAGGCTTTGCCTCTCGTGCAGCCCTTGGAGAGCCATCACCAGACCTCCAGCGACTCAGCAAAAGATTACTGATCATCCGCAAAAAACCCCAAGATCAAGTGATCTTGGTGTTGCCGAGGGTCCTCCACAATCATGTTTGATCTACAACTCTTGCCCCAATATCAAGTCCATACAAAGTGTTTTGAAAAAGTGATCGAGCACACACTCCTTGCCTCACTCCTGTATTAAACAGAAAAAAAAGCTGGTACACCTCCCCAACAATTCACAGCACTCTCAGTCCCAGGAGTAGAGAACAGTCATCAAACCAATAGTCCTTAGCAGGAATCCCGCGAAGTCGCAGAAGTATCCCATGATTCACGATTTGCACTGAGTCCAAACGCCTTCTTGAGTCAACATGGCCTGCAAAGCATCCCCGTCGAAAACTCACATCGGCGTTCCACCAGACACGAAGACGATAGGTACGGTCCGTTGTTGACCTTACCAGGGCGTGAACCCAGACTGCTGAGGTCGTGATGCTTCAGACAGATGAATGCGGATTCCGTGTCAGCAATAGATGGGCCAAGCCACCTTGCCTGGCACGCTGAGCAGTGTAATACCGCAGGTAATTGTTGGCAGTCCTGACGGTCCTTTCCTTTCCAGATAGGGACACCAGCCCCCTTTTCAGTCAGTGAGGAATGGTACCTGATTGACACACGGCAGTCAGGACAGCATGCAACCCGCGGATCATGGCCGCAACCCCCAGCTTTGAGAGAGCTCCACACGATATTCTACAAAAACACCAGCTGCATTTCCAACCCTCAACTTTGTTGTTACAGCCTCTCTGAACTTTCGTAAGAGGGGTGAGGTTTCGTCAAGGAAGGTTGGCATCACGCCTTTAAACCTAGTGTGGAAGCGGCTCAGTTGGAGGGTCCACCGGAACAACTACCCAAAAGAGTACTCACCCCAACGAGCCATCTGCCCATCCATGTCCGACAGAGGCACCCATCTGCTGCTCGAATAGCACCGCCCGAGGATGGAGACTTGGAACGGAGCTTCTTCAGGGCTCAGTAGGCGGAGTCAGAGGTCATTGTAGCGTTCAAATGGGCCATCAACATCCTCAGAGAGGCTACGAACATACCTCTCCTTGTCTCTCCCCAGGAGGGTTCTAGTCCGGCGTGACAGAGCCGTGCTGGTCCTGGCTCACAGCCAGTTGGCAGACGCGACTTTTCCTCGATTTTCTCCAGCGTCTCCGCTCGAGACAAAACCACCTCCTTGACTCGGGCGCTCCCATACACTCATTGGCACCCTGTAGAGTTTCACGTTTGAAGGTATCCCACAGTTATACAGGGTCCTCGAGGGCACCGAGCACATCAAACCGATTTGAGACTGCCACTGCATACTCATGGCCAACGGTACCGTGCCCCGTCATTACGGCGGCGACGGTGGGCCAGGGTCACGTGTGACTACGGGGAGAAGGAAGCAAGCGTGGCGTCGAACAGCTTGAAGTCGCTAGCCCGTGTCACGTGTGTTGTTCCTATGTACGGGGGGGAGCCCGTGTGTGTTGAGTGGGCGTGCTGTCCATAGGCGGTCCCCCGTGTGAGAGACAGTGGGCGTGCTTGGCGGGCCCGTGTGTGAGACAGTGACGCTTATGTACAGTGGGCGTGTTGGGCGGGCCCCTGTGTGAGACAGTGACGCTAATGTACAGTGGGCGTGCTGGGCGGGCCCCTGTGTGAGACAGTGACTCCTATGTACAGTGGGCGTGCTGGGCGGGCCCCTGTGTGAGACAGTGACCCCTATGTACTGTGGGCGTGTTAGGACAGTGAAGTACGTGTGCAGCAGTATGGTATTTCCGTCAGTCCTTCCCTTTCTCTCCAGGGCAACGAACTGTTTGTTTGTGATGTGATGCAGCGGTGGTTACCCCTCCCCCTTCGCTTCTTTACACTGGTGTCAGAGTGGTATCGTGGGATTTGGAGAGGCGGCGAGACTGTGGGGGATGCTACTCTGCGCATCGGGGTGTCAGGCAAGCTGCCTGACCCGGCTACCTTGGGAATCAACCTGCCCACGCTGCCTGTCTGGGTTGAGCTGCTGAGGCAGCAGTTCCGGGTTCAGTCTCAACAGTTGGTGGCCCAGACGCGACAGGCTCTGGCTGAGGACCAGCAAGTTCTGGCTCAGGCCATTAGCGAGCTTAAGGGCTTTACCGGCCACTGTACAGTATTCACGGAGGCGGAACTCGCGGAAGCAGAACTCGTGGAGGCAGAACTCGCCTGTCGGGGTTTAATGTTGTCGTGGCAAGGTCGCAATTTCTCACGCAGGAGGGTGCAGTGTAAAGCCAGTGCCATTTATTGTGTGCCTGGTTGGCGAGATGGAGGTGTTGCGACAAGTTAATGTAACATCAAGTGGAGTACTAGTTGCATAATTCCAACCATTGAATTTTTCAATGAAAACAGATTTAAAGGATTTGACAATCAGGGCTTGACAGAGGGTGAAGACAGAGGCTTTGTTTAGAAAAACAGTTACTTCACAACATTTAGTATTGCTGGAATATATGGGTCCAGTAAGAGCACATATTAATAATAAATCTGTCCTGCGACACATATCAAAATCACCAGCTAGGAAAAAAAATGTCTTGTCTTTGTTTATCACTAAATATTAACTGGAGGGCTTATACAATAAGAAAGCATTCGATAATGGAATGGGGTATGGAAGGGAGGTCATCCTGATGACAAAGGTGTCAGCTGGAATCGCACGTAAAGGAATTAGTAAATAGAAACTCAAGTCTTGTAATGCGGCTATTCTATGTACAATACGAATATCAGCTTTGTGTAAAACTAGAAATTATGGTTTAGGAGGAAATAGCAGCGCATTGTTCGCTGAAATATCATCTAAAAGCGACAATAAGAAAGTATTTGTTAAAAGATGTGGGGAAACATTAGTTTCCATCATACTTTGCAATCCTATTCACAAATTAGTAAGTAAAATCTCATGTAAGTAAATCTCACGTAGTAAACTTTCAAGCATAAGTAATGACTTTTCATTATTTTCAATATTTATTTTCATATCATTTAGAAGTTTTTCAGAAATTCGAGTAGCGGTTTCTAATTTTTCAAGAGCATGATGCACATTATTAAGTTCCTTCAAAGTTATATTAATAACTTAGGAATGAATATTAAGGGTTTTCCTTTCCTCTTCAGTGAAAGTATCTAATGAATGCAAACGATTGTTTATGAAATCAATCTGAGTCTGTGTTGCCGTACCAATAAGGTTGTTTGCGATTAAGCCAACAATATTCAATGTACCTTTTGGTTTTCTTCTGTTTCTTGGATAATTTAGATTATATCCTAATATATGTATTAAAAATCTTCTATTTAAGTTTCTTTCAAATCTTTTTTTGGCAAGATAATATTGTCTTGTTTTAAAATTAACATGAAATTTTTACCCTCTTTTGAGCTATGTATACTATAAATTATGGGACGTGACATTTCTGGTCTTATTTGGGTTCTTTAAATGTCACAAATTTTCTGGGGAGGAAAGGTACAATGTACAGTTCCCCGTCCCCTATGAGCTTTATTCTGGGTTAAATTTAAACCCTTGCTGAGCCGGTGACCCTGGTGCACATCCGACATAATGCCCCAAGGCATAGGTGACAGGGGGAAAACTGGTTTTTTATTACTTTTTTTCGATATTCTAATGTTTTTTCATGACTAGTGTTAAATCAGGAACACTTAGATTTGGCATGGAGTAGCTTCTCCTTGAAACTCATCATCTTCATCCCTTGACACATTATTCGTATCCTTTTGATCATCATCATTATCCACATGTGATGTTGAATCATCATCATCTGTGTTGTTTGTTATCATTATTGTTATTCGAATTGTCAACCAAGAATAGAAAAGGATCTTTTTGTTGGAGGGCCAATTTAGTTTCCCTTGTTTCACCTTTATCATGTACTGGGTAAGCTTTTTTTACATTTGGCTTTGGTGGTGGAGTACTTTTTTTTTCAGGGTTACAGTTTTTATCTTATGTAGTGTCTGTATTTTCCCTGTTATAATAATCCTTATTTTTACTACTACACCACTATTTTTTTCTGTTATCCTAAAATGCCTTGGTAAGCTGGTTGCAATTTGGAGGGTGTTCCAGAAGTGGGCATTCCGCAGATATAAACCCTTATCTCCTAGTTGAAGTGGTTTTATCTTAGCTCGTTTTGTTTGTTTTTTTTGCTATTTCTTTAGCTTCTTCTAAATATTGCTGACATCTACTATACTCATTGTTTTTAGTTTGCCTCTCCTGTTTTTGCATTAACATTATCTTCCACTAGAGTGCGCAATATGTTTATTATTGTGGAATTATATCTTTCAATGACTCCATTCGCTTGAGGATGGATGGTATGGAGTGGTTTTCATATGTTTAATCTGTATATTTGTTCTCATTCAAAACCTGATTTATTAAATTTCCCTTACCCTGGGCTGACCAGGTTGAGGTACTCCCCTTTTTTACAGACAACGGTCAAAAAATACTCTAGCACCTCTGTTGCTTTTCTTATCTTGGGGGTCTTTGCAATTAGATATCTTGTAATACATCGTTATTACTAGACAAATATTAATATATATATATTATAATATATATATATATTAAAATATATATCTATTAAAATATATATTAAAATCCGTTCTCTGAATTACCCATTTGGGCCCAAATTTTACCAAGGAAAGCCGTATGGCATCTCCCCGAAAAGGCGCTGGGGGGTCCCCTCCGCTTGAGACACCACACACCAACAGGATTTGCAAAATTATCAAAACTTTTTCATTTGTGGCCAATAAAAAATTTCTGACACCTATTTAGGGAACCCGTAACCCCGCGGTTGGGAAAGGGAAAGTCTAGGGGTAAGCAACATGGATAGATACAAAACTGGTATTAAAAGCTGACACTCAGTGCATCATAATCATTATAAATTACTCTACTATAATAATATAAGCGAAAATGTGTTTTGTGTGTGTGTGTGTGTGTGTCTGTTTGTCTGCCCTGTCCGCGATAGGTGCCGCCCCCCGGGGCGGAACCCCATCATATGTCACATTTTTGGGAAAACCCAAAAAGCTCGACCAGGGGAAGGTTTTAAGCCCACTTATGAGATGATCCGATCACTTTTTTCTTCTTTTTTTTAGCAGCCTATTACCGAAAATTGTGAAAAAAAAATGTGGGTTGCGAGAATTGAGGAAACCTTGATGTAGGGTGAGGGGTAATGGGGGGGGGTGAGGGGTAATGGGTGTGGGGTGATGGGTGAGTGAATGGGTGGGGGGTGATGGGTGATGGGTGGGGGAATGGTGGGGGGTTTGATGGGTAATGGTGAGTGAATGGGTGTGTGGTGATGGGTATGGGTGAGTGATGGGTGGGGGTGATGGTAATGGGTGAGTGAATGGGGGGGGGGAATACATACATTTCTACATCCATGATTTCAGGAAAGTTAGAAGGGGCTATCTGGAGAGTCTGTGTTTGGTGGGCCGAAGGCCCACCAATAGCCCTAATGGGTGAGTGATGGGTGGGGGTGATGGGTAATGGGTGAGTGGGGGGGTGGGGGTGATTGGGTAATGGGTGAGTGATGGGTGGGGGGTGATGGGTAATGGTAGTGAATGGGTTGGGGGTGATGTGAATGGGTTGGCGTTAATACATACATTTCTACATCCATGATTTCAGGAAAGCTAGAAGGGGCTATCTGGAGAGTCTGGTGGGCCGAAGGCCCACCAAACACAGGTCGTGTTTGCCCGGTCCACAGATTGTGGGCCGAAGGCCCACCAATAGCCCTCCGCAGGAGCTAGCCAAAAAAGCCGCCCGGAGGGCGGCTTTGCGGCTAGTACAATATTTTTTCCTCCTCTATCATCTCTGATATTTTTAGTTTCTTATATTTCTTAACTATTTTGGACTTATTAACTCTCTTTTAATTTTCTGCACCTCAAATTTTTTCTTCAATAATATTTTCACTATCTTATAATATTCATGTTAATCTTGTAACTTTATTACTTCCTTCAAATTCTACTCAACGGTATTATTTTCCTTGTCTTCTCCCCGCTGTGGGGAGTCACCTTGTCGTGGTGGCGGGGCTTGAAGCGTGGTCGACGGCGCCACCTACTCTAGCGGCCTGCCTGCCATTGTTGGGTTCGGTGGCCGTCGGCCTCGTGGACCAAGCGCTCCCCCTTCGTCACTGGGAGGTGGAGCCTTCCGGTGATGTCACCTTTATGCTTCATCCCCCTTTCTCTCCTTTCTTAGGGCGATTCTAGGCCCGGTGAGACCCCTTCTCTTCCGTCTCACGCTTCTTCTTCCTTTTATACTTCACGCTCCGCTCCCCACGTGTTAGCCTTGCGTGGCATCCTGTATATTCCCCACACGCCCCTCTATCTGGAAGTTGAGTCCACCGCGGGGCGGGTTTAGTTCCCTTC
>JACEEZ010009918.1:295270-320043 GCA_016584305.1 Chionoecetes opilio | reverse complement strand
GGGCCCCCTTTTTCAGGAATATTCTCCCATGATTACTACAGAGACTTACCCAGGGTATACCTTGATGCGCTGATATGGTTGAGTCTTCCGTGCCCGAAATTAGTATCTATAGACACTGCTGGCCCGCCCGTACGTATGCCGTATCCGTGGCCCTGGCGGTACTCTGTTATAGTGGACGAGAACTGCGCGTTCGCTCTTTAGGTCAGACAAGACACACGGGGGGGCTAACACCTCACTGTGACACACGTGACACTTGTGTGCAAGGATAGTATAACTTTATAATATCCTTGCTTGTGTGTATACGTGCTGTGTACTAGTACGTCAGACATTTGATACCACCACCACCACCGATCATTATAGCGGCCAAACTTGTATGATGAACTATACGTTTTGATTCAAGAAGTCGACCGATATATATGTTTAATATATAGGTTTGCCCTGATATGAATTTATTACAAGTACTATAGGTATTGTATGTTAATATGATATATATGGAGTCAATGAAGCAATAACACATCACATTTCAAACAGGCAAGCATGAAATGGCTCTATAATACACAATAAACATAAAGTATAGTGATACAACTTGTAATTTATTGTTTGTTGATCTCTAGCCGCTTCAAATTTCACTCCCTTAGGGAGTTAAGGGTGCTCCCGACCACCCTTAGCCTCGCGGTCCCGTAGCAAGTGAGAAAACGGTTTGAGCATCTCCCTTAGAGGCGCTACGAGGTCAAAGTCCCTTAGGGTAATAGTTACGGCCCGTAACTCTTTCGAGCATCTCTGGCCCTGGCCTATGACGATCAGGCCACCTGTAATATCAAGATCCGGTAAAATGGACGAGGACTGCGCGGTCCTTTTCTGAGACACTTGACTACATATGGTATTATTTCACACTAGGACCGAATTCCTTACACAATTGGGCGTGTGGTTTCTGTATACCTTAATTATTGGATTCTAGGAAACATTCTCTATGAGCTTCCGTCGCAAATCATTACTTTTGGAGATAAAACCTTGCTATTCATAGGAGGCAAGACAATTGTGTTTACGTCCGCCTCACTCTTCTTCCTCTTGTGACCTGCCGCGCTTCTGTTCTTCCCTTGCCGCGGACACTTTTTATGAGGATTTGGCTTTAGTTAGGAGGTTAAAGCGTGGAATTAGGTTACGTTAGGTTTAGATTAGCGAGTCTAAAGGTGGGGTTAGGTTAGTTTCATTTCATATCTCATATAGTGCCAGGGGTGCCAACCAGTCGATCGCGATCGACTGGTCCAAATCAAAGCCTTTTTTTAATGTCGATCACACTACTGTACCTTTTAAATTAATTCCCGTCCCTTAAGAAGTTGCCATCCCAAATACCCGAAAATAGCATACCCAAAGGGTCTCTATACTTGGTTTATTATAGTTTTCTTTTTTTCTGGGAAATAATTTATATTTATATTTAATGAGGCTGTCTGACCACCATACTTTTTGCATAAAATTAAATTTAAAAAAGACAGAAAATCTGTGTTTCATGCCCTGGAGCCTTTTAAAAGCCGGGGGGATTGGCGAAACTGACCAGTGGACGGGAAAACCGTACGCTTTCGAAACCAGTGGACGGGAACCGTACCTTTCGAAACGGGAAAGGGTGATAGGTATTGTGTTAAACCTGATTTATAAATTGTCTTTAAATTGTAGGGCCAGGTGTGTTTTTGTTATTTTTAAAAATACTGATGACTGTTAAAAAAAAAGTTTACCGAGTTGGGGTTTGCCCTTTGTTAAACCCGTAAATTTATTTGAAAAGTTTTCAACGCAAATTAAATGGCATCTCTTTTTCCCCCCCGCAACCCTCCACAGTTTTCAGAAAAACTTTTGGACGTGTGGGTTTTTGGGTTTCAGGGGGTCTCGTAAAGAAATTTTCTGAGGGCTTGAAATAGTCAGTAATAATAAAAATATTCCACATAGTCAATTTTAAAGGACGGAAAAAGCTGCTTTTATTTTAGTTTTCTTTCTTTTAATCATTTGAAAAAGTGCTTTTTTCTTTAAAGTATTTCCTCCCGAACAGACCCGTCAACCAGTAGGGTTTTGTGGGGGGACCCGAAATATTAGTGGAAAAATTTTCAAAAAAAAACCCTTTTTTTTCCCGAGAGGGGTGCCACTGTCCCCAAAAAAAATTTCAAAATTTGGCCCCACCTATGGTACCCCCATGAATACTTAATTTAAATTAATAAGGGCTTTTAAAGGGTTTTTTTTAAAAATTTTTTGGAAAACCTCTTTCCGGTGTCCCCCCCACGAGGGGGGCCCACCGGATCAGGAAATTGGGGGGGCCCCATTTATATTTTTTAAAAACTCATATTACACCCAAACATTATTGGGGTTTTTTTTTGCCTAAAATAAACATATTGCTAACCCTAGACCCCCCATTATTATTAGGTGATGAAATAAAAGATAAGCCCCATAAAATAGAAATTTATTTAAAATAGGTCTAGGTATTTTTATGTTTTCACTATTCAAAATGCATCATGAAGGCGGGCAGCGGGGGAAACCCCTTCACCGGGTTCACCCTCCCTTTTGGGTGAGGGCCCTTTGGGAGGTCACCAGGACCCCTTCCCTTTTTTTGGGAAATCAACAGAAGCTTCATCTAGGAGGGGTGGGAAGGTGAACGGGGTCTCGGGTGTTGGGCGGGACTTCTTTCCGGGAGGAAAAAAGGGTTTAAATTTTTTTCCACCCTCCATGATGGCCAACACCTGGGGCAACATAGCACACTAAGGGCCCAAAACCCCTTCCTCCCCCCAGTTAAAGCTGAACCAGAACAAAGTCCCCCACCTTTTGGATTTTTTTGCAGAAAAAGGGTATTGATGCGCAGTCCAGGTGCCCTCGTGTCCCCTCATCCGAGAAAATCGGGGGGTCGTCCAGCTGAATTCGGAAATCATAAACCCCTCCCCCTCGTCAGTGGTGTCTTCCTCCGGGACAGGCAACCAGACTTTTTCCGCTGGGGGACCCTTCTTTTTTCCCCAATTTTTTCTTTTCACCCCTGCCTTTTTTTTGTTTTTCCAGTTTCCCTGCCCTTTCCTGCCTTCCCTCAGGTCAGATATTCCCTCCTCTTTCTGGGTTTTTAAAATGCGGGGCCCGCACCCCTTCCGCCCCTTTCCAAAAAGGACGGGGATTAGCCTTAGGGAACGGCCTGACACCCCTTGGGTTAAGTCTTTTCTGTTGAGAGGGTGTTTTGGGGGGGCGGGTGCGCGTGCCGGCCCGGGGGGGTGGCAGGGTGCACGGCGGGGGCCCCGGGGTGGCAGGTTTGGGTCTTGCGGGGGCTGGGGTGGCGGTTTTGCCCGTGCTGGTGCTCGGGGGGTCAGGCTCGTCGTGCGGGGGCCCGGGGGGCGGGCACCATTTTAGCCTGGGAGACACAGGGGGAAAGGGGGTTATAGCTTCTGAGGTAGGGCCTTCACCCAGTCGCTCCTCTCCATTTTGAATTCTCCACCCAGAAAAATTTGGGAGTAACTTCCACTACAAATTCTGGGGGGCCCCGGCGCCCGGTTTTCTTTGCGCTCCTAAACCCCATAAATCTGGGAAGATTTTTGCGTTTGAGGGGCCAAATATACCAGTCCCCGGGAAAAACCACGAGAATTTTTGGGGGGTTTTTAAAAATTTTGGGTTTTTTGGCCCAGGGCCTCAGAACAAACTCTGGAAATTTGTGGACTGTTTTTGGTGCCCCTTAGGGTGCTTTTGGCGCGGGTTGTTCAGTAGGGCACGCGGGAAAGCCCTTAAAAGGGCCCAAAAGAAAACTAACATCCAATGGCTGGAGTTTTTTCTTTTTGTATGGGGGAGGAAAGGTAAAATCACGTACCATGCTTTATTGCAAACTAAACAGGTGAATGTTCATGTGACTTCAGCATTGTCCATATAAAGAAGAATTTTGTTCTCAAACAAAAGAACAAGTTTCTCAGGGAGTTTGCAAAGGCCCTCCCAAAAACCATTAAACCATTCATCCAGCCACTGGGAGGAAATACCCCTTTTGGAAACCAAAGATCGTTTCCCTCATAAAAAAGCGGGTTTCCAAATCGGCATCTGGGAATTAAAACACTGGGGGGGATGGACTCCCCCACAGCTTTTAAATTTGCCCAAAAACGTCATGCTGTCCCCCCGCGTTCACGATTTTTACCTGCGGGGCTACTGGCTGGCCCCCTTCGCACACACAACCTTGACTGGCTTCATAACAGTCAAACAATGAACCTTTCCCCAAAATTTTATATCCGGTCCCGGGGTGGGAAATTTTACTTCTCCAAAGCTAATGTGTAAGCCCTTAAAAAAGGTTTCCCCCTTGACTTTGTTGAAGGGGAACAATTGGCAATGGACATGCCTTCTGTAGCCTCAATAAAGGTTTGGATTTGACCCGGGTTTTGAAGGAAAAGTACCGTCCCTTGTCGCCAATTTTTTTCTTTTCCCCAGGCGCAAGGGGTGGGGCCCTTTCTCCCCAAGCTATGGCAAAACTGGTAAAACCCCCCTACGACCTCGTTCATGGCAAAGGCCCTGGGAAAATTTTGGGTGCGTGGATGGTATAATTACAATGTATATTTTTTGTTGAGGGCTGAAAACCCTATTTCTCGGGAAGCAACAGCCATATAGGTACCCATCCGACAGCTTCTTCGATAGATAAAGGGTCCCGTAAAAAAAAAGAAATGAATTAGGCTTAAAAAAGGGCCCCTTTCTGCAACAAAAAATTTACAAAAAAAATTTTAAAAAATGAGCGCTTGAAGGCATCCTTTAACAAAAAAATTAATTAGGACTTAGGAAGGCCTTGCTGGCAATAAAACTAACAAAAAAATGAATACATTTTTAAAAACTATAAATCTAGAGACCCTTAAACTATCCCGGGGGTCTTTTTTTCCATGACCCCATCCCCGGCAAAGAAGGAATGGGATTTAGGCATACAAAAAAACCTTTGGGGGGTATGGAAAATAAATAGAGCAAAAAAAGAAAAAGTTGTTTTTCTTGATGTTGAATCGTTTACGGCTTCTTCAGGCTGGGAGCTAGTGGGCCCCGCGGTGTTTTAAAAAACACCTCCCGGTCAGTGCGGTCCCTCTGCTTGCGTCTTCCTGACATATTTTCGGGGCATGAAAGACCCGGGGATTTGGGGGTTTGGTTTTGGTTTGAAACTGAAAAGAGTTTAAAGACATTAGGGCATCAGCATAAATTAGGGAGGTTAGTTTAGGGTTTGCTTAGCTTTGTATTTTTACAGTGTAGAGGCGATTTTTGCTGGCCCCCATATTAAATTTTGGGGCTTGATCGGGCAAATATGTGGGGATCACCGAACGTCCAAAGCCCCCCCAAAAAATGCAGGTTAAATTTTTTTTTAACCATAAAAAAAATTAAATTTTAGAAAACCTTCTAATAACATAAAACCTTATATAATAGTTTGTTCATGTTTCTTATAGCATAATAACATGATATAGCATCATAATTTTAAAACCAATCACCTTCAACTTTACACCAACCCCCAAAAAACCCGTTCCATTTTAAATTTTAAAAGCAAATAGTTCACCACCACCATTTAATTTTCATGCTAATAGCATAGTCAGTCACTTTTTCTTTGTTTTTCTAAGTATTTAAAAAAATATAGATTTTCCAAAAAGTAGTGATGGGGGGGGATCACCGAAAGGGCCCTGCCCCGAAAATACAGTGTTAAAAGGTTTTTTTTAAAACCCTAAAAAAATTTAAATTTTAGGACATTCTAATAACTAAATCAATTTTATAATAGTTAGGGATGTGCTTATAGAAAAAATAACACTGAATGCATAAAAATTTTTAAACCAAACACCTTCAACTTTTTGCCACAAAAAAACAATGTTCCATTTTAAATTTTTTTCACTAGTTCCCCCACCACCACCTTTAATATCAAAGCGAATATACATGTCAATCACTGTTTTTTATGTTTGTGTAGGTATTTTTAAAAAATATAGCTTTTTCAAAAATTTTACTGTCCCCTTTATCCCCCCCCACTTCACCATACGTTTATCCCCCCGCCAAAACCAAATTTTTTTTTGTAAAAAATGCCACCGCGGCCTTTTTCGAAAGCATGGGACTACTTTTTTACTCTAACATGTTTTCCCGGTTATTTAACCCCGTATTGCAACTTACCTCAAAAGGGAAAACCCCTCACAGCCCACATGAGACACTATATAAGAACGGCGAAAGTAACAAGGAAAATACGAAAAAAAAAATTTCTAACCTGGTAAAAAAACGGGGGTGACCTGACGCTACCTGTTGCTCGGAAAGTAGTTCACTGAGGGTGGGGCTGCATCCGTGGGGGCATGGTGGCGCGAAATTTGAATTAATTTTCGCGTTGTAGCCTTCGTACGGTGATCCCCCCCGTTCGGTGTGACCCCACCCCACCCTACACATCAGTGACTAGTGCTGAAGCAAAACTCGCCCGTGTAATACGTTTTCGTTTTCGAACAGGTTATTAACAGGTTATTAGACATCAACTGAACCAAAATGAGTAGTGTTTGGAGCTGGATCGAGTGCTAAAAAAAGTAAAACTTACCATTTTCACAGTGAGTGGGAGGAAGATTATTTTTTACCATGAACAATTCGAAGTGTGTGTGTCTGATATGTCATGTATCCCCAGCACTGGCGAAGAAAGGAAATCTTGAAAGCATTTCAAAAGTCTTCACAAGAAGTATGACAGTGATTTTCCTCCAAAAGTGAGCTACGAAAAAGGAAATTCGAGAACTAAAGGCACAGCTTTCAGCACAACAAGCCCTTTTTACAGGAGCGACTTCAAAATCAAAGGCAGCAACCATTGCATCGTTCAAGGTGAGCCGAGTATTTCGAAAAGCACAAAAACCGTTTCAGGATGGAGAAACATTAAAGGAGGCTTTTCTAGAAGCAGCAGAATCATTGTTTGAAAATTTCAAAAACAAGTCTGAAATTATGTCTGCTATTAAAAGTTCAGTTATCAAGAAACACTGTTATGAGGCGCTGTGAATTTATGGCTGAGGATTTGGGTGAACAACTGAACAAGGACATACGTGAGTGTGTCTTCTTTTCATTGCAGTTTGATGAAACTACTGACATTATCGATACATCACAACTGTGCATTTTCATTAGAATGGTGTTCAAAGATCTGAGCACAAAGGAGGAATTACTAAAGGTTCTACCATTAAAAGGAAAAACCCGAGGTGAGGACATTTTTCACACTTTCAGTGATTTTGTCAACAAGACACAGTTTGCCAGTAAACAAGCTCGTATCAATGACAACTGATGGAGCACCAGCGATGATTGGTCGAACCAATGGGTTCATTGCCCTTTGCAGGGGTGATGATAGATTTCCTGACTTCTTTAATTATCATTGTGTCATTCATCACAAGCACTTTGTGGTAAAATGTTGAATATGACAGAAGTCATGGACATTTCTTTCAAAATTGTAAATTCAATTCGGGCCAGAATTCTTCAGAGGCGACTGTTTCGAAGTCAGTTACAAGAAAGTGAAGCAGAACACTCTGATCTGTTGTTGCATACAGATGTCAGGTGGTTAACAGAGGTAAATTTCTCCAAAGATTTAGAGTTTGCTACCTGAAATAAAAGTGTTTTTGGCCTCAAAAGATCGGCCTTCTCATCACCCCCACTTGACAATGAAGAATGGCTGCTGGATTTAGCATTCTTAGTAGACATAACTGGTATGTTGAATGAACTTGAACTTAGATTTGCAAGGAAAGATAAACTATAGTTGAAATGATTAGTGCTGTGACAGCATTCAAGCAGAAACTAAACTAGTGTCTTCACAGCTACAGCAACATGCACTGAGAAATTTCAGAAATATGATGTCAGAACTGGAAAATCAAGGTAAACAATGTGATCGTTTAACAGTGGTCGCTATACTGAACAGGTACAAAACCTCGCCTCAGATTTTGACAGGCGTTTTCAAGATATAGCAGCAGTGTTGCAACATACATGTGTTTTCCCTTTGGTAAAGGCACAGATGTTGAAGATATTGCATCTAGAATGGCCTCATTATTTAACATGGATACATCTGAAGTTGAAAATGAGATTTTGAAACTGCAAAATGATATTCAGATCAAATCCATGGCAAACAGGAGGCAGTTTCTGGAACCTTCTCAGTGAAGAAAAGTATCCTAATGTCAGAAAATGTTCCATGTACCTAACAGCTTTTTTTTGGTTCACCTACCTCTGTGAATCAACATTTTCACACCTGAAATACATCAAATCAAATACCGATCAACACTGTCAGATGAACACCTGGATGCCTGCTTAAAGCTAGCAATCACCAACTACAGCCCTAACTACACCAAGTTAGCAGACAGCATGCAGTGCCAATCATCTCATTAATAATGTAAGTGTGTGCTCTGTAATTGTATTTTAACAATTATTATATCATAATTGTAGCAGTGTTACAGTTACTGCAAAAAAATATTCTCTCTCTCTCTCTCTCTCTCTCTCTCTCTCTCTCTCTCTCTCTCTCTCTCTCTTCTCTCTCTCTCTCTCTCTCTTCATACCTCGAGTGGGAGTAAGATGTTACACTGTTACAGTTACATTTATGGAATATGTTTGAATCTTAGGCTGGTAGATCGCATCAGGGTAACTGTAGAAAAAGTAGATCATATCTCACAAAAGGTTGGCCACCCCTGTCATATACACTCCTTCCTATTAAGTACGTCTTATATCTCCGAAAGTAGTGATTTGCGACGGAAGTTCATAGAGAAAATGTTTCTTAGAATCTATTAAGGTGAACAGAAACCACACTCCCATTAATGTGTAGGGAATTTCGGTCCTACTGTAAACATCTACCCTACATTTACCTGGCCAAAAATTGGTGCAGTTTCAGATGGAGATATTTTTATTTTCCGGAAACCTGTGGCGGGCGGGCCGCCACAGGTTTCGGTGGCCACAGGTGACAGTGGCGGGCGGGCGGGCGGGCCCGCCGGCCCGCCCGCCCGCCACTCGATTTTGGGCTCTGCCACGTCCTGCTGGGATGAAATTATTACCCTAACCTAACTGAACCTAACCTTCTAACGGGAGGGGCTCCATCCCCTTCGACCCCCTGACAGGAATATTAACCTAACAGAAACTTAACCTAACCTGGTAGCGACCGCGCAGTTCTCGTCCACTATAACCCATTTAGCCCACATGAACGCGTCTTCATCTGTCGCTGTTCTCTTCTAACAATCACCTCCTCCCTTTTCATCACCAGTAGCTACGTATATACGTATATGCCCCTAAAGTTAAAACATTTACAACAAATCTCCGCGCCTCTCACTGTCATCGCTTCATCTTTGTTTGTTATTGTTGGGTGAAGCGGTTGGCCCAACCGTGTGCTAGTATGTTGTCAAACAGGTCAAGCCAAATGCCTGTTTGGTTCGACGAAACAGTCCGACAAAACGCCTCGTGTGATACCCGCTAAAGTCTTTGCAAGTCTCGAAGAAGGTGTGGCTCTTCCTACACCCACACAATCAGGTGTCTGGCACGGAGTCGTCAGGTTTGCAGAAAAAATGAAGGATGAAATAAAATCTCTTCTGAAGGAAGAGAAGGACTTTTGTCTTCACTTTGATGGCAAAAGACTGTTAAAACATGACTATCATGTAGTCTGACTCAAAAGTGCAGCTAGAGAGATTAAACTTGGAGTTGCACGGTGCAAAAGCGGATCTTCTCAGGATGTATATGATGCACTGGAGAAAACTATTACCTCCGCCAACGGAGTTGGAGAGGTTATGTTTTCACCCCGATCTGTCTGTCTGTCTGTCTGTCTGTTAGTGTACAGGATTTCGAAAAGTTACGAATAGATTTGGACCAAACTCGGTATACCAAGTCTATTTGGTATAAGGAAGAACTAATTTAATTTTGGATGAAATCTATTGATAACTGTTGCCATGGCAACCAATTGATTAAATATTCGGCCGGAGGTATGCGCTCATACTGAGTGCATATATATATTATATATATATATATATATATATATATATATATATATATATAATAAAATATATAATATATATATATATATATAATATATATATGTGTGTGATGCCAGTGTTTCTTCAGTCGTTACAATGTGAGTTGGAATGAAATTAATTAAGATTAATTCTCTACTGAAAGAAGTATTTGTTAGTTATAACTTATAACGATGAAATTATTTTTATTTAAAAGGGAAATGCTGCCACCAGTCCAAGCGGGTATTCCTATGGGCTACCCCTTGAACACGATTTAATATATAAAGATTACGGTAGTCGTGGGGATACTATTAGTATACCGAGTAAGTCTGAACCTCTTTCGCAAACGTGGATAAGTATTTCCACAGCAGAGAATAGTCACCTGGGGTTTAGCAAGAAAAATTCCTACTTTAACTCATTTGATTTATTTAACAAGAAAAGTTTACTCATCCTTGAAATCTTATGTATATTTATGGTTTAATTTAGTGGAGGAAAGCCTCTGAGGAGCATAACCTGTCTAACTAGACTATATTCCTAGGCCTATCATCTAATCACATACAGATAAACACCTAAGATATCTGGAACTAGGGAAGGGAAAAAGTGGAGTAAAAGAATGTTTGCGAGTCCCCCAGGGGAACCTGTGGAAACCCCCCCGGTTTTNAAAAAATTTTTTTTTTAAAATTTTTCGGCCGGAAAAAGGAAAATTTCCCCCTTTCCCATACTGGTGCATATATATAATATATATATATTAATTTTAATAAAATTATATATAAAATTATATTATATATAATAATATATATGTGGTGATGCCAGTGTTTTTCAGTCGTTACAATGTGATTGGGAATGAATTAAATTAAGATTAATTCTCTACTGAAAGAAGTATTTGTTATTAAACTTAAAACGATAAAATTTATTTTTATTTAAAAGGGGAAAGCTGCCCCCAAAAAGCGGGTTTTCCTAGGGGTACCCTTGAACCCCCGTTTTAATATAAAAGATTTAGGGTAGTCGTGGGGATACTTTTAATCCCGAGTAAGTCTGAACCTTTTTCCAAAACGTGGATAAGTTTTTCCCACAGCAGGAATAGTCACCGGGGGGTTTAGCAAAAAAAAAATTCCTACTTTAACTCTTTTGATTTATTTACAAAAAAAGTTTACTACCCTTGAAATCTTATTTATTTAGGGTTTTAAATTTTAGGGAGGAAAAGCCTCTGAGACCCCCATAACCTGTCTAACAGACTATATCCTGGCCATCATCAAATCACATACAAGATAAAAAAAGATTACATGGAGAACTAGGGAAGGGAAATGTGGAGTATGGGGACTTTTTGCGGTGCGCCCCCATTGGAAAACGTTTTCCCTTGATAAGTCCACCTGCGGCCTGAGGGGAGTCGAAGACGAATACCTTTATAGCTAACACTATAACAACATTTGTGGTTTCCTATTTCACTTCCGTTTATCAAATATACCTGGGAAAAATATAAGAAATAAATATACCCTACCAAAAGGGGGGAAGGGGGGGAACACACCGGCAAGGGGTCTTACCTGTTGGGAGTCAGAAGACGAATGATCTCCCGGGGTTTTAGGAGACAAGGAAAAACCCCAGAGTGTTTATACAAAGGGGGCCATGTTGCCCTTTCGAAAGACTAAACGCGGGGAAAAAACCCAATGTTTAAATACCCCCTAAGGCTTCATTTCGGGCACAGCGGGTCGCCCGATCTTATTAGCTAGGGGAGGGGGCAACTATACAAACTAATGGGGAAAAACTATAACCATTTCCCTTTAAATTTTATGTAAAAAATTTAAAATTATAAGAATAAACAAAGTGTGTTTATTTCGCCTAGTCCGGGGTCCTTGTCCGGACGCGTTTTTTTACAGTGGTGGGTATTTGGTGAAGCTGAAAGAGTCTTGGCCCGACCTTAAATTAAGCGAATTTCTCTACTAATTTTTTGCATCAATAGGAAAAAACCTCTTTTCCCTTTTTTAAGGATGCTAAGATCTAAGAGGTTTTTTTTGATTTGCCGGGGGAGAAAGGAGGAAATAAGGAGTTTGAGTCTACAAGTTATTGGGAATCGCGAAATTAATGTCTCACAGATACACCTCGTGGCTCGGGCCCATTTGGGGGGGGAAGAAGGAGGATGGAAGGGGGGGGGGGAGATAGGAATACAAGAGAGAGAGAAGTATACGCGCGAACGATAGATAATAATAGAAATGAAATAATTTGAATGGCGTTATCCTAATAAATAGCCTGTTCACATATATCTGGATTTTAGGCAACACTTAGTCCTAGACTAAACCTATGGTTATTAGGCGTATTTTGTTGTGTCCTTCCGGAGTAAAATTATACTTATTTAAGCTCCGCCCCTGCTTGCATCACAAAATACGATTGTAGCGCTGCCAAAGCTCTTTCTTGATGTTGCCGAGGGTAAAAGTGTCTTTACACTTCATTACCTCTTGCAGGGGCTCAAGGAATATCGTTAAGGTTGACATTATTGAAGGCACAGCAAAGAGTAGTAGCGTGATTGTCCGTATACACATCGATATCTAATTGTTTTCAGCTCTTAGAATAGCCTAGCATTGTTTTCTAAACTCTATAGATGGACTTTATATTAAACTGAAATGTTTAGGCGCTATGAAACTGTTATTTGAATATCTATTTGCTACACAGCCATTTCACGATGTGCGTCGAGGATGTTTAATGCTTTCATGGACCTGTACGTATGTAGGCTACGTGTACCTACATCTACGTTTCACGAATTATTCTTTGCCTAAACCTAGAGAATGTGGTTGTGATTCATCCTCCAGTGCATCTCCCCCGTTTAACATCCATGGGCGGGTGTGGGGTGGTGGGCGGGTGTGTGATGGACGTGTGGTGGGTGGGTGTGTGGTGGCGGATGTATGATGGGCGTGGGGGTGGGTGGGTGTGTGGTGGGCGGATGGGTGATGGGCGTGGTGGGTGGGTGGTGTGTGGTGGGCGGATGTGTGATGGGGCGTTTTGGGTGGGTGGGTGTGTGTGGGCGTGTGGTGGGTTTGGGGTGTGGTGGGCGGAGGGGTGATGGCGTGTGGTGGGGGGGTGTGTGATGGGTGTGTGGTGGGCGGGTGGTGGTGGGCGGGTGGGTGCCGGGGTTTGGTGGTGGGTGTGTGGTGGCCCGTGGAAAGAGAGAGACCTTACCGTGTTGGCGCTGATTCGGGACTGATGAAATGTTCGTATTCGTGCCCTGCGATAGGTTCTCTAAAAGGCTTTTTTTTTGTGTGATATAACATATATACCAAATTTATACATTTCTATTGCAAATGTAATATCACTCATGAATATATTTAAGTATTTGACTATACTATAGCAAAAAACCCACCAGTTTTGGTGCTAAGCCAGCAAGCATCAACGAAGATTCGGACACATTGAAAAATTCGAGGGATTGGGAAATTTGTTCCCAGACGTCGCTGGGGGAATTTTAATATTTGTGACTTCTTACCTGTTAAGAGTCACCTACTCTACTTTTTACTACTCCTTACCTACTATTAATTAAATACAGTATCCTTTGCATGTCGTGCGCATGTAATGAATGTTGAATTGGATGAGAATTAAAGGAAAAGAGAAACATTTACGGGGGAATTCTGATAAGATTTCTCATGCGCGCGATCTGATTGGCTAGGCTCTTGAAACCACCCCCACCCCCCAACCACTGTATAATTTTACAGGAAAAGAGTAAATTCCGCTGCCGGGAAAACGACTCAGCTCAGTTTTCTATGCATGAAAAAAGAGTTAAAAAAAAAGTGGGGAGCTTAAAAGAGTAAAATTTTACTTCCATGGGCATGGACAAAATACGCCTATTGAAACCTTCTCTTTCCTTTCATAGACAGGTAACTCGGAAATCGTGTGATGGAAATTTCCATCATTAGCTACTCTTGGAATTTTCCGGCATTACATATAGGCGTATTTTGTGCGTCCCCTTGCAAGTAAAATTTTACTTATTTAAGCTCCGCCCACTTATTTTTTACTCTTTTGCGTGTACAGAAAACTGAGCAGATACACTCCCGGCAGCAAATTTTTACTCTTTTCCTGTAAAAATTTATACAGTCGGGGGTTTTGTGGGTGGTGGTTTCAAGAGCCTGGCCAATCAGATCGCGCGCATGAGAAAAATCTTATCAGAACTCCTCCCGTAAATGTTCTCTTTTTTCCTTTAATTCTCATCCAATTCAACATTCATTACATGCGCGCGACATGCAAAGGATACTGTATTTAATTAGGAGTAGGTTCAACACGTTGATCAGATATATACAACAACTCAACAGTTAATGATGTTACAAATATTAATATTCTCCAGCGACATATGGGAACAATTTTTCCACTCCCTCCAATCTTTCAATGCGTCCGAACCCTTGTTAAGACTTGTGGCTAGCACGATAAAATTTGTAATTTGGCCATAATACACTAAAATAATAAACAGTCTCTTTAGTAATAGTTATAATTACTTTAAAAATGCAATGTAACTGGTACATTTGTCATAACTTACACAGGAATGTCACCCACAAAAATGTACATAATGGATATACGAACACCTCCACAGTCCTCCAGTGAGACGAGGTGAGGTGCTCTGAGGTGCTCTCAGGGTTCCTCATGCGTTCGCCGATTTCGGCAGCTGGCGGCCCTCTACGCATGGCTGTAGCTCCGAAACTAACCACAGGATTTTCTTGAAAATAACCTCATTGTGATTCCCACACAAAGTTACCTTCAACGTAGATAATGAAACCCTTACCTAACCTAACCTAACGTTTTTCTAACCTAACCTAACCTACACAGCGCGCCAAAGCATTGTTCGCGACATCATAACACAGCGCTTCCATACGGGAATTCAGAAAATGTACTCAATGGCAGCCTACTGACTTCGAGAGATATCTTACATATGGCAGCTTGTTTAAGGCACGGGCAGTCCATCAAGACCGTTGAGGAATGTTCAGATGCCACTTGTCAATTATAGACGAAGCATTTAAAAAAGTATCGCCTTCCTTCCCGCGAGTAATTTGAACAGACGCGCATTGCTATAAATATCATTATTTGCATAATGAGTGGCAAGAAAGACCTAACAAAGGAGCAAATTAAAGTTATTGTATCTCTACACAAGGCAGAGAGGCCAGTGAAAGAAATATCAAGGATTGTGGATGTTACGAGGAGATGTGTGCATAAGTGGGTGGAAAGTTTCGGGGTGGGTTGGCGGTGTCGCGGCAGCCGCGACACCAGGGCCCATACTTATAAAGATTTAGGATTCGTCCTAGGATTCGTCCTAACCCTGCGTCCTAAGGTTCGAGGAAAGTCTAAGACGCGTCCTAGGACGGCGGCTTAGGACGAAGCGCTGAGCGCTACATTTAGCAGGAGTCCAATTTGGATTTCATGAAATATCACTACTAAGAGTCATCAGAAAGGTATAAAAATATCAAAAAACACAAGATTAATATTTCTATGATAATTGCTGAAGACTACAACGAAGGAATTCATCTATAAGAAAATTGTTACAGATATGCAACGTTCCGTTCAAAAGGGCACAAACATTACATTGTCTTCGCTCTATCGACGAGAAAAATAATATTTTTCAGGACAAGATTTTCATCCTTGGCCAGCTCTTTCAAGCAAGGAAAAATGTCCTATGTCCTGCGAGGGGAATTTTCCATGCCGAGATGATCGGCGAAGAGATACGCCAAGGACTGCCGGTTATAATGGACGAGGACTTCGCGGTCGTTTTCAAAGACACCGACTATTTTTTCCTGGCCTACAATAGGTTCTTTTTCTAATGGAGATAGGGTTATAATGGACGAGAGTTTCGCGGCGTTTCAGAGACACCGACTTTTTTCTTTGGGCCCACAATAGGTGCTTGGGAAATACTTTGGAGCTCCTCCCTTTCCCGGGTTTGACTGAAATGAACTACCGCACTGTATTGTGGGCCCTACTATTAAACCTTCCGCCCGGGCTGGCGATCGCCTGCCGATGCTCCGCCAGGGGAACGCCACCCCTCGGGAAATCCTTATTTTAAAAACACTGGCTTACCCCAAACCCCGGGCGAAGCCGGGGTTTGGCGGCGTGAGTGTTCGCCCCGCTAACCTTCCCATTCTCGCTCGCTCGGCAAAAATGGCGCTTGAAACCGGGGGAAATTAAAGTTTGTTTACATCTACAGTCGACACCACTGCTCGAGTGACGATGCTGGCTCTCTTAAGGCAACTCCTATATAAACTGTGAAAAGGGGATGCCATTGACCTCACAAGGAGTATTTTGAGGGAAAAATGAAAAAAAACTCCAAGTTAATCCCTGATGCTCTTGTAGCTACTCTTTTTCCGGACAGTACTTTATTAAAAATTTAAAAAGTTCGTTCATACTAAAACTAACGAGCAAAAATATTCATTGCCCCCTAAGGCATTGTGATTTTAACCATTTTAACTTATTTACCACCTAACTCGTGAAAAGATGGGGATTAGTTCGGTAGGGGGCTTAAAAGCCCTAGGTTTTACCTACATTACATAGGGGTACTCCGTAGTATGTGGTTAGCACGCCGGCCACAACCGAGAAGCCCCGGGTTAACCCCCGGGCGGAGAAAAGATGTGGTGGTCTTTTTTAAAAAAACCCGCCCCCCTTTCCACCCAGCAGTGAATGGGTACCGGGGTTAGCGGGGGTTTGTGACCCCCCCCCCGGGGGGGTGGCTTCATCCAACACACTAATTGTGCAGGGGTAGATCACACGGCTCTGAGGTTACCAAAACAAACAAAACATCACGTGTAGAATTATTCTTTAGAATTTTTTGAACCCCATTTCCCTGGTGAAATTGAAAATAATGGTGTTACATGTACTACCGAAAATCTCCCGTTTTTTCAGCCAAAACGTTAAGTTAAAGTTAAATTAATTAGGTTAGAGGTGGGGTTTGGTTTTTAGTAACAGATTCAAAAAAAAAAAGAAAATTATCAATCATGCATGCGAAGCGGAGAAATTAAGGTTTGCGGGGGGGGGCGGGAACCCCACACTAAAAACAAACATTTTTTTTCCGAAAAAAACGGTGCCAGTTTATAAAAAAACACATAAAAAAACTATTCAGGAAAACAAAGTTTCGACCTCGAAATCATTGAATGCCCACTTCCGAAATTTTACCAAAGAAGTTCTGATATTTATAATTTAAACTCGCTCACAAATTATCTAACTGCAACATATATCATATATTCCAGTGGGGTATTTTTAAAGATAAATCCCCACTTAACCTAAAATGAAACAGTCGATCATATACTTCCAGTAATTGTATTATTGAATATAATTTTACCCCCGCTTAAACCTAACATGCAGCAATTGATCATATTTCCCAGACGATATTAAAGACCCTCACTTTTTAATGGGGATTTGGCTTATTTGATGGGTTTAAAATGTGGGGTTAGGTTAGTGGTCTAAAGGTGGGGTTTGGGTTTGTGAGTCAAAGGTGGGGAGTAATTTTTTCCACCCTATAGGTTACAGGGTGTTTGTACAAAATTTGTTTCGTACTTGGGTTTTTGTTAGTATTTTCGTACATGACTTTTGTTTTTTTGACATTCGTGATGTTTCGTAACTCTAGTTCAACTCTGAGCTGAGTGTAGAAACACTATGGTTTCATATAGACTATGAAACAATTTTTTGGGGTTACTAATCCTGTGTACGAAAAAAATTGTGTACGAATGACTGCACCCGCTCCTATACACCCCCTTTCCTACTAAAAGCATTTATTCTGAAAAGTAGTGATTTGCGACGGAAAAACTCTTTGGGGATAAGTTTCTCAAAATTTTTTAGGTAAACAGAAACCATTCATCATTTAACTAACATCCCCACTAACATGCTAACCTATCGATTTTTCCATAGTTTTATGAATAATTAAATATCGTTCACCATTTAAAACCTAACCTGCTACCACTATCAGATACTTCCGCGTGATATAAATCTTTAAAATATGTTCACCATTTACCTAACATCCCACAAAAATCATACTTCCAAAGGCAATTGTATATTAATCATTTAATCTATTCCCCAATTTAACAAGTACAAAGACAAAACAAATATAGGTTTGTGATATTAAACTTGGGAAATGTTTTCAGTATTTTTTTTCCCAAAACCAATTTTTAAATTTCCCCAATCAGTCCCACCGGGAAAACAAATCTAGCTGTCTTTTGTCTTTCACAGTTTTTTGGAATCTGATCCTTCTGCTTTGGCTGGATCAAACTTTTATTCTTCAAAATCTAGCATGCGTCCATAACTGGAAAATAATATTGAAAAAATATAATAACCTAACATTCATTAAATATACTGTAAGGGATTTTTAAAACAGAGAAAATAATCACCCAAAAAAAATGTATCAGAAAAATTCAAAATTTTTAAACTTTTCATACAAAGTTTCGTCCCAAAAAAAAAATAATGCCATAAATAAAAATAGTTAGGTTAGTGAACAGCAAGGGGGGCCGGGGGGCAATGCCCCTAAGTTATATCAGTAGGGGGTTTTTTAATAGTGAGTATTGATTGAAACCATATTTCCCCCCCTAATTGTAACAAAAGTTTTTAACCATTCAAATTTTATTGATTAACCAAAAAAAATAAAAAGGTATAATATTTTTACACTAGGACCAGAATTTCCCTACACAAATTGGGAGCATGGTTTGTTTACCTTATTGTTTCTAGGAAAATTCTCTCAATGAGTTCCCTCGCAAATAATTACTTTTGGGATATAATATAACATCCTATTTTTTTGGGAGGAGAGAGCAAATGTTTATGTGCACCTCCCTCTTCTTCCCCTTGTGACCTGCATCAACCCCTTTTTTTCCTTGCCGCGGCATTTTTAATGAGGATTTGACTTTAGTTAGGTTTTTAAAAATGGGTTAGGTTTGTGAGTGTATACACTCCCCTAGGAAGGGGAGTGATGGGGGGGGATGCAGTCAATTCGTTCACAAGTCTTTCGTCACCAGTGATTCTACACCAAAAAAATTGTTTTTATCTTAAAGAAACCATAGTGTTTGTACAATCGCTCAGAGTTGAACGTTATACGAGTTACGAAAAAGAATCACGTATGTACGCAAAATCAAAACATGTACGAAAAAAACTAACAAAAAACCCGGGTCGAAACTCCCTGTAAAATGGTTAGGTTTTTAAATTTTTATATTCCTATATGTTTTCAGGGGGTTTCGTACCAGGGTTTTTTTTAGTTTTTTCGTACACTGATTTTGAGTTTTGGGTACATAGTATGTCGTTTCGTAAAAACTAGTAGTAAAGTTCCCAAATCTGAGCTGAGGGTACGAAACGACTATGGTTTTAAAATTTGACACAAACAACTTTTTGGTCTAATCTATGGTGTACGAAACAACTTGTGAACGAAATGACTGCCCCCCCTTCCTAACATCCCCTTCCCATAAAAACATCTATATCTCCGGAAAATAGTGATTTTCGACGGAAACTCATTGAGAAATTTTCCGAATCTATTAAGGTAAACAGAAACCATACTCTCAAAGGTGAGGAAAACTGGGCCCAGTGTAAAAAATTTTCCAAATAAAATAATTAGGTCCGGGGGAACACTATTATAAGCAAGTCTCACGTGTAATGTATGAGGGTCAGAGGCCTCTGACATAGCTCAATGTAAAGACGCCATCACCAAAACATAATCTGACATTGTACAAATAACACATTTCAATTCGATCTGATATACAAACAGAAATAAAATATTTTAGTGGCGGGAGCACAATGATATCATAGTCACTTTCTCACTGAAATTTTTATGAGGGTGAGAGGCCTCTGCTATACCCTTAGTGTAAATACGCATCACCAAAACATCCAATGTATACATTATATTGTGCAATATGGTCCCTAAACCAATATATTTTGGACGAAAAGGTAAAATACACTCACCTCGGGGGAGGGGGGGGGGGGGGGTGGAGGTGTCTGGTGCTGTCAGCTGCGTTGGAACCTCGATGGTGTTTTGAAAATAATATACATGACTTATTTTCCAGGAAAGAACTTGCCATACACATATTTACCGTCGCAATAGGTTTTCCTATCTCATAAAATGCTTAGTAGTATTGTAAAAAAGTATAAACTGAATGCAAAAAATTTTTGATCGCCCGGTGAGAGGGACGTCTCACCAAAAACTCACGTTCGCCAGGCTATTCCAATACTTCTCCTTCGCCAGCCTGGCGGAGCAGCGCCTGGCGGAGCGCTCGTGGCGTTTAAAAGTAAGGAAATCACTGAGCGCCTGGCGAACGCTTTTCGCCAGCCCTGGCGAAAGATTTTAAAAGTACGGCCCTGTATGCTTATTGTACTTCACATCTGTAAAGGTTCCAGCGTGCGCTCAGCCTTGGTTAACCCCCCACGGCCGCTTTTGAAATATGAGGTGCCTCAAAAAATTCTAAGTCCAGTTAGGTTAGGTTTTTTAGGAATACTTTGTGGTTAAGGTTGGGTTTAGGTATACTTTGTGGTTAAGGGTTTTAGGTTAGGTTAGGTAACTTTGTGGTTAAGGTTAGGTTAGGTTAGGTATACTTTGTGGTTAAGGTTAGGTTAGGTATACTTGTGGTTAAGGTTAGGTATACTTTGTGGTTAAGGTTAGGTTAGGTATATTTTGTGGTTAAGGTTAAGTTAGGTTCGGTTAGGTATACTTTGTGGTTAAGGTTAGGTTAGGTTAGTATACTTTGTGGTTAAGGTTGGGTTAGGTTAGGTATACTTTGGGTTAAGGTTAGGTTAGGTTAGATTTTTACATATAGTGACTTTGATGATTTTTTTGGGAGCCATAAATCATTTATATTTGCTTCCCCCACCCAAAAACCCCGTATTCCCGCCAGTTCCCCAGGCTTGTTGGCTATAGGGGAAGAAAAAAAAGATAGGGGTGAAGGACTTCTTCCAAAGTTTTACCGTTCCTTGTTCTAATAAAAGTTTTATTTTGCGAAAACCCATAAAAAAAAGATTAAAAAAAATGTATACTTTGTGGTTAAGGTTAGGTTAGGTTTCATTAAAACCCTTTATATGGTTAGGTTAGGTTTCATTAAAACCCTTACAGTTAGGTTAGTTTCTTTTTAAAACCTATAAGGTTGGGTTAATTTTAAATTTTTTTTTCATTTTTTTTCATTTTTTTTTTTTTTTTTTTTGCGCAAAATAAAACTATCTCCATTAGGGGCAAGAAACCTATTGTAGGCCAAGAAAAAATAGTCGGTGTCTCTGTAAACGACCGCGAACTCTCGCCCATTATTACCGGAGATAGTTTTATTTTGCGCAAAGCCCAGTTTAAAAACAAAACAAAAATTATCACCGAATATTATGGTCCCAAATTTCCCATTAAAAACACTATCTCCATCAGAAAAAGCACTAAAACTTGGCCGGGAAAGATTTGTCAGTTTTATAGGTTTTAATAAAAACCTATAATGTTAGGTTAGATATACTTTGGGGTTTAAGGTTAGGGGTAAATCTTAAGAACAAAGGCTCCACCCTCTATCTTTCTTATAGCCAACAAGCTTGGGGACATGGTGGGAAACCGGATTTTTTGGGTGGGGGAGCACAACATAAGGGAAATAGGGCCCCCCCAAAAAAAATCCCTAAACTAGGGATATTCCCCTAGTTCATGAACTTTATCGGGGAATATTACCCCGATTAAGTCTATGTACTAGGGAATTTTCCCTAGTTTAGGGATTTTTTTGTGGGGAGTCATATTTTCCTTATGAGTGTGCTCCTTTTGTGGGGGAGCACACATATAAGGGAAATATTTCCCCGATAAAGTCCATGAACTAGGAAAATTTTCCTAGTTTAAGGATTTTTTTTGGGGGGGGCCCTATTTCCCTTATGTGTGTTTCTCCCCCACCAAAAAACCCAGGTTTCCACCATGTCCCCAAGCTTTGTCCCGGCCATAAGAAGAAGATAGGAAAATTGAGCCTCTATTCTAAAGATGACAAAATCTACAGACCTAACCTAGCACCCCTCTTCGAGCCCCTTGTGCTGTGCACTAACCTAACCTAATGTAACCTAACCTAACCTAACCTAACCTGACCTGCCCTAACCTAACCTAAAGGCCGTGTCACACAGACACTCTTTCCGGCATCTTTTGGTATTTTGCTACCAAAAGATGCCCGTAGTGGTGGCAAAAATATGCGCGTTATCTTCGTTATCTTCTGGGACCCGCAACCAAAACTAAATAATATAACATTATGGATCGCTGAAATTTAATATCGGCCATGTAGACAAAGTAAGGATCGGCACTCATTAAAATATAAACAGATGTCTTAAAGACAGTAAGTATAATACGTAGAGCCAACATTTGTGTCAGCTTAAACGTGGAGACCTTGTTTTTAAGATTTTCCAGGTGTTTGGGTTTCATTAAAACCCAAAAGGTTAGGTTTAGGTTCATTAAAACCCATAAGACCCTGACTAATTTCTCCCGGCCAAGTTTTAAGTGCTTTTTCTGATGGAGATACAGTGTTTTAATGGAAACGGTACCATAAAATTCGGTGATGATTTTTTTTTTTTTTAACTTTGGGCTTGCGCAAAATAAAACTATCTCCATTAGAAAATGCACCTATTGAAGACCAGGAAAAAATAGTCGGTGTCTGAAAACGACCGCAAAGTCATCGTCCATTATTACCAAATTGCTGAGTTAGGTTAGGTTAGATTTAGGTTATGTTAAGGTTTGGTTTTAGGTTATGTTAAGCTTAGGGTAGATTTGGATTAGGTTATGTTGAGTTATTAGGTTAAAAAAAACAAATTTGATGGTGCGCGATTGTCCCGGGTTTGGGTTTGGGCCCCCCGCCCAACACACCGCCAACTCCTGCGGAATATTTACCGTTTGGTTTAGGTCATCCTCGAGCCTGACAATTCTAACCTGTTTCATAGTGTAGATTTCTTCATTCTGGGTCTTTTAAACCCAATTTCCTTCCCCTGGCGCAATTGAAAAATAATGCTGATACATATAGGCCTACTACTAGAATCTAGTTCTTTCAACCAAAAAAATTTAAGTTAGGTTAGAGGTGGGGTTGGTATATTAACAGATGATATCAAGAAACAAATAAGAAAATTATCAAGACTACGGCAGTGGGGAAGAGAAATAGAGTTATAGGATATTGTTCCATGGCTTAATAAATCACGACTTATTCAATTTTTAAAATTTTATTTATAGTGAGCCTACTCTAAATCGCTTTTATTCTCAAATGGATACCATTCTTCATCAACAGTTTGGTGAGGATGCACTTCAATCTGTATCACGATACATGATATCAAGGCAGGAGGAACATGACTACCTCAAAGAGTGAATAATAACACACTCGTGACTTGTCATGCACTGATGGCCGTATTTTTTAGTGTTGCTTTATATTACATCTCCCACTAGTCTGTCACATATATAATCCCTTCTCGGTCCAAGCGGTATCGCTTGATTAGTTATGTATCAACAAGTTCGTCCAGTACATCTATCCTATCACGAAAAGTTCTCAGGAGTGGGTGGAGCACTCCATGTTTACGTCCTTAGGACGAGTCTTAGCCGCCGCCCTGCTCGCTAGGACACCTCACACCCTGTCCTAGCCAAACCTCGAAATTAGGACGAGTCTTAGCGATTTAGGATGCGCTCGAAATGAGTTAGGACGCCGGCCGCCATATTTAAGACTCGAGCGAGTCTAAGACGAATCCTAAATCTTTATAAGTATGGGCCCAGAACATTATAAGTGGCCAGGGCGAGGATGTAAAACCTCAGCAAGCACCCTAAATGTCATGAAACGTCAAGTGGATGCCCATCCTCAATTAAGAGCAAGAAAAATATTGCGATATGACTTTTACATCCTCGCCCTGGCCACTTATAATGTTCTGGTGTCGCGGCTGCCGCGACACCGCCAACCCACCCCGAAACTTTTCACCCACTTATGCACACATCTCCTCGTAACATCCACAATCCTTGATATTTCTTCCACTGGCCTCTCTGCCTTGTGTAGAGATACAATAACTTTAATTTGCTCCTTTGTTAGGTCTTTCTTGCCATTCATTATGCAAATAATGATATTTATACCAATGCGCGTCTGTTCAAATTACTCGCGGGAAGGAAGGCGATACTTTTTTAAATGCTTCGTCTATAATTGACAAGTGGCATCTGAACATTCCTCAACGGTCTTGATGGACTGCCCGTGCCTTAAACAAGCTGCCATATGTAAGATATCTCTCTCGGAAGTCAGTAGGCTGCCATAGAGTACATTTTCTGAATTCCCGTATAGAAGCGCTGTGTTATGATGTCGCGAACAATGCTTTGGCGCGCTGTGTATAGCGGTCTGCCGAAAAGGGCGAACGCCTGGAGATTTGAGGCAGGAGCAGAAAAGAGAAAAGAGGAGACGAGAAAAAAAGGGAAGAGAAAGAAGGAAAAAAATGGAAAAAAAGGAAGGAAGGGAAGGAGAAAAGAGGAAGAAAAGTATATTGAGAAAGTGCTGTAGTTGCAAATGAGTACATATTGTCGTCCGATTACGTGGTATATGTGAACAGTCTGTTGGCCTAAGCGATCTTGTGCTCGTCTGAAATCGGCAGCGTACACGTTCTGTGAATGCAGGGCGGAGTAAATAAGTAAATTTTATAAGGGGACGACAAAATACGCTATAATAGTATATAATATATTATATCGTATAGAGTATGTATATGTAGTAAATGATATATAATGTAAATCTTATTATGATGGATATATAATATAGTATAATATATTAGTTTATATGATAATGTATATATAATATATGTTTATATATATATATGATATGATTATATTATATGATGTATATATATATATGTATATAATAGTATATAGTATATATATATATATATATGTAATATATATATATATGTGATATATATATATGTAATATATATAATATA
>JACEEZ010009918.1:235270-287770 GCA_016584305.1 Chionoecetes opilio | reverse complement strand
AATGGGTGGGGGGTGATGGGTAATGGGTGAGTGAATGGGTGGGGGGTGATGGGTAATGGGTGAGTGAATGGGTGGGGGGAATACATACATTTCTACATCCATGATTTCAGGAAAGTTAGAAGGGGCTATCTGGAGAGTCCATGTTTGGTGGGCCAAAGGCCCACCAAACACCGGTGGTGGGCCGAAGGCCCACCAATAGCCCTCCGCAGGAGCTAGCCAAAAAGTCCGCCCAGAGGGCGGCTTTGCGGCTAGTATATATATATAATTGAGAAAAATATATTTCTGCTGTGTTAAAGCCACATGACAATTGCTATCTCAAAGTGCCACAGTGGATTCCCCCGCACCACTCATTGTGTCTCATTATCATATCATTATACTACAATGATAAAATTGGTGTTCATAAAGCCCATTTGCCTAATTTTTCTTCTTTCCCCTCTCGTTTTTAAATAATGATAAGGTTATGATCTAAATCAGTGATTAAAAAAAAATCATGATTTAAATCATGATTTAAATCAGTGATTAAAATCAACTTGATTTAAATCAAAAACCCTGACTGAAGCGTAATTGCAACATGCATATCTTGAGGCCTATTTATTTCCAATATGTTGCAAACACAGGTGCCCTGTGATGATACCTTCCTTGACCTTCAGCATTGATGTCAGGAAAAGTAGGCAGCGGAGAAAGAAAGACTGCATGGAGCTTAAATGGGGTTTATTCTTCACTGAAGTTACACTTCTGCAAGCTTTGTTTTTTTTCTTTTTTGTGTGGAGACTGAAGCAGCATTTCTGCTTACAGGGAGTGACTTTCTGCTTCTTCTTGTCATACAAAAAATGCCTCACAGCTGTGATCGCTTGTCTCAAGAGGCAACGGCAAAGATAAATCATGACAATGGCAAAAAAGGATCAACGGCTTATCTTTTTTAATGCTCTGATTTTGTTGACTCGAGCCCTCTATCACCTCCTCAGAAGTAGAGGACTGATCATCATATCTTCTGCCCACCACATTAGTGATAGTTGTCGTCATTATTACTAGCCACCCGAATACAGCAGCACTACATACATTCTTAGCAGGCTTGGAAATCTTTATTTTTGTGGCTTATGGAGGTAGATGTTTTGGAAAGGCCAGAGAATCTCGTGCAAGAAGAGTATGTTTATCGGGAGATCTGCACCTCTTCGCCAGATACACTATTCTTTTCAGTATATTTCTTCATTTAATTATTTTTTCCGTTCGGATTCTCATGCACCTCCCTGGGGTTAATCTTGTTATTGATTGACAGACAGGCAAAGTGCTCCTAGTTTTATGGATGCCAGCATGTAGAGAGACAGAAGTCTAGCCCCTCTAGTAGCTTCAGTGATTATTTACTGATAATTATAGTGCTTCACCGAAATATTGATTTCCAGTGTTATACCCGTTAACATATAACTTCATGATAATATATATGTCTATTGCATGTGTTGATCTGTACGACACTGAATCTCTACAATTTTTACCTTGTATACAGATGCCTGGGACCTTATATGACCTTTGTATGAGTTTGTAGGACTTGTATTATGGCCACAGCAGAAGTTGAGAGTTAATCTAAGCGGCAGTCATAGTTAGTCAGTCTAGTCGGAGAGATGTGAGAATAAAGTGTTCAGGAATGTAAGCATAGAGGAATAAACCCCCACCAAGATCCAGGCAGCCTTGCCTTCTCCATGACTCTCTTTGAGCTTCATGATGGCGATGACACCAAGAAAGACATGAGCTCAGAGAACCCCCATTTGCAACAGTACCAATACTTCAAAAGAGATTTTCTCTTAATGGCACTTGGAATACCATGGTGTTCAACACCTCAATTACACATGTAAGAGTGCAACCTTTTTAAGCACCTACTGTACTTTAACAAATGTGCTTATTGTTACATAAAAGAAGACTAATGTGATACAAGCATTGCATTTTCATGACTAAAAGAAACATATGTTTGCCACCTATCAATTAAGAGGAAGCATTTGTCAATTTTTTGTATATAACAATATAACTGTGCTACAGATGTTACACTTGTTGTAGTGAGACGACATCTGTCAAAAGTAGAAGCTTATACTGAGAAAATAGTCTAATATATGAGTAGGCAGAGATGAAGCAGAATTATTTTTAGTAAAGGCTGGTCTCTTCAGCACATCATCACTGCTTAACATTACTGATAGAATGATGAGGGAGTAAAAAGATATGGCTAAGGATCTACAGATAAATATGCACCATGGAATGCACAAAATTTTGTTTGTTCAATGCCTAGAAACAATGTACGTACCTACTATTTTCTAGATACAACTTTCCTGACAACTATCCCTTTTTTAATTAACAGTATTTGACTAGCCCTCTCCTACCACATTGAACATTTTTGGCTTTCCTTTTATCAAGTCTTCATCAGAATCTTCATAGCTTAACTTTCTTCCATGAAGTTGGATGTTCTGCATCATCTACATTAGTCCTCACATCCCCAGACACAAACTCTATACAAGAGTTCTCTGCCTATGTTTGGAGCACAACCCTCCTATTGAGGTGGTGGGGAGGGAGCGCTCCACTCACACCACTTCTAAGCAAGCTATTATTTTCATCAACTGTCCTTCGTCACTCAAATTTCACCAGTGCTGTATCACATGTCTTCACATGCTATTATCAAAGCTACTGATCACTACCACTTGTAAATTGCATTCCATTATTTCTCCTTTGGTCTTGCTGCACAAGACTTATACTCACTCTTTCCTCTTCTCCCCACTCAAGTTATGCAAGAATGAAACTTTTTACTCAAGCCTTTATCTCTCATTGGCAAGGTCTGGATCACTGCCTTTTGTCTTTTTCACTTTCATTAACCCTGAACTCCTTCTGGTGAGGAATAGCATGGCACCTGTGGAATTCCCATATTGAGTGAACCTTATTTACTTTACTGTAAACCGGACCGGAACCGGAACTGAGCTGTTTGTTTTGAGACAACCATAATCACCCTTTTTTTAATGGCTGCTTATAGCCCTTTGCCAGTCTTCTTTCCATGTGAAAATATAAATCTATGAATAGATATGAGTATGTGGTGAGATTCAATAGAGCTGGATTTGTAGGAGGTACAAAGCTTGTCTTGAATGATGAAATGCTAGAACAGGAGATCAAGTTTTATTGCTTTGGTTTGAATATTGTTGTGCTGTGATCTGTGGAGGAAGAAAGTGTGCCATTGGATAGGAAAGATATTGTAGGTTTTGGAAGTGTGTATTTGTAGAGCCAAACATGTTTTTAGGGAACTTTTGTACCAAGTGTCTTTAATGATGCATGAAGCGTGACCGTTTGATGCTGTATAAGAGAGCATGTCGATTATCTAATGAAAAGTAAGCGAGATATCATGAGATTTCTTTGCTTATGCTGTTTAACCCATACAATGTCACCAAAAGGATAACTCAAAATCTTTCTTTTGTCGGTCCAAAAAATAAAAATATTCACAGAAACTTCCAGCGCTGGGATAGTAGGCCATGCAGGTTCACTCATGGACTGTGATGGTTGGTTCTCGCCTGTGGTGGCGCAGGCAGGATTTTTATAGTGACGCCTGTGATTAGAGACTCTTGCTGCCCCCTCCTGTGTCATCCGATGCACTCACAATCGAAGGTAGAGTTAATGGGCAGCATGTCGGTGTTTTTGGCCACTCAATGATTGCAGAAAGATCTTAAGTGGATATTCGCCCTCATCGGGGTTCGAACTTAGGCCACCGAGCACGCTACTTGGAGACGCTAACCACTCTGCTACCGCCTCCCCGAATAGGAATGAATAAATGGAGATAGAAAATTATTACTGTATTCATAGACTCATATTTATTGAGCAATGACTTCCCGTGAGCATGGACGGTATGTTTGAAAGTCCATCCATATCGGTGTGTATGAACGTCCCAAGCCAGTGCGCTGCATCCATAAAGTTTATTTGCTCTGGACATTTTACAGGATGCAAGGTGTCTTTGTCTATGAAGCACTATATAGTCTTCACCACGTTTCTTCATTTTCAAGTGTAGTAAACCTTTATTTATGATATTTTTATGTAATACTTTTATCGCACAAAATCTCACTCATCGCCCTTATAGTTTTGTACACTATGATACTCATTGAAAGACAGCTAATGTCTTACCCAAAATGTATACAACAGGCCCCAGGCTCCTCAATGCTCCCCCAAACATTGACCAGTGTTACAAGGTCAAGGGAGGAGAAGGGATGTATGGGAGACATTGTATTTATTGAATCTTTGAATCATATAATCATTGTATTTATTGAAATCATTATTTCAGTGAAAGCACAGACTCTGGGACAGGTCTTGAATCCATAGTGGGCCACTCCATCCTAAAATTCAAGTGTGCCTATGGCGGCTGTATCGCAGACCAGTTTGTGTGCAACGGGCAGCCAGATTGCTGGGACCTTTCAGATGAAACGCAGGAATTGTGTTCCTCTCGACAGTAATACTATGGATAATTTGTTATGATGATATTTTAAGAGTGATATCAATGATGCAACTGTGCTTATATTTATAATATGCATAATAGTCATACATTTACACCTGTACATGTTTTTATCCTTCAGGTGCACAAGAAGAGAATTCAAATGCGACTATGGTGCCTGTATCAGAAAGGTTTGGTCCTGTAATGGCAATATAAACTGTCATGATGAGTCTGATGAGACAGAAAAACACTGCAAATCCAAGCGTTGTCGTCCTTCACAATTTAAATGTCGCTATGGAGCGTGCATAGACGGGGTAAAAACTAAAAAATATTGACAAAAAAATTAATGCAACACTGAAATTGAAGAATAGTTTGTTCTTTTCTCTAATCTTTATAACAATAGATTCTCTGGATCTGAAAAAACAGGAGTTAATGTATTTTTATAAACAACCTACAGTGGAAGCTCTATTATCCAACCTTGATGGTACCCACAGGAGTTTGTTAAATAGAATAGTTCTTCAGATGGAAAGTTGACCTCAAAAAATCTAAAATTGGTGAAAGATAGGGAAAAATAATTTTCAATTCAAAAATAGAAAATACAGTAATTGTCTGGTAACCTTTACGTTAAAATACGTTATACGTTTAAATAAATACGTTACGTTATGTAAAATACGTTACGTTATACGTTTGAAATACTCTGGATCAGCAAAGCTTAGAGGCACAGCAATAGAGCTCTGACAACCATAGCCATAGCTGTGAGGCAGTGTAGTGTGGTGCCACCACTGCACAGTAGCCACGGGAACTACGGATTGCATGGCTAGAATAGGACCTGCTGGGGTTCAGTGGATAGATTTTTATCAACCTTGGGACTTATTTGTGAAAAGTTTGATAGCTAGAGGTCGGATAATTGAGCTTCCACTGTAGGCTACATGAATAGACATGAAGTTAAGCTCTGTATTTATTTTAAAATAAGACATAGTAACATAAAATTCTGTCATATTGATTAATTTCTTACACTATTTTCCTTAGAGAGAGAGATGTGATGGCACACCAGACTGTGTTGATAACTCTGATGAGTCTGAAGAAGAATGTGGTGCCGGCCACACCACCAAATCTCCGCCCCAAGTCAGCTTCACACCAACCCCCTTAGTCATTCATCCCCCAACACCCGTCACTCCCGCACCCCAGCCAAGCACACCAGATATAATATTAGGGGAAACCACAACTTCACCTGCTGATTGGTGCCTTGCACAAGGTCTCTGTGCTTGCCCTAAACCTGATGACCATTTTTGTGTGCCCTGTCAAAGTATACAAGCCTGCTCTAGACTTGGTTAGTATTTTTTGTCTTGTTTTTTTCTTTTTTCTGCAACCATTGAGAATTTTTCTACAACCCAGAAATAGGGAAAGTTTTCAAGATATGCATTCAGGTTTAAGCCCTATAGTTTTGTGTACTCAAAGAGTCCACCAACATTTTATACAAGCATTTTCATCATCTTTGATACTTCAACAGTTTTTGAATAGTAACCTCCTCTTTGGTCTTCTTTTATGACAGGTCATGGAGCTGTTTGTAGCATCAAGCCGGCAGGAGGACCTAATGCCAATGTGAAGGTGGAGGTGCTGACCTGCGGCATCACACCAGTTGTGTGCGTAGCAGGTTACTTGTTCATATATCACTGATTGGTGTAGAGTAAGGGGCGATCTGATAAAAGTTTTTAAGTGGTTAAAGGGATACAATAAAGGCAATGTAGGAAAAGTTCTTAGAGCTAGTAATCAGGGTATTACAAGAAGTAACGGATTCAAGCTGGAAAAGCGTAGATTTAAAAAGGAAATAGGGAAAAACTGCTACACAAATAGGGTGGTAAATGAAAGGAATGGACTCAGTCGTCAGTTGGTCAGTGCGGAGTCAATAAGGATCTTTAAAAGGAGTCTGGATAATTTCGTGGAAGAGGATGAGAGGTGGATGTAGGTAGTGTTAAGTAACAAGAACTACCTCATGTAGGTCTCGCGGCCTCTTGTAGCTTCCTTATTTTATGTTCTTAATGTTCTTATGATTGGCGTGACTAACATTTTATAGAGTTATTGTTTGTCATTAATTTTTATGGTATTGCATTTTGGATATTTTTTTGTCAATCATGAATATTTGGGTTGAATCCACATACAGTAAAGCCTTAACGTTAGCAATCTGAACCATCTAAGTTAGTTTCTTGCAGAGTAATCTAACTCATATGATTGTTTTAAAAGCTCATCAGCCTAAAGCAACAGTATCATCACACTCCTCCTAAGGCTCTCTTCATACTTGTTAGCCATTTTATCGTTTGGAAGATCATTAAAGACATGGGAGGACACTACAGGCATATTTAAGTGAGGCAGCAAGAATTCATAGATTTTTTTACATTCATGGATGTCTTGTCATCCAAGGCTGATGATGTTAGGGTTCTACTGCACAGCCTTGAACTATGAACAAAAACTATGAATATTTAAGCTGCAAATATATAAGCTATAAATTTGGCCATTGTGTTGATTGTAGATGTAAATTTTGCAATTACAAATAAGATGAATAAGATAAGACTCGGCAAATGATATTTTTATATCAGCAAAAATTTATATATCATCTGGCATAGAAGAGTAGACAGAGCATGCAAGGCTAGGAGAATATTTGCTGCATAGGAAAATGCTATCCTAGAAAGTTATATCACATGAGAGACTATCCAGAATCAGGCACATTTGCATTGACAGATTGTAACATCTGTGACATATTCAGTGGTGTAGGTGTAGATAAACAATGGGCAAACAAAGGTTAGGGACATGGTGGTGGTGGGGAAATATAGTTTTATAGAAATCTGTACTGTCTCTAATCACAGGCTACTGTTTATTGGGGCCAGCCAAGAAAAAGTGGGGATTGATCCGATTACACAGTCTTTGATCAGTACCTGTGTTTGCATTACCTCGTACCGCTACCTTCTCTTTGTTGTGTCCTGTCAGGTGTCGTGAGGCTAGACACATTTAATTTCTTGATTTTGTAAATTCCCTTTTGTTTTAAATGATTTTGTGCCTAAGAAACCTGCAGTAAATCTAATAAGGTTCTGCTTCAGGTGAATTGCATGAGAATAAACCCATCACTATAACGAACCATTTGGTGAAGGGCTGTTCATTAAAACTGAAGGTTCCTTATATTATGAAGGTCGATATATAGGAGTCTTTTTACCAAACTCTATCTATATATATAAATCTCAAAATTTGTCTGTCTGTCTGTGTGTCTGTATGTTCGTTATAGACTCAGCTACAGATGGCCAAAACCCCACATGCCGCATATATTTGGAATCCTTATGACCCAGCGGAGAACATAGGCTGTTTTGATGGGCGTGGCCGACCCTGGTGGGCGTGGCCAGCAAAAACAACCTAAAAACGGCTGTGGCTGCTAAACCATGCGAGATACACACTTGACACTGTAGTCCAAAATTGTTGGCTGTGATCGACTTGGGGGGATGGAAGATGTTTTGAGGGGCGTGTCCGACCCCGGTGGGCGTGGCAAGCAAAAACAACCTAAAAACAGCTGTAGCGGTTAAACCGTGCTTGATAGAGACTTGACTTGGCTGGATAATGCTAAGAGGTATCAACATAACACAACATGGCCGCAGGCCCCCCATTGGGCCGCAGGCCCACAGCACTCCGCAGGAGCTAGGCGAAAGGTGCCTGGAGGGCACCCTTTCTGCTAGTTCAGTATATAAGGAGCATTGTTCGGTGTTACGCTTTACATGTACAGAACAGTAGACATTAATAGTACATTTAGTAGAACAGTATACATATGTAAGTACAGAAGCAACTCGATATAACAGATTAATTCAGCCAAGACCAATTCCGGTATATCAAATTTTCCGCTAAATTGAACTAACATTATTGGCTCCTGATATAGCTCGATATAACGGAATTTTACGTAAAATTGAGAGCTTCCGGTAAATCCTGTTTCTGCAGTGGTCTGTATGGCCCCCTAAGCCTTCCCAAATGTGTTGGTCGGCAGTCGTTTGGTCGTGCGGCGAACCGCACCAAATACGTACTGCTATATTTAGCAAAAGTTCTGCTATATCTAGCTTTGAAAAATTAAATAACTAAATTTTTATTTTGGCACTAAATAGAGCTTTCAGTAAATCAAGTTTAGTTAAATAGAGTTTCAACTGTATTTTGATATCAGTTCAGTATAACATTGGTATACACGTATGTCCGTACACTAATAACAACAAACAAGTTTATCATACATAATCTATTATAGATGTATACATGTAGTACACACTAATATCAGACATGGGCTGCATGTTCAGGGGCAGCCTTAGGGGGGAGATGTGTGGGTTGTCACTAGGAGGTTCCTGTGGTGTAACGGGAAGCACAGCCGCCCGGCGTGCGGAAGATCCCGGGTTCAATTCCCGAGCGGTGCAACCTTTATTGGTGAGCCCCCCTACTCTAACAGGTTAGTTTCCGAGAGGAATGTGACAAACATTTTATTATTATTACCTATTATTGTTACTTTTTTTTCTGTGTTGGAAATTATGTTACAACTTAATAAGCTTTTTATGAGTAAGATTATTATTTTTTTTTTCATACATACATATGATGGGGATTGCCTGTGCACTTGTTTTATGTGTGTATAAATATGCTCTGAAATATTGGTTTTGGATAATTGTCAATATTTTCCACTTTCCACTTTCCAGGGATCTTGCTGGATTTGTGCGAAATCATGCGTAAGTAATATCTAGGTTTAAAGATGATTCATGCATATTTGCATACCATGTGTAAAGCTAATTAAGTAAAGAATATTTTGTCATTTTGATATTGAAATTTCATTACTATAGATGTAATACAGATTATATTTCTGAGCCACAGTTTTTCATGAGTTTAAAAAGTAAATTTTACATTGAATCAAACTTGAGTTGTACTTTTTTCAAGAACATCCATTCACTTCAAACATTGTAAATAAGTTTCCAAACCATTCAGTTCTCTCCATTTTATTCAGTGTGATTAATAATACAACATTGTATACAGAACTACCTTCTGTGGATCCTCTGAGGGAGTGCCTGTAGAGAGTGTGGTGCTGGCCGACTGTTGGGGCACAAACATCCTGGCCCAGTGTCAGGCCGACGGCACGTGGCGCACCTACCCGGGCGGCACCGATGCCTCACCATCACTGTGTCAGTTTCAGGAAATAAATTCTCCAGGTAGGTAAATTCAATTACAGAACTTTCACGTAATATTTAATCCTTAGGTATATACTTATCTCCCTCTACCCACACAAATGCACTTGCCTCCCTACAATATGCCTTTTCTTCCAATAGATGCCTGCCCACATCAAATTTAGATACCTTCCAGAGCTTCCCTTTCAACGCTACAATGTGCTCTCTCTAGGTCCATGAAAGCTGCATACAACTTTTAGCCCCTTCCTAGATATTTTTCAATTATCATTTTTATAGTTTGAGGAGGACATGGAAAGGGCAAGATAAATTCATCATTTGTAATTAATGTATAATATGTATACAATCACAAAAAAATTGCATTATCACAAACTTTTCAAAAGAGTAAAGATACATTATGCATCAATCTTTGTCAGAGTTTTGTCAAGATTGAGAAAAGTAACCTTTCTTTCTCCCATCTTTGTTTTCACTCTTGATGTTCGTTCCATGCAGTGTGTGGTCAACGGCCGAGATATTTAAGGCCACCAGGGAATCGAATCATCTTCAGGGTACTGCCCCATTGGCCTTGGATGGTGGGTCTCATGAAAAATTCAGCCTACTCTTGCGCAGCCACCATCATCAGTCCTCACTATCTTCTCACAGCAGGCCACTGCATTACCAGGTTCGTGATGTTGCTGTTGAAAAAAGGAGATTAAACAAAAGTATGATAATACTGCATAGAATATTGATTCTGTTTTCCATTACCCAGTTGATCTCTCTGTTCTGCTTTGTTTCTGCAAAGCACAATATTTTCACTTCTCCTTCAAGAAGTCACTTACAGAATACACGCGATGATACGAGCAGATACGTTTCATGGAGACTACTCTTATATCAAATTCTAGTATAACAAAGTTGTTAATACATGGGGTGAATGGGGATACGTTCCTTGAGCGTCGACAAGCTGCTTCATGACCTTGCATGCAGTCGCTTTCAAATAAGTATTGGTTTAAATATATACAACATTTGAAAGATTATGCTGTATGTAGTGTTGTTAAAGTTATATAAACACAAAAAGAGAATGAAAAATATACATATACAGTAATTCCCCACAACAATCATGTCACTGACACTTTACATATGGATAGCATTAGAAAGATAATGCTGAATTGAATTATTTAAATGATTCATAGGCGCAAAATTAATTGAATACAGTATATAGAGGTATCGCCATACCAAAAATGTGTTTCATCATACGGAATTTGCCTTTTAGTGCGGAGAAAGGTGCAAATTTGTGAATCCCTGATCATCATATTCTTGTATAATGAATGCTCATATAGTGCGAGTATACTGTATTTCTAACCTCGCAAATGATAACACATTGTCTTTACTCTTTTCAGACTTTACACCATTTCCTAACCTGTAACTCTTACTTCCTTTCTGTTAACACCATTTGAAAACAAACATGTAGTACGACAGCACACACATGACTTATTAAGAAATGTACTGTATAGTACACATAAGGAGGAAGAAAAGGAAGGTGCCTCATTCCTCTCTTTCAATTGGACTCAGACAGTGGCCCGTGATCATAGACAGTGTCTGGTGTAAGGTGAGATGTAGAGATAACAGCTTTTATTCTTCATAAAAGCGTCACCTCTGGTGACTTCATATCGATATCTCTACATTACCAACATGTCACAGACCTTGTTTATGTATACATACATATGTATACACCACTTTCTTTCCTTTCCTAACACAAGGCATGGACAGGCATGCATATGAATAACATAAGAAAGATAGTGCTTTATCAACTATTTAAACAAGTTAAATTTGCAATGTTTGAAATGTTTATAGCCATCTGCTTTGTGTCAAATGCTACCCCATCAATTTGGAAGAAGGCTGTTCCTTTTAATGTTTTCACTTTTAATTTGAATCTTCCAGAAGCAAATCAGTTCTGACTAATCCTAAATTTTATCCTAACAACTGCAGATTTATCACAGTTTTGCTGCATTCACAGATCACGAGAAAAAGCCGATATTTTGGATCCACGTGATGTGAGAGCACAACTAATAAATCCTGAAGGGAGACCTGTATTAGTATATGTACGTAACATTCTCGTATTTTTATGACCAGCTTGTCTTCCCTGACTTCTTTTTACCTTATGTGTGAAATGTAATGCTGATTTCTAAACTTTTGCACCTCATACATATTTGTCCCCTCCAGATCTCTCGGATACACCTTAACCCACAATATGTCCCTGGCAACCGACCTAAGCATGACGTGGCATTGATCCGCACAGAGGAGGAAATGTTTTTTTCTTACCATGTGTATCCTGCATGTGTCCATACACAAGGCTTCCCACAGCAGACAATTGCTGCAGTAAGTAAAGCTCTATTGATTGATTGATTTAATGCCTAAAAAGGTGAATGTGCCAGACATCAGAGGTCATATGGCACAAAGCTCTATTGATGCATGCTTAATTAGCACATGATTTGGGTTACTTGTCATCTTGACAGAAATACTGGCCCAACACACTCAACAAAAGTATCTAAGGAACTGTTTCCCGATAAATTTTAAGTCTGGCGTAAGCCAAATGATGTCTAAGTTGACTTATCTCTGCCATACTCTACTCTAATTATGGATGACATAGCATTAAGTCAGCTTGAATTGAAGTGGCAGCTCAACCAATTAGAGCTTATTTAACAAAATCTTTCTGTCAGTGGGAGACTGGGAGTTTATACCTTATACCCTAAATAGTAACCGTAGGCACATTTCTTTTCTCTCTCTCTTGCTTAAACTGATTGTTTATGAGGCAGCAAAACTTAATAGACTCAACTTTCTAAGCTCCATCCTTACATGCTGTCCGGTCTGTGATAACAACAGTAAGTATCATAAACAGAGGCTCGGTGTTGTTTTCAATGGTACTAAGGCTTCCCCTTGGCCGCCCTAAGCTACGGACACCTGTCATCCTCCCAAATTAAGATGGTGATGTACAAAAACTTTTTTCTTTAGAATATTTTATTCAATGAAAAATAAATGGGTTTCAAGATTTTTGTACATTAATATGGTACCTTTTTTTCATTTTCAGACATTCAACAGAACAATAGATTTTTATGAGTGGGAGATGATACTGCAACAACATGATTCTCGGTGTCACTCCCCTCAAGACCGCTGTGCCACCACACTGGGGATTGATCCTCGGCAATTCTGTGCCATCGATACAGGTAACATTTTCAAGCCCTTGCTCGGGTCTGTTTGATCAAATATTGTCATTGTCAAGAAAACTTTCCTTGCTTTCCTATGTCCACATTTACAGTGTATAAATCAATGAGTCAATTTGAAGATCAGTATTCCATTTAACCCTGCCACTAACAATGTCAGATTCTGAAAGGAAACCAATACTTACGAGGCAGATTGATTTCAAATTCAAGCATCTGACATATTTGTCTTGCAAAACAGTACAGTAAACCCGCGCTTTTACAGACCTCGATATAACAAATTTCGGCTTAAACAAACTTTTTCTGCCAGTCTGATATATCCGGGGATTTACCGAATAAATTAGATAAATGCGAGGTTTGGTTCGGTGGTGGGCCGGCCGAACATGTACACGCAGGTTGGACGGTGGCAGTGAAAACAAAGCCAACCGGGCAGTGCACAGCGCACCGATCAGTCTGGCTTTGTCAGCCGAATGTAAACACCTCTCATGTCCTCCCGTGCCTCACTACTTTGCCTGCCTCCCGTGCCTCACCACGTATTGTTTTAATTTCCATGTATGTGTGTAGTATTTGTGATGGCTGCATATACGTAAGTATACAAACTTTCATCTAATGTAACAAAGTTCATTATACACGGAAATGTTCGGAAATAGCGAACTTTCACCTCATATAATGAACAAAGTTTGTTATGTGCGAAAAGTTTGGATCCTTAGGATATAACAAACTTTCGGATATAACTTCACCCCCTTCCCCCAATTGATTAGTTATAGTGAGGGGTTACTGTATAGCAAACTTTGTTCGTTATAAGAGGTGAAAGTTCGCTATTTCTGACCATTTCCGTTTATAATGAACTTTGTTCTTTACATTAGATAAGTTTGTATACAGTTCACCCTCTATTTAACGGACTTTGGTTTAACGGATTTCGGATTTAACTAACTCCATTCGCGAAACAAATTTGCGGGCAAGAATGGCATGCCAGACCGCTTATCGCCGCTCAAATCGTCAACTCGGCATAATTTTTCTAGTTTTATTTTAGAATGCTTGGGTTTTAAGGAGTTTTAAAGTTATTAAGATATATAAGGAAGGAGCCTGTGTTGCTAGTGATTTAGTGGTAGAAGGTGTGTATGTGGGTTAAATTAGTGAATATTAGTATTACGGGGTGGACATAAGAATGTTGTTTACCCGTCACCTAAACTCCTTTAAATCATGCTTATTTAAGGTGACACACGGTGCTACACTGATCAAGATAATGACACTTGGATATAACGCTCACCATAATCACTACGATGTATAATAACGAGTAATAAGACGTTAAACCCTGCCCAAACTACTGGCGGAGGAGCGGGCGACCTGCCCCGCCGCCTCATGATGCTGCTGCTGCTGCCACACTGCCAGGCATGGATGAGTGCCTTGCTTGTATTTTCATCTCATTACTCATATATATGAATAATAGCCATTAAAATGTGAGTATATGTCTACATTCACCTCGAATAATGATATTTCATACCATACCAAGCAACCTGGAGACTTAACAGATTGGCACCAACAGTACCAACTATCGTCTGCTAGTGTTGATATATCATTTGCCACCAGGCTGTTACACGTATCACAAGCTATTTTCAGTCTTGGAAACTATCACCCATGGCAAATTCATCAAAACTATTTACTTATACTATAGCATACAAGCTATAAGTGGTACGGTACGATATGCCAAAGAACATGGGAACAGAGCAGCAGAAAGACACTTCGGACAACCGCCTACCGAAAAAATTGGTAGATTTTACTACCGCCTACCGGTAGAAAATCTGGTTTTTTTCTTATAAATTTCTTTCCAAAATCAGGGTGCGTCTTCAAGATGCAGTCTTATAAGCCGTAAAATATGGCTACTTACAGTACATATAGTACTACATATAGTACAGTTGTACTATAATAATTCGGATAGGTACTACCTCTCCTAATACCAGTCCCAAGCAGTCGTGGGCGAGCGTGCCAAATCCAGCAGTAGCGCCAGTCACTGTTTACCTCCCAACATAGCTACACAGTCTGGTTGCGTTTGTGATTATTTCTCATTTATTTCACAATTTCTCCTGTGTTTTTCCTATATTTTCACACCCTCGCATTAGCGGACAATCGGCTTTAATGGACTGTTCGTGCGGGGTTTGCTATGCACCGGTAGTCATGCACTCTGGTCATGCATGGGTTGGAATAATCAGTCGGTTATCTTTCTTGGTTTTAATAAAGGATAACAACTGTAACTTTCATTCACTTGTAGTGTTCAGGAACTCCTTTTCTCTCGTGTTCACTCGCGTGTAGAATGTTCAACCTCACTCTTGTGTCTCGTGTTCACTCGTCTCTCGTGTTCACTGGTAATGTTGGTCTTTGCCCACGGGTCGCGTGTGGGACTATACACACTCAGTCACGTGTGTGTCTTACGTGGACCAAAAGTTATCTACCTCAAAAGTGAGATTCTTTTCACAACTAACCTATGAACATGACGTCACGTCGCGTCATGGTTTGGAGCAACCTATAAGAGACAAGACATGTACTGTTCTCCCTTTTTCTTCAGCCAATCATGAAAGCCAAGGAACTGCTGAAACTACATTTTTGTAATCTAAACCTGAATCTTTTGTGATGACAAGCAGGAAGAATTATCGGTTTTACAAGAATTCTGGCGTACATTTTCTCGCTCTCTCGGTAATAAATCAATCTAGCTAACTTATTTCTATCCTTATTCAGACTAAAACACCTATTACAGGACCACTTCTCCCCCCTTTTAGTCCGTTAAATAGAGGGTCGACTGTACTTACGTACATGCAGCCATCACAAATACTACACACATACAGGGAAATTAAAATAATATGTACTACATTGGTGAGGCACGGAAGGACGCGAGCGGAGGTGTTTACAATTGGGCGGACAAACTATACTAATCGGCGCTCAGCACACGGCTTTGTTTCCACTGCCGCCGACCCACCTGCGTGTCAGCCGGCCCACCACCGAACCAAACCCCGCATTTACTGAACTTATTCGGTAAATCCCCGGATAACCGGACATGCAGAAAAAGTTTGTTAAAGCCGAAATTTCTTATATAGAGGTCCATAAAAGCGAGGGTTTACTGTAATTTTGTTTACCCTGCGAACTTGTTGCTGATGTGCCGAATTTTATTTTTTATGGAAGGTGGTCTGAAGGAAGCTTCAGACCTGACAAAAAATGTAGATAAGGATATGTTTAGACTAAAATTTAAGTGCCTCCTTTTATGGTAATCTCATAGCAATACTTTTCGCCCTACAGCACGTCTAAGGTACCTACCAGAAGGTTCATCAGGTGGCCCCTACTTGGTCAATATTGGAAGTGATGTGGAAGAGAATTGGGTCATTGCCGGCATAGTATCTTCCTCCTACCGGCAGACCAGCTGTACACGCCCCTTCACAATTTTCACTTCCATCACATCATACTGGCCTTGGATTTCAAGATGTGTACATGAAGGAGTTTGTAACTGATGATTTATTTTGACTGGTACTTTATCAGGAGCTACTGGGTATTGAAGGTATTACTGAACTTTGTGATAACATTGCCTACCATATATGTAGTTCAAAGATCTCTTATGTGCTCCTGTGATATAGGAATCTTTGTTAGGAATCCAACTTTTTTTTCTGACTTACAGCATAAGAGAATAAAAACTTCAAACTTTGCTCCATACTTGTCTAGGACCCAGCAATATTAGGCATGTATGCTTGCACTCAGAGAAGCTGAATGGTATGTGAATGGATTTTTACCTTAGGTTTCTCTTAACCTAGCAAAGGAGTTCTTTGGTCCCTTAACTTTCACTAGGGACAGTGACCCTCCTGTATCGGGCATCAAGTGCACGCTTTCCGAGTGGCAGGCAAATCAAAACAAAAAAATTGTGATTTTAGAAAGTCAATCTCATTTAATGTCTTATCACAAAATTAAAGACAGATTTAGAATCTGTATATGAACTGTACCATGGTGACCGCCTATGTATATTTAGCAACCCTCCTTCCTCGCCCCGAGGCATCTAGATAGTGACTCAGCGCGGCAGTAAGGCCGCGATCACAGGAGAAGGTGGGTCAGCTTCGGGCTCCACTGCCCTGCGTCTGTCGAGTGACAGCCCTGACCTGTCTCTGTATATTTACAAACTTGTAAATATACAGAGACAGAGGTCAGGGCGCCTGTCTAGGCCCCGTGGAGCCCGAAGCTGAACCACCTTCTCCTGTGACCTCTGCCTCACTGCCGCGCTGGGTCACTATCTAGATGTCCTCGGGGTGAGGAAGGAGGGTTGCTAAATATACATAGGCGGTCACCATGGTACAGTACATAATATATGCTTTTCAGCCTAAGGCGAGATCCATAGCATCCTTATAACAAGCTTTTGCACTGTTCAATAGCCTCCCACCCTCACCTTCAATTCATCCCATATTGCTGTCCAATAAATTCAGCCATTTACAAAAGTGTGGTTAAGAATTCGATGCTGAAAAAATCTTTTTTTATTCTAAATGGAGGTTTAGTTTAATTCATTGCCACTAAACAATGAAATTATTGCTTGTTACTGATTGCCTGAATGATTTTCTTTATTAATTATATATCATTTAGGCATTTTACATTTTCAGCCCGAATATTTATGCCTGAATCACTGGAACAACTGGACAGAGAGATGACGAGTGAGTGTAGAAGGTGGTAGGTAAATAGACTGAAGCAGGACCACTATATTTCATCTTAACGTTTCGATTCCAGTCTTCTTCAGAGAGAATGAACAGGCATGTGTACATTGGCAGTACATATACACGCCTTGTGGCTCAGTCTGCGGGTTGACTGGGCAGGGAAGCATCTGATTGGTCGACCAAACTCTGTATCAGTGCAGCGGCAGCTCGGACAGGCTGATGAATCCTTCCCGATGATTGGTAGTCTCCTTTGCCACAACGTATGCAGACTCCACTGTTTTCCTCATCCTCTTCCCTTAGTTACTGTGGGATAACTTTCACCTCATTCCGATTAGGTAGATGGACGTGTTGTTCCATGTGCACCACCAAGGAATTTGATGTCCTGTGGTGGTAAAGATAGTTTTTATGTTCATACAACCTCTTTCTCATCCCCCGGGATGACTCCCTATAGTAGATCGTAGTAGTATATATAGATAGTAGATTAAGATTGGAGACATGGCGAAGACAGCTGTAAGGAGAAGGGAGGAGAAAAAACAACATTGTATACGGAATCCCATGCAACGGGTGCTCGGCAATAGGGAGTCATCCCGGGGGATGAGAAAGAGGTTGTATGAACATAAAAACTATCTTTACCACCACAGGACATCAAATTCCTTGGTGGTGCACATGGAACAACACGTCCATCTACCTAATCGGAATGAGGTGAAAGTTATCCCACAGTAACTAAGGGAAGAGGATGAGGAAGACAGTGGAGTCTGCATACGTTGTGGCAAAGGAGACTGCCAATCATCGGGAAGGATTCATCAGCCTGTCCCGAGCTGCCGCTGCACTGATACAGAGTTTGGTCGACCAATCAGATGCTTCCCTGCCCAGTCAACCCGCAGACTGAGCCACAAGGCATGTATATGTACTGCCAATGTACACATGCCTGTTCATTCTCTCCGAGGAAGACTCTGTAATTGAAACGTTAAGAGGAAATATAGTGGTCCTGCTTCAGTCTTTTTACCTACCACCTTCTACACTCACTGGAACAAATGTACAAGGAAAACCAGGATGGAGATAAAATGCTAAAAAACATAAAGGATTTGCAAAACTTTAGGAAGTAGTTGTCTGATACTTAACTCAGTTATGTTTGCAAAATCAGGGCAACTGCTTTTCTATTATTTATGGCTGCCACTGAGAGACAGAGTGCATATAATGATATATAATTAACTAATGCATAGTTAAAGTATATTGTGGTGAAAGTATGCGGCAGTATAATGATGAAATTAAGGTTTTGCAACATTTTTGTTGTATCTACCTATTTATGTATTTGTATATGTACCTACAGTATGTGAGTGCATGAAAGGCATACACGCAGATTCAGGGTTGTTGCAGTACTTCAGTCACCAAGTTAACCTGAAATGATGGAAGAACATTTCATATAACTGGCCTTTTCTCAAACATGTACAATATCGGACAAAAAATCATTGCCTTACCATTTTACAAGCATAATTACCTTAGATTGAAAGAAATTTCATGCAAATTTAACATAAATATTTGGTTAAATTTATATAAGTATTCAGAACGTTTTGTTTCTCATCTATGTGACATTTTTCTACAGTAATCACTGTCTTATCTTCAAAAATTTCATATTTCTTCACTGAAATTGTTTGTGTACACTGCTATTCTTGGCTCTGAACTTCATTCTCAATCTGATTTTGATATGGAGTGTTGCGTGGCCGTGCAACAGCTTAACTTAATTTTGCTTGAGCCATTCTATGATAGTTTGTAGATCATGTCATGGGGGAGCATCATGCATTAAGTGAAAGCAGCTATGACTTTTGAAAGAATCAGACAAATCTTTCAGCATCAAAGAAGCATACGAAGCATTCATTGTAAACTTTTTTTTTTAAGGGAGGAAGTAGGAACAGCGACCCCAGTCTAACCTTTTCTTTACTAAATACATCCGATATTATGACCACATCCCGATAAGTTTTTGCATTGCTAACGTAGGAATTATTACATGGGATGAATGGGGATAAAATTATATTCCTGACCGCCAACATGACTGATTCACGACTTTGTGAGTGTTCACTTTCATGTGTTTCACTGGTGCCACAAGAAATTGTTAATACCATGCCATTAAAGATGATACAGGTAGTCAGTAGACTTCTCCTACATTGCAGTACTGCTTGGTGAGCCTAGGAGGCAAACTCCCGTTTCACTTAAAATTAAATGTGTGACCCTTGTTGAACATTGCATTGAACGTAGCAACATTTTTTTCTTGTGGTCTACCTCTTCTGCATCCTGAGATGGTGATAGGACACTCAATGGGTGTGACTTCAGCATTAAATCAACCAAAAAATTGCACCAGGGCTTTTTCAAATCCCCAGGACGGAGTGGCAACTGTAAGCCAATCAGAGATGCATGCACTCAGTTGGCGAGCTGCCTTACTAGACTCTATTCAGTTTGGCAAGGACACTCATGATGGCTTAGTCTCGGTGACTCCATTTCCCACAGCAGGCTGGGTAGCTGAAATACTTGATATCAGCGAGCATAGCAGTCAACATAAAATGCTCGCCGATATCAAGTATCTCAGCTACCCAGCCCGCCGGGGGAAATGGAGTCGCCGGGACTAAGGTATCGTGAGTGTCCTTGCCAGAATGAATAGAGTATAGATGTATGATAGGACATACTTGTGAAATCCATTTGCCTTACTGCACAAGGAGTTCGTATGCAAATTGGACTGTCAAACAAATGTATGCCACAGGCCATCTCACATCTTTTGTTATGGTTATAATGGTTATAACATCAATATCTATATCTATATCTAATGGTTATAACACCAATTACAATTTCATTTACAGGGCTTGAATAACAATAATTAACCCCGTAAATGGTGAGCCCACTGTATAGCAAATTAAACATGGCTGAATACAATTACAAACCTACACCAGACAAGCTAGAAGACAAAACTTATACCTAAAAATATATGATACTTGCCTTTGTGAATCTGCTATAGAAATTTTTTGAAATGCCTGGTACCTTCTCCAATTCTTTAATGTTGTGCAGCTTGCCATACAGCTTCCTGTAATAATAAAACATTTAGAAATAAAAATTAAATTGAAGGACACTAAACTGAGGAAATATCTTGAATACTGATATAGACTGGTGGTCAAGATTCAATGACCATATTCTTATAAATGCTTCTGAGACTCTAAAAGCTCTTAATTTCATAATTGTAAATTTAGTTACAAAAAATCTTAACAGATGAGAACTTCATGACATGGTTGACCTCGTCTCAAGGTTATGAGTACACCAAACTGCTGAAGATCAACTGCAAACACCACATTGCAAGATGAAGGACTTAGCTGAAGTGCATTTTGAATACACTAATAGCACCTCTACTCATGTATTATTTGGTCCCCAGCTTCTTCGTTTTCCTCTTTTACCTAAGATCTAAATTTATCTAAGTCAAACATAATTTTATCCCACATTTAAAGGACATTACGAGTCTCTCAGAGGATGTATGCAAGAAATGTGGAAGCTAATATCCTCAATTATGAACTATGGAAAGCGGTGAAAGACATACAAGAGGTCAATAAAAGATTGATGATATAAATAGTAGGTAAGGTAAGGAGAGGTGGATGATTGTCAGTGCCTGGGATAGGAGGATAAATTTTTTGAGGGGATAACTAGGAGTGTTAAGGAAATTTTAGAGACTGTAATAGTAATGGGAACTTTAATGTGTCTGTAGGAAATAAGCCATGGGTTGTAAACTTGACAAAATGGAGTGCTCTCAGAGATAAATCAAAGTGGGGAGTACCTGTTGGATGTGTGTGAAGAAACTTAATTAAAAGAAATATGTTCTTCAAAAAGGATATTCATAAGTAAACATGAAAAACTTATGGAGAAGAGAAGGCACTCATGGAGAGATGCAAGAAATGAGAAGAGGCTAATGGATGTAAATGTGCAGAGGAGCGAGCAACTGGAAGGCTGTCTCATCATTACTTGGTAGTTACAAAAGTGAAAATAAGTTATGGTTATGTAAAGAGAGCATCCATGGAAAGTAGGAAGGAAATAGTAAGAATGAGTGAGCTGAATACAGAAGAATGTTGGGAGAGCTATGAGAAGATAACAGGAGTGGAGCAAGATAGCAGGTACTGCAACTAGAGAGGTGGAAGAAGAATGAAAAGCATTTTGAGGGACTGACCAGGTGCAGAAAGGAAATGCGTGGTATGAGAAAGTCCAGCGACGGAGGGCAAAGAAAGCACGTGAGTGGTGGAATGAGGTGAAAGAGCTGACCATGGGAAAAGAAAAAAAAAAGGGGGGGGATACAACCGGTCTAAACAGAGTAAGAAAGAACACAAGAGCAAATGTGGAGAAGTGAAGTTGAGAGTTTTTGAAGAAAAGCTAATGAAAAGTATACAGAGAAAGTATCTCCGAACTTGAAGGAAAATAAGGAGCAATATTGGAAAGGAGTGAGCTATGTGAGAAAGGTAAGGAAACAAACATCAGGGGTGATCCTGGTTACAAATAAAGATGTGCTTGAAGGTAGGGATGCAGTAAAGTGGGGAGAGTATTATAATAACAATTTAAGTAAAATAATGAGAAATAGAAGTGGACTATAATGTAGAGAGGGGAGGAGTTAAAATTGTATAGATGGCGGAATATAATGAGATCAATATAAGTGAGGTGATGGGTGCATTGAAGAAAATATAGTATCGAAAGTTGCCTGGACTAGATAGGATCACATCATGAGTGCTTATGAAAGGAGGTGTGTGGTGAAGTGGTTGGTTCAATTACTCAACCAAAGACTACTGTATACTGGACTTGCTACTCGTGCCCCGCGCCAACCCGCCATAACCAGTGGAGGCCAGTTTTGCGATTCCTGACACTTTCGAACATCACTCCCATCTCCCTTCCTATGGTTTATCAGTATAAATGATATACCGTTATCTTCGTAAATGTTTGTTCTATAATATTATAAAATTTAAAATAATGCCATTATGAGAGAGTGAAGAAATATGCATGAACTTAATATTCACTTAAACTCTTCGCCATTTAATATTTTGCGAGAATACATTTTATATGAAACATATCAATAGAAGCGGAATTTTATTAGCTTTCCATTGATATATTTAGTTTTCTGATAAATGAGTTAGTACTATTCATAAATTAGCATTAATTAAATAAATAACCATCAATTGGGAAAATTACCCGATTGATAATGTAATTGTTTTAGTAAACACTAATTTATGCATGGTTCTAATTAATTTATCAGAAAACTAAATATATCAATGGAAAGCTAATAAAATTGCGCTTCTATTGACATGTTTCATGTAAAAAGTTTTCTCGCAAAATATTAAATTGCGAAGAGTTTAAGTGAATATTGAGTTCATGCATATTTCTTCACTCTCATAATGACATTTCTTTAGTGTATTTTACTGTTTTTTATTTGATAATATTATAGAACAAACATTTACGAAGATAACGGTATATCATTTATACTGATAAACCATAGGAAGGGAGATGGGAGTGATGTTCGAAAATGTCAGGAATCGCAAAACTGGATTCCACTGGAAATAGCCCAAACTGAGTAGCAAGTCCAGTATACAGTAGTCTTTGACTCAACACATGCTGAGGACGAGGAGTGATGCAGCCACAACTGACAACAGGCCACGCCTACGATAGGGGTATTAAGTCATCCCCCCCTCAAAGGTATTAAAAGTTATGAGGTACAATAATAACTGCTATTCCTGACCTCTAGGCTAGACGTTGTCACAGTGCAAAACTCTGATTTCATATATTTAAAATTACAAATATTATAGTAAAATAGCATAGTAAACTTTTCTCTTAAAGTAATCGTCCAGACCATTTCATCATTCCTGATTTAATGGAGTCAAAATATAGGCATTATCTAATATATTGTTATGAATGTGGACTCAGGATGAAGGTGGGCTATGTGGAATTATGTGGATCACAGTGGGTGCAGCACCTGGAGGTGGAATGGGGGGGGGCAGTGGTGGTGTAAGGGAGATGGCGGTTGGTGTATGTCTGAGTGTACAGTGTGTGTGCGTGTGTTTGTGGGTTTCATGTAACGGTTACTTGTGTGTGTGTACGTATGTGTGTACACTATGATGCTACCTGCTAGCACTCTGATTGGTTAAGGAGATTGTGGCGCGAAAGATCTGGCGGAAAGGTGGGCGGGGCTTCGGCACCATCGCCCTGCGATACGCCCGAGGCGGCAGTCTGGCGTGAAACTTGAATGGAATAACACCTGTTGCAGAAGTGCCTCCCCCGCCCCCACCCCCTTTCTCCCTGGCCTCCTCGTGCCCTTCTCCACCATTCGTCCACCCAGTGTCCACCTCTTTAAGTAGCAAGTGTTGAGAGATAAGTGCCCGGCCATAACCTCCCAGCTGTGTTGTGTTGTAATGTGACTTTTGGATATCAGTAAAGGAGAACGAAGGAACAGTGAGGTGTTTTATCTTTTGCCCCCTGTGTGTCACCCACGTTCACCGCTCTGGCACCGTGTCGTTTTCACGCCCTGGGGTGTAACATGGTTTAATAGAACAAGGGGAAATCCATTTCCGTTACAATATCAATATGTTGTCATTTTTTGCATCCAGTCAACTGTTTTTAAATAATCCGCAATCAAAATCTGCAAATTCCCCGAGCTTCCAAAACGCTCATGATGACTAGCAGACGACGCACCATGGCTCGGTGATGTCACAAAAGGCAGTCCCTTTCCCCCTCGGAGAAGCACGTAAACACAGAAATAAATATAGTACACACAAACCTCGATTTCCAGGATATCGGATTTGCCGGACAAAATCCGAGGTCCGGGGATATGTCAGTCTCGGACATTTTTACGTTGAAATGCCTGGTCCTGTTCGTAAATTGACCAAGTTGTCCGGCGGTCCGAGCGTCTCCTGTCACCCCTGGTCAGTGTCCGCGCCTCCCGCCAGGTGGCAGCATGCTCAGCGGTCGTATTGTTTACATTTGGGCACACAACATTCACGGTTCACCTGCACAGCCTCCGTCAGTCACCTGACTCCCACTGCCCCTGGTGCAAGAACATTTCTGAGACTATTGAACACTTTCTGCTGCCTCCTGCCAGGTGGCAGCATGCTCAGCAGTCGTATTGTTTACATTTGGGCACACGACACTCACGGTTCACCTGCACAGCCTCCGTTAGTCCCTTGACCCCCACTGCCCCTGGTGCAGGAACGTCTCTTGAGACTATTGAACACTTTCTGCTGCCTCCCGCCAGGTGGCTGCATGCTCAGCAGACTTAAAAGTCCGCGGCAGGGTAGTTGATATTGACGGTTGCCGGACAGTAAATACTAGAGTAGGATAAACGTCCGGGGGTGGGTAATGGCATCGGACTTTTTTTTTTTACTTGCGATTCCCGGACTTTTGCGGTTCCCGGACCAGTGCTCCCCCCTATTAGTCCGGGAAATCGAGGTTTGTGTGTACTTGAAGAATTTTGGGGGTTTCTGATATATATTTTTTGCGATATGGCACATACTTGCATCCTTTATGGGTGCAGCAAGAAAGCTGTGCCTTTCCAGAGCTTAGCACCCGTTTCCGACCGATACGGCCACAATAAACCCCATGACGGTATCAGCAAGTTCCCCGCGGCGGCTAGAATCTAAGCTGATTTTTTCCCCGTGCTTTTTACAAAAATTGTGTTTTTACGGAAATAAGGCGTGGAAATAAATATTTTTTTGTGGATTAGGTGTTTTGAATAAACATTCAACATACTTATGCAAAGAAGAAATGAGTCTGGACGATTACCGTATTTTACGGCTTATTAGATGCACTTTTTTCCCTAAAAAATACCCTGAAAAACACTCGTGCGTCTTCCAAGACGAATGTTGTAGGAGGTTAGCTTAGGTAGCTATTCAATTCAGCCTCTTATATGATGTAACCTCAGTATTTAACTGTTACAAGTACGTATTTCGAATACCATACGACATTCAAATCAACTAATGTCTTCACTCTGTGATGTTTACTGCGATACCGGCGGGGGAGCCTTTCCGCCCCGGCAGATTGGCGCCAACAGCCATTCCGTGTATAAGGAACTTGGTTACATTAGATGAAAGTTTGTATACTTATGTACATGCAGCCATCACAAATACTACACGCATACAGGAAAATTCAAACAATATGTGGTGAGGCACAGGAGGCAGACAACATAGTGAGGCACGGGAGGACGTGAGAGGTGTTTACACTCGGGACTACAAAGCCAGACTCAGCTGATCGGCACACCAGGCACGCAGCTGCACACCGCCGCGGTCGGGTTTGTTTTCACTCCCGCCGTCCGACCTGCGTCTACATGTTCAGCCAGCCAACATGACGATTTACTTATACTATCGCATACAAGCTAGAAAATAAAAATGGCTGATGAGCAGTGCTGAATGAAGATAATGAATAGTGAGTGAGTTCTTGTGTGGAAATGACTATATTAGACAACAGTTTTGGTGGTCTGGTTTTTTTTTTTTTCTTAGAAATTTCTTTCCAAAATAAGGGTGCATCTTCCAAGATGCATTCCTTGTCTTATAAGCCGTAAAATACGGTACTTTAAGATGAGGACCAAATGACGTCTGGAGACGGGACCCCGTGGGTATAACTCATTTCCTATATATCACAAGATAAATAAATTCTACACATCTATCCCTAAAACATCTCATCACTTTGTTCTTAGCCACGATCACTTTGTGCTCCCTTCATTAAAACACCCTTTAAAATTCTGGAACCCGATTGCAACTGTCCCTAACTTTTTGCCACCAGAGCTGTCACTTGCAGACAACAATTAACTCATTTCCCACTTTCTCTTGTCTCCATACACTACTCTTCCCCCTTATTCAACAATGTCTAATAAGAACTAAAAACTAACCTGTAATTACATATAACCATTGCAGTCTTGGGGCCAATAGTTGGTAATTGCTGCAACTGTTTTAGGCTTCCTGAGTTAATGATGCTGAGGATGTCATCATTGTGTTCCTCTTGAAGCCTTTGACTTGTCATTACAGGAGAGCTGACAACGCTTCTGTTTACTGCAAAAAGAAATTAACTTCATAAGAAAAATACAAAATTTACATAAATCAAATAAGATTATATAGTCAGATTCAATTAAATTCGATGGGCATAATGTTAGCTTTTACACAACTTGCCAATTTTGTGCACTTATGTACGGAGTCATTCAATAAAAAACAGAAGTCGAAACAAAAAATTGAGGAGTAGGTAAATATGTACAAACAATACTCTGACAAGACGTATCTCTGCTCAAATTCATATGTATAGACATTTCATGATACTATTGCTTGATGCACTTAACAACGCATCACTCGCTCATTCTCACCACTAAATTCAATGTAAAGCAAACTTAATATGATACCTACATAAGGCAGCCTTTGTGCTACAGGACCTCCGCTTCTTGTTTGTGCTTAAGATGGGGCTTTGGTCCTGAAAAATCATGCGGTTCTTTTCAGTTGCTTTAAGGCCTTCCAGTCTTGAAGATCTTCGCCTGCTGTTTTTTTCTTGCTTTGCATTTTGCTTATCTGTATTGATTGTTATAATATTATGTCCTGTACGGGCTTCCAATCTTGAAGATCTTCGCCTGTAGGCTTTTTCTTGCTTTGTATTGATTGTTGTAACATTATGGTCTGTTAAACCTTCACCAGTTTCACATTCTGTGCTTTTACCACTGGAATATGATTCAAGAGCTGGTGAGTCATTGTTAGCTTGAATAACTGTAGCATTGGCTTGGATAGTAGTTACATCACCCATTACTAAGGGAGAGCCACTTTCATTCATGTAAATTGTAACCTCAGGGCTGAACTTTCTTTCTGGAGAGACTTGATTGAATGCTGCTTGATGGAGGCTCACCCTGGTAGCTATTCTGGTGGAGCGCCTTGCCCTCCGCTTCTCACACACAGCCGTACTAGTGATGGGCAACTCTTCCATTTTACATTCTTGGATGGTATGCACACCAGGAGTGTGAATAAATTTTAATGAACTCTGTATTTGTCTGTCCTTCCTACAGTCCTTTACATAACTGGTTTCTTGAGAATGTGAAATATCTGTCAATTCCTGATAGTGTCTATAGTCAGTAGTCATTTTTGAAGGAAGAGGTTTTGCTTCTGTCCCACAAGTAGCATTCTGGAAAAGAAACAGCTATTACGATATGATCATAAATATTCCTGTTCCACATGAATAAGCACTTTTAAACCAACAAGCATCAGATCACTGTAATTTTTCCATTGCATAATATATTTTGCCGACTGATAAATACATATAAAAACATCCAGTATCTTATACAATGAAGTAACACTATCCACAGAGATATAGATGTGATCAGAGGTTATTAAATCCATTTACACACTTATAACTTCTGAAAACTTCAATAGATATTATCACCAATGAGATTGAAAAGAAGCTTTATTCCAAACAATGGAGTAATACATTACATGCTATAAAAGCTGAAGCTAAGACACTCCCGTGCATTGAGACAGTTGAATGCAAGAGCAAACAAAGCCATCAACACTACCGTGGTTGAGTGGTTGAGCTTAGTGTAAACTTAGTGTATCTGTACTATAAAAAAAAAAAAATCATTACAAGTGGTCAAGATGATCTATATGTCGCTTAGGCACCCACAAAACATCTTGGTAAGATAAGTAAGTGTTGAGACCTTACTTTTTTGTTTTGTTCTTTTCTCCAAATTTGGCTAGTCTAAGTTGGGTGCGTCTAATACGACTACACACACCTGAAAATATAGTGAACTACAAAAAATCCACCAACCTGTGAATCTTGTAATCTCAAAACCCCACCTTCCGAGGCTTTACTGTACTTACCATGTTTGAAGCCTCTGAGGAAACCACTGTCAATCGACCTAAAGCGCTTGATACAGCTTCCTCTAAGATATTCTTCATTTTATTTTTTCTTAGAAAAACTTGTGCAATAGTTTTCTCCAGAATGTTGTCACATGAAGACTCAGTGTCTGTTCCTGAGCTGCTGTCATCAGTTGGCGTGGAGCACATAGACTTGCCCATGATTTGCTTTGTCTTTCTGCAGATCAAATAAACACAGGTCATCATATCACAAAGATGGGAACTAAACTTGGAAGGCTATTGCAGAACACAGCATTAACCCAAACTAAAGTCAAATGAATAAGAAATAACACAAGATATAAAGTACACACTTTCTATATCAATTAACAATGAGGACAGCTTGAGGACATTGTAAGCAAAGGTAAAACCGTGGGGCAGAGCTACACTTGACATTTATGAGAAAAGACCTTACAAGCAGGACTAGCCCTTCTGTAGCAGGTTGTCTAACCTAGTATACCCACCATCCCATTCGTGCATTTTTATTACAACTAGCCTTGATGTAAGCAACAGAAAAGGCAATGCTCAAAACTAGAAGTATCATTTACAGCTATTATCTTGACATTATAAAAACAACTTTTCAAGCACATTGCACTAGGCTTGTTATCTGTCAATAAACTCTGAGAGGGATAGAGGGAGTGTAAAAGCAAATACAGGATGAAAAATGTGGTGAGGATGGTATATTCTAATCCTGACAAGTTGAAATGCTAACAAAAGAATTATGATTGTTGAAAGTGGTATCGAAAGAATAATATATATACATGTATGCTAATAAGAACAAATTAACAGTGCTGTAGCCAATTAAATTTATTGTAGTATTTTCTACTGTGTATGCAAAGCCAAATACTGACCGACGACTGATGGGGAACAATGTGAAATAGTTATGAAATGGGAAAGGAAACAGAATGATGATGAGATCCACATGAAATATAGCCTCGGAAAATCCTAATGCTTTCTCATGTCAGAAGAGCAGTAAATATGTATGTAATAATATCAGTATTTATCACCTAGTAAAAAACAAAACATTTCTATGGAAAAATGTTCAATTTTTCAATTTACTTAAGACAAATAGTCAAAGCCTCATGATAACTTCTGATCATCTCTATTGTTTATAGTGGGTGGTGGGCAGCTGTGAGCAGGTGGCCACTAGGGTGCGTTTGGCTGCCACCCCAGCACCACCCTGCCACTGGCCTGGCGACAACAGCTGCTCTAAGGGAACCTAACAACAACGTACATGAAATTAATCCCACCTTGTTTTGTAACCTTCTAACAGGGTTCATCATCATCTATCATAAGTAATAGGAATAAAAAGGTGAAAAGGCATAAAGGGAAAACAAGGCAACATACTCTATGACCCATATTTAATATGATGCATAGACGATGAGTCACGTAACCAAATTTCATGAAAACAGGGGTACTAGTGTACTTTTTCAGCGTTGACTATTTTCAGGTTCAAACCAAAGCTGGCAACAATCTCACTTGCTTTCGTGCCCACGGACCTAAATCTTCAGAATTTTCCACTATCTGGCTTCGACTTCAATGTCACTCTTACTAAATTTATCTGTGCTAGGTACATATTTTATATCTGGAACTCTTTTCTTATTTATAGTTTTCCACCTTTCTTCGACTTCAATTCTTTCAAGAGAGGAGTGTCAAAACACCTACCAAACTAGAATGGCGCTCCCCCTGTGGGGGGAGCTACTTATCATCTGCTTTATGAGGATTGACAATCAGCAGGCTTTTTGTTTACTATTTTTTTGCTTTCTGCCCTTGACTAGTCCCCTTTGATAGGAAAAGATCATTTTTCAAATGGTCTTGAGATATCTTATTATGAATAAAAAAAGTCTTATACATAAAGAAATATAATGTTTTTCAAAAATAGATTGATAACTATTTTCCCCCAGTGCTTTCATTTCCTATAAACTGAGAGCCAAGAATAAATTGGAACCCGATTTTCAAACAATAAATTGGAACCCGATTTTCAAACAAAAAAGTGTCCCACTAACCTTGCTTGTTTTCCTTTCTTGGTCTGTGTAAGTTTGGCTATGATGGTGTCAGCAACACGATCTTCAATGTTCTCCAGTTGAGCCACCATGGTTGCCTCAAGGTGGCTTGTGATCCGATCCATGAAGAGGCTGCAGAAAGGATATGCGAGTTATAAAGTGCTCTATAGGTACCATAATAGTATCATTACACGTCACTAACATCATGAAGGATGTCTTACACCAATACTTAACATTGTTCATGATTCCAGAATGAAAATGAGATTCAGGTACTGAAAAGATAATGTCCCACTTGCCAAAAACAACAATAGTTTAGATATTTTCTGAAATGTAATAGCTACCGTACACATCTATTTACAGAATATACTACACAAAAATGGCTGCATCATATAGTTCTGCCAAAATTTTGTTACATTTAAAAATGTACCCTCAAATATGCCCAACTAGATGGAAAGGTGAATGAATATCAAGTAAATAAATATGTGGTAAAGGTGAAAGCAAAAGTTTCTTAGGTAAGGAATAGAGCGCCCATGGCAGAAACGTGGGGTAATGGACCCTACCCATAACTACGTCACGGTTTGTTTACATCGGTGCATTGTGGGGATAAGTCGGGGTCGCCGCAGGTGGACCTACGAAGGGAAAACTACGGCGATGGAAGAATTTCGAGTTATTTTGCGCGAAATTGATATTCCAGGTGCTATATTACTGTGCTCTGTTCTCGCTGACAACACTATAGAGAAGACCTGAGGTAATGGCTGATGTGCAGAGGCTTCTAAACCAAGAAAACAGAGTCATAACAGAGCCTCGTCAAAAGGTAGGTACGTAATGTGTCCCTACCACTTGCTTACTTCTTAATGAGACTCTGCTGTGACTTTTTCCTGGTTTAGAAGCCTTCGCACATCAACCATCACCTCAGGTCTTCTCTATGTTGTCAGCGAGCACGGAAATATAGCACCTGGAATATCAATTTCGCCCAAAACATCTCGAAAATTTATCATCGTCGTAGTCTTCTCTTTGTAGGCTGTACATATTCATGGTTATGATAGTATTAAAATACCTTATTAATTGAGTTCCTTTTGTTGTCTTTCCTCATAATAAGTAGTGCTACATCATGGTTTAAATGTTACTTGACGAGCCAATGAATACTCTTGAGTCTATACCAACATCACCAACCTTTGCTTTGATTTATCTTATTACTCCATCCATAAACAAGTTGCATAACCACGGTGACATTACCCATCCTTGCCTCATGGTACTTGCATGGTACTGTCGTCTACCGATATTTTTGTCCCTACACAAATCTGGAAAACTCGCCGATAGTAATGGTTAGGTTGGTATCCGGTCATTTCGCCCACATGCCATTTCGCCACACCATAGAGTCATTTCGCCCACAGGTCATTACGCCCACACTATGGACTCATTTCGCCCACACTATGGAGTCTATAGGAGCTAGGAGGTTAGGTTATATTTGTTTAGTGTGTCGAGAACCCCCAACCCCCCGCTAGGAGGTTAGGTTAGATTTGTTTAGGTTAGGTTAGGGTAGGTTAGATTTGGGTAGTTTAGGTTAGATTTGGTTTGGTTAGGTTAGGTTAGGTTAGGATAGGTTAGATTTGGTTAGGATAGGTTAGATTTGGTTAGGATAGGTTAGCTTAGGTTATATTTGGTTAGGTTAGCATATCGGTGGGTCAAGCCCCCTGCTAGGGTAGGTTAATTTTGGTTAGGTTAGGTTTATTTTGGTTAGGCAATTTTCGTCATTTCGCCCACAAGACATTTCGTCCACATGTAAGTCAATTCGCCCACATATAAGAGTCAATTCGCCCACTCTAAAGTCAATTCGCCCACACGATCCATGTCACGGAGTCATGTAACTATATCTTCCTCTGGCAGAAATGGAATGAACCACTAGTAACCTTGGGCGAAATGACGGTAAATTTCTAGTGTTTGCCCATACTCTCCCACTTCCCCCAAACAAGTTTGGGGACCTGTGGGAATGCGGGGTTTTCGGGTGGGGAACAAATTATGCGTCGGAAACACGTAATTAAAGAGTTGTGCAGGAGGGTAAAATTTCCTAGATATAGGGTAATTTCCTTATATCTAGAGAAAATTGCCTAACCAAAATAAACCTAACCTAACCAAAATTAACCTACCCTAGCAAGTGGGCTTGACCCACCGATAACCTAACCTAACCAAATCTAACCTAAGCTAACCTAACCTAACCAAATCTAACCTATTAGATTTCGTTAGGTTAGGTTAGATTAGATTTCGCTAGGTTAGGTTAGATTAGATTTCGTTAGGTTAGGTTAGGATAGATTTGGTTAGGTTAGGTTAGGTTAGATTTGGTTAGGTTAGGTTATCGGTGGGTCAAGCCCCCTGCTAGGGTAGGTTAATTTTGGTTAGGTTAGGTTTATTTTGGTTAGGCAATTTTCTCTAGATATAAGGAAATTACCCTAGATCTAGGGAATTTTACCCCCCCCTACACAACTCTTTAATTACGTGTTTCCGACGCATAATTTGTTCCCCACTCGAAAACCCCGCATTTCCACAGGTCCCCAAACTTGTTTGGGGGAAGTGGGAGAGTATGGGCAAACACTAGAAATTTACCGTCATTTCGCCCAAGGTTACTGGTGGTTCATTCCATTTCTGCCAGAGGAAGATATAGTTACATGACTCCGTGACATGGATCGTTTGGGCGAATTGACTTTAGAGTGGGCGAATTGACTCTTATATGTGGGCGAATTGACTTACATGTGGACGAAATGTCTTGTGGGCGAAATGACGAAAATTGCCTAACCAAAATAAACCTAACCTAACCAAAATTAACCTACCCTAGCAGGGGGCTTGACCCACCGATAACCTAACCTAACCAAATCTAACCTAAGCTAACCTAACCTAACCAAATCTAACCTATCCTAACCTAACCAAATCTAATCTAACCTAACCTAACCAAATCTAACCTAAACTACCCAAATCTAACCTACCCTAACCTAACCTAAACAAATCTAACCTAACCTAGCGGGGGGTTGGGGGTTCTCGACACACTAACCAAATCTAACCTAAGCTAACCTATCCTAACCAAATCTAACCTATCCTAACCTAATCTAACCTAACCTAACCAAATCTAACCTAAACTACCCAAATCTAACCTACCCTAACCTAGCGGGGGGTTGGGGGTTCTCGACACACTAAACAAATATAACCTAACCTCCTAGCTCCTATAGACTCCATAGTGTGGGCGAAATGACTCCATAGTGTGGGCGAAATGTCCTGTGGGCGAAATGACTCTATGGTGTGGCGAAATGGCATGTGGGCGAAATGACCGGATACCAACCTAACCATTACTATCGGCGAGTTTTCCAGATTTGTGTAGGGACAAAAATATCGGTAGACGACAGTACCATGCAAGTACCATGAGGCAAGGATGGGTAATGTCACCGTGGTTATGCAACTTGTTTATGGATGGGGTAATAAGATAAATCAAAGCAAAGGTTGGTGATGTTGGTATAGACTCAAAGAGTATTCATTGGCTCGTCAAGTAACACTTAAACCATGATGTAGCACTACTTATTATGAGGAAAGACAACAAAAGGAACTCAATTAATAAGGTATTTTAATACTATCATAACCATGAATATGTACAGCCTACAAAGAGAAGATTACGACGATGAAAAAAATTAGAGCTGTTTTGGGCGAAATTGATATTCCAGGTGCTATATTTCCGTGCTCGCTGACAACATAGAGAAGACCTGAGGTGATGGTTGATGTGCGAAGGCTTCTAAACCAGGAAAAAGTCACAGCAGAGTCTCATTAAGAAGTAAGCAAGTGGTAGGGACACATTACGTACCTACCAGTTGCTTACCTTTTGACGAGGCTCTGTTATGACTCTGTTTTCTTGGTTTAGAAGCCTCTGCACATCAGCCATTACCTCAGGTCTTCTCTATAGTGTTGTCAGCGAGAACAGAGCACAGTAATATAGCACCTGGAATATCAATTTCGCGCAAAATAACTCGAAATTCTTCCATCGCCGTAGTTTTCCCTTCGTAGGTCCACCCGCGGCGACCCCGCCTTATCCCCACAATGCACCGATGTAAACAAACCGTGACGTAGTTATGTCTGGGGCCCATTGATATACCTGAAGTGAAAAAATGAATGCCATAGCATGCAGGTAAGTGTCAGCAGTGTTGACCCATTTTTAGTTTATGCCTCTATAGTTCAATAAAGTAACATTTCCTCCACTATAGAAGCCTGGGTTTGCCTTCCGTCATCCCTGGCACCTCAGTTCCTCACCAATGTCATTCTATCAAATGAGGAACAGCCTATTCAACTGTGAAAACCTAACTTTCTACTTAATTGAGGACAAATCACTCATATTTGAAGCCACTTTTGAAAATAGTGATAATAACTCTTACCTGTCACCAGAAGGACTGGCCTTTGTTTCTTCAATAACAGACATAGTTGATAGTCCAGAAGGAGAGTCATCTTCAAAAATGTTCTTTGCAAGTGAGGGCAATGGACGATGAGGAGGAGGAGGAGGAAGGAACAATGACTTTCCCATTTCAAGTGTGTGCTTCTGTTCATGAAGAGGAAGAACTCCACTGATCCTGCAATAGTAGTAAAATGTGATTTATGCAGCCATCCACAAGTCTAAAACTTACTTATATACCAAAAAAAATTTAATCGTTGTAAAAAGCACAATCGTTATCATGATTATTTCACAATGAAGAGGACAAAGAACAATAAGGATTCAAAGATTTAGCCTCACAGATGACTTGGAATGGTTCACTTTCACAGTGATGTTCATTTCTTTACCTAACAGGAGGAAGGCGAGGTGCTTGTTGGGGAGTTATGAAATCAGTCTGGATTAAAAGCATGACTAATAACCTTTTCCCTCACTTTTTTCTCTCTCAGGCTATAGCTCCTGTAGGCTTACATTTCCTTAAGGGCTCACATCATTCATTGGCTCTGTAGATTTTCATTTCAGGGCTGTGATGGTTAGCCCTCACCTGCGGCAGCACAAGCAGGATTCTAATAATGATGCCTATGATAATTAGAGGCTCATGTCAATCCCGTGTCCTCCGATGCACTCAACGATAACAGAAAGAGGTGCTAACGACACAGATGCTGACCACTCGTCCACCGTGTATTTGACTAGTTGCGGCTTCAGGCCTCGGCTACATTAATAGGGACCCGTCTCAGTCTCTATCTTCATCTATCTTTTCCTTAAGTAACCTTAAGCAAACCTCTTGCCATTATCACCTTACTCTCTAGTCCCTTCTAGGCATCTATAAATGTGGGAAAAGCTATACTGGTGATATTGAAACTTTTTTTTCTCTCAATATTTCCTTGTCCCTTCAAGTATCTAGTTTTTTTATCTTCTTAATAGTTATATCCACTTCCTCTAACTCATTTATCAATTTGTATACTGTACCTAAGTCTCCTATTTCTCATATTCTTTCAAGTCTTGGTAGCATTATTTCCTTTAGTCTTTCCACATGTGTATTAACCGAATTGTGATACACAGAAAATTATTTTTTCTCATAGGGTCCTGTCTACCAGTTCAATATAATATGTCCTATCAGAAAAATATCAAATCTTATGAAAAAACTATAAATCTTAAAGGAAGAATATTTTGCATTTACCGAATCCTCGTGCTATATTTTTCAACCCCTCCCTCCCCCTTTTCGCTCCCATTATCCTCGTACCACATGTTATTTCTATGCATTTTTTCCTTAGCCTAAGCCTTTATAACTGATATGAGTATCTTATAGTATATGCATTCATCTATGTTTCTTGCAACACAAATTTCTGTTCCAAATAGAATTTTTTTAAATGCTGTTTTAGAAAATTGAAATCTCACTCAATATGTGGAAATTTATGTCACATACATACAGTATATTTAATTTGAGGTCTTACCTATACAAAACCCATCGTCTATCTCATCCCGACACAATACCCCAACTAGTCAACTAACTAGGATACTTATCGGTGGATAGTGGGTTGAAATCGCTGAAGGGTTTTGATTAATACTGCATGACTTGTGATCCGATGTGGTCGCCGTGATCGAGGCCGCCCGTGAAGGGCGAAGGTGGAGGTGTTATTGTGGTGGGCGTCAAGTGGTTCATCAAACCATCACGGCGCGGTGTTTATAATCACTGATACGTCCAGGAAGCTATTCAGGCTTAATAGACGCAGCACTGATACTCGCTATGTCGATGAGACAAGTCCTATTGTTTTATCACTTATATGTACAAAATGAACGTATGTACAAATCTCTTCATTATAATCAGAGAAGAGATGTTAATCCCGTGAGGGCTGGAATGATACTTATATATACAAGCACGTATATTTAATAAGATGTTAACTCGATAGAGGCTGGAAGTGTACTAAATTTCGTGGGCGGAGCGGGCAGCGGCCACCACAAATTACACGTGTCACCTTTCAGGTAGGTGGCAGGTGGACCACCACAATTGGTGAAAATTTAAAGGACGGCGGCCAATGACCAGTCGCTCCAAATTAAGGTGCAAATGCATAATAACCACTGGGAATGTTAATTTACATTATCCCAGTACTTATCATTTACTTAAGTTACCTTAATTATACCCATTACCATTATAATTATATATATATATATACATCCCTACGCTCCCCCTATGATGAGCGGACAACACCTCCCTCACAAGGGTGGGGGGGGGGGAACAAACCACCACTCTACCAATTATTGAGAGGGTGGTTGGTGGATAATTTCCACACAATATGTCCTATCAGAAAAATATAAACAAATCTTATGAAAAAAACTATAAATCTCGTTCTCTAGATAATAAATATGTCCTACCCCTAAGGCTTCTCCATTATTCTTTTCACTTTTACAAACTTGCAACTCCTGAATTTACCTGCTGGTTCTAGGTAAAACCTGGTTCAGTAATTCCACCCCCCAACATTCACAACTCACCTCCTGCATGGCGTTGCTACAGTATTGTTGAGCAGGGGAGCAAGTTTTCGGACTGGTGGCTTATGACCTGGTGTTGAAATGGTGCTGTTGTGCTCTGCCTTCTCTGTCAACACTGCTCGCTTCTTCCAGGCTCCAGAATTGGCAGATACATCCTCCAGGCGTCTTTTGCCTTCCCTTCTCTGGGGAACATGACAAGATTGTATTGATGTGATTGATTTAATGCCAAAAAGGGGGAAATGTGCCACACATCAGAGGTCATATGGCACTATGGCAAAGCATAAAAAGGGGAGAGGTTACAGACAAAGAGTGAAACGGTGAGGGATGGGGAAAGGAATGGATTGTTACAGCAGGATGGTTAGATCAAATGAAGGATGTGTATTTGTTGGAGAGATTACATTACATGATTGTCAGATATCACAACATAGGGATACAGGGAGGTCCCGTTATACGAGCATTCGATATACGAGAATCCGATAATACGAGATGTGTAAATTAGGGTCTATTTTCAATATACGAAATCGAAAATCCAATGCTACGACATTCAAACTGGGGTGAGTAAAATTACCAAGTTATTTACTAAAGTAAATTACAAGTTAATTACTAAAATTATAAAGTCATTTACTGAATATATGATTTTACCTAAGGTTGTATGATATAATCAATCTGAAAATGTGATAATTCTGGTGGCTCGGTACAACAATGTGGCCTACAAAAATTCACATCCCTGTTGGCAACACTGCAGGCGGACAACAACAACACACGCTTGTCAACCTATCTCGAGCCTTGTTTTAGCGTGAAAATACGTCAAAATGTACGACGAAGTCAAGACGAGGTGAGTGAAGAAGGTGAGGAAGATGTGCCGCTGTGTGTGGGTGTGTGGGGGGGGGGGTGGGTGTGAGAGGGTGGAAATAGCAGCTTCGTGTGTCTCAGTTGGGGAAAACGTGAGGAAAAGTGAACGATGGAACTGAACGATGTACACACAAATCGATTTCCGGACCTCGATTTCCCGGATATCGGATTTCCCGGACAAAATCCGAGGTCCGGGATGTTAGTTAGTTAGGACGGATTTTTTTTTTGTTTTTTTGTTTTCTTTTTTTAACGTTGACAATGCCTGGGTCCTATCGTAAATGACCAAGTTGGTCCCAGGTCCGAACCGTCTTGTCCTGTCACCTGGTCAGTGTCCGCACTCATCCGCCAGTGTGGCAGCATGACTCAGCATCGTATTGTTTACATTTGGGCACCAACATTCACGGTTCTTACCTGCACAGCCTCCGTTCAGTCACCTTCTCCCACTGCCCTGGTGCAAGAACACCTTTTGAGACTTTGAAATTTTCTGCTTGCCATCCGCCAGTGGCAGCTCCACGCGGTTCGTATTTGTTTTATCATTTCGGCACACGATCACCGGTTCAACCTGACAAGCCTCATTATTGTCCCTCGAATCCCACCACTGCCCTGGTGCAGGAACTTCCTCTGAGATATTGAACAATCTCTTGCATCCCCAAGGTGCTGCTGCTCAGCGGAAAGTAAAAGTCCGCGGCGGGGTATTAATATGTCGGTTTGCCGGACATAAATACTAGAGTAGATAAACGTCCGGGGTGAGTAATGGCCACGTTTTTTTTTTTTCTTTTTTTTTTTTTTTTTACTGCAAGATTCCCGATTCCCGGCCTTTTGCGGTTCCCGGACCAGTGCTCCCCCCTATTAGTCCGGGAAATCGAGGTTTGTGTGTACAATGATTCAGATGCGCAGAGACGAGTTTGTGGGCAGTGGAAGAGGTCTGCGCACCCCTCCCTTGTCCCTTACCTACCCTACCCTCGCGAGTCTAGTGTATCACGCGGCGTCCCCAAGAGTACATACAACGTCTTTGTTGCTTGTATGTATTGTGCCTTGTGAGTCAATTTTAGTGATTTGCTGGTTTACTTAATGTCCTTATTGTGACTTATTTGTGCTCTGTCCTACTGTGCTGTCACACTCTTAATTCACTGTGTTTTGTGTGGTGGTGTGGTGGTGCAGTGGTGTGGTATATAGAGCCCTATATTTGAGAGTTTGAGAGTTTATTGTGTTTGCTATAGTTTATTTAAGCTTTAAAAACACGTCTTTTTTTTCTTGTCTTTTTTTAATTTTATTTGATGGGGTCCTGGAACCAAACCTATATTTTACCATTAGTTATCTGTTTCTTTATACGAGATTTCGCTTTACGAGTATGCCAGGTGGAACCTAACTGCTCGTATCTTCGGGACCTCCCTGTATTGCAAGGAATCTAATTATCACTCCCTTCTAATCTTGGTATCTGTGTCCTGGAATTCAAGAAAAGGAGTGGCCACTACAGAATTCTCTATTTGCTGTGCTATACACCAGCTTTGCATACACTCCATTCAAACAATATCCTTCCAAAACGTGTCATTTCTCTCTTCCGTTCTTTCCAAGTGACTAAACAACCTCTTGATGCTATAATTGACAACTACCACCACCACTCAATTCACATCCTTATTTGACAACCCAAAACTCCCTTATACATCTTACTATTCTCACCAACCATTCTATTCATGCTTGCCCGATCCGCACGTCCAACCCCTGGGTGAAGTCAGGAAAAGGATGCTACATGGAAATTACTCCCAGAAGAGTTGAAGTGCCGCAATGTTGACTCTTATGCCCATCATGCAGGGCACTATGGGAGCATGACCCTGCCATAACCTTTTGTTTAGAATAATAGGCCAAGCACTGAAGGCTGCTTTGAAGGACTTGTACTCAAACCCAATAATTCATCTATTAATGGAAACTCCATGAACTTATGATAGCTTTATAAATACCAGCCCGGCACTCATTCGCACTGCATACTGCATGAAAAAAAAAAAATTCAACTTTTTAATTAATTCATATTTCTGATTTTGTTCATGTGTCTGGGCGCATGTGAGTTGCATAGGACAAGGAGTGTCTGTAAAGGCCTTTTCCCAACACTTGGGTGGCACCAAACACAACAAAACACAGTCCACTCAGTTACTGGAAACAAGTTGCAACTTTCACATCCTAAACATGTAAAACATTATAATATTACAATTGAAATAAAAAAAATTTGTAATTGCTAATAAACGAATCATCTGCAATATTTTTCAAATACACTTTCCTTTTATTCATATTCCTCCTTTTGCAATATTTCACTTTTAGTCATTTTTTCTTAGACAGCTTCCCATTTTGGGGACTTGAACATACCTGTCAACTTGTAAGGTTTACCCGTATTTTGTACAGGAAATTAGATTTTTTGAGCATGTACGGCGTACAATGCAGTTTTGTATGGTAAAAAGCGCCCTCTTGTGTCTGCCACACAGTAATGGTGACAGTGAGCGAGCCTTTTCACATGTGAGGAAAATCAACACTGAATATAGGAAGACCATGGCAATTGATACACTAACAACTTTTCTCAAAGTAAAAATGAACTGTGATGAAAGCTGCTATTAAGTGCATCCAACAAGTGAAATGTTGAAGTTGGCAAAATCAGCCACAGCTACATACAATAATCAGTGCTCCTCGTAACTGCCAATATTGTATTGTATGTTACCAAATAAACCATTTTTTCATGCACATGTAAGGTTTTTTGCTGTTTTGTAAGGGCAAATGTAGTACTTTGTAAGGGCGGGACTGATTTGGGGTTGACAGGTATGCTTGAATGATGTGAAAACTGATAAATGAAATGAGATGAAAGCTTGAGTCTCAGGGTAACAATGATACCCAAAGCACAATACATTACTGTTGTTCTTACCTTGATGGTAGAGAGAGCTTGCACCTTCATCTTGATGTTTCTGGTTTGCTCTGCATATCTCAGAGTGTTGATTGTCTCATGCAGGTTGTTGCTTGATGGGTTGACACATGCAATCATGCATGTGTAGCTGCCGCCGCACAGCGAGTCCTTGAGTACCCGCGTCAAGAGCGACTCCCTGTTCAATACAAAGTAATCAATACCCAAGCAAGTTTTGACTAGCCATGTATATGCAAGAGAGCAAAATTACATAAAATGCTGCATAAAATACTGCAAAAGACTACAGGTATTGACCTGCATGGTACAACCAGACAAACGCTCATTCATAACCCTTAAATTCTTGTAGACAGGGATATATATATATAAACACACATAGCCTATACCTGCATTAGGGAACGGAATACCAATAGCTCAATATCTGCTAAAAGTGATGAGTCCTTATGTCTACTTTCAAGATACCTGGCATGTGGGAGTCAAATATGCAGAGGTGATAAACTCATACAATGATTGAAAAATGTGCATTTAAACGAGAATTCACTTTATCACAGTGGAGCTCTTGAAAAGGCAGCTGTGACACCAACACCTGAGTCTGGTATTCCTCACAATAAATCAAAACCTAGATGCCCCAGAAATACAAAAAAAGTCACTCACACATTTGAGATATTGAAAACTCCACAATCAGTTATAAAATGCAAAATGATGCATCCTGGGCTGCAAGTGATGTTTCACGACAATTCAACATGGGAGGGTCCATAACTTTTTACAAATGCTGTAATACAGGACACCATTCCTATACAACATTCATCGCCCTACACACCTACTGGCACTATAATTTCTTATTAAGAAATTGACAATTTCCTACCAGTTGGCTGTAACAATAACAAAGAAATATGCACAGTTACCGAAAGATGTTACTCACAATGTCAATTATGAAAGATGTGTATATATAACCATGAAAAGTGAAGGCAGGATGACAAGTTAAAAAACAGATATAATCAAAACCAAGGCATCTCAACCTACCTATAAGGCACATGGACCGAGGAGCTGCTCAGTGCCGCCAGAACCTTCCCCAGACTCAGCAACCCCTTGTTGATATTGACACCCTCAGTGAACTGCAGGCCAGATGTCTGTGCCCGACCCACACCTTCAGCCCCTGCCAGGTCCACGAGTTTCAAGCACCCTTCACAGTTACCATGCTGAAATTTGGAAATATATTTCAGTAGTATCCTAATTGATAGAAATATGTGCAGCTATAGTCGGCCCATTTTATCCTGGCCCCTCGGGTGGAGTGGTGAGATTCCCACAGTGTTGTCACGTTCACCGTTGACAGGCTGATATCGGCCTCTCTCTCATACTGTCAGCTATTACATTAACTATTTTTTCATCATATCTATAATAATACAAGCGAAAGTGTGTGTGTGTCTGTCTGTGTGTGTGTGTGTGTGTGTGTCCGCGATAGGTGCCGCCCCCAGTGACGCAATCCCATCATATGGCACTTTTTTTTTTTTTTTTTATAGTAGTAGTAGCCTATTAGCGAGAATTGTGAAAAACAAATGTGGGTTGCGAGAGTTGAGGAAACCTTGATGTAGGGTGATGGGTAATGGGTGAGTGTATAGGTGGGGTGATGGGTGAGTGAATGGGTGGGGGGTGATGGATTGGGGGTGATGGGTGATGGGTGAGGGAATAGGTGTGGGTTATGGGTGAGTGAATGGGTAAGGTGTTAATACATACATTTCTACATCCATGATTTCAGGAAAGTTAGAAGGGGCTATCTGAAGAGTCTGTGTTTGGTGGGCCTTTGGCCCACCAAACACAGGTGGTGGGCCAAAGGGCCCACCAATAGCCCTCCGCAGGAGCTAGCCAAAAAGTCCGCCCGGAGGGCAGCTTTTCGGCTAGTATTTTTATAATACGGCTGCATGGTTTTATGAATGGCTTGCGAATTGATGGTAAAACAACAAGTCTGTACACCTTCCATTACACTTGGCATGGTAGCTCATGCGACGTTGCCGGCCGAGTGTCCTTGACACAGCCCCATCCGGTCATTCATGGTGACTCCTCCACCATGGAAGGCCCTAAAAGCGTCGAGACTTTTACCCCAGTGGTGGTGTGAACACAAGTCAAAATAAAAGAAAAATCAAACTATATTGAGAGCGAGAGCGAAAGAGAGAGGTTAAGAGGGAGGCGGCCCGGCGAAGGTAGCGGGGTGATGTGACACCACCGTGGACTTGACCTAGCCCACCCAACAGGCCAGGATAAAATGGACCGACTAGTCTATTAGGGTTTTGGGAAGTAAGGCTAGCAACCAGGTGTACCCTTCCTGGAGGTGGCAGCTGCGCCCATGACCACCTTCACTTCACACCAGAGTTGCCAGATTAAGCAAAAAGTAGCGGATTGGACTACTTATGAAAGCTACACGCTACTTAAACTTGTAATCCACTACTTGCGATTTTTTGGGCTACTTCGTATTATATTTCCCAAAAAATAAGAACCGAAAAGAAACATTGCCTCTGCCTAAAGTAAGATACAAGAACATATTTCCCTAGTTACAAAAGAAAGAAAATATTATGTTATAGGGAAAAAATGTATTTACCAATAGGAAGGAGACGGTTTATAAATTCGGACGGAATCTCCTTATGTCAGAGACAATTAAATATTTTAGTCTATAAACTCAAACGGAATCTGCTTACGTTAAATATAAAATATTATTTTTTAGTTCAAACAATAAGATGGCAGTATATACTCAAGAAAACCATTTAGTTAACCCTCTCGCATTCCGTAATTATATTTATGAATTCTTGCTCATGGCAGCCCATGGGAGGAGCCCTCAGAAGGGCTTTTTTACACGTAAAAAAATTTACTTTCCAGTGTATTTTTTCCCCATACCAAATACTCTTATCAGTGTAAATGTTATACTGTTTTCTTTGGATATGTTTTTTCTATAAGATTATTGCATAAAAAACTATAAAGCACACAGAATAAATGCCATTATGAGACTATGAATGAATATGCATAAACAGTAAATTGACTTCAACTCTTCACTAGAATTTTTTTTCTGAGAAAACATTCGACGTGTTGCATACCAAAAGAAGCGGAATTATATCAGTCACCCATAAAAACCATTAGTTTTCTGATAAATGAATATGCACCGTGGTAAAAGTAGCGTAAACTAAACATTTCTCGCGATACAATCAATTTTTTTTACATTTTCTTGATTTTTCAGCAATGTTATATGATACAGCTTTGAGTTTTGTTTCACTGTGTAGAACTCCTGAAAACAAAGAAAATGAATGTAAGCTTTTAGTTATATGTCAAAAACTTTTCTGGGGCGAATATTTCTTGAAACACCCAATTATTAAGGACAGTGTAGCATGTTTCCACCTTCTTTTCTCGAAACTTTTCTCACTAAAGTAATTTTTCTATGTATACATTATAATTTATATATGACGTTTTTTATCAGGAGTTCTGGGATGTCTTCAGAATATTCGTATCTGCCATATTTCCTAAGATATATCCGTGTCAACTTGACCATCTACTAGCAGTGAAATATTATTTACAACCTATATATTTTGGTTAGTTGGTTTGGAAAATATGCACTAAAGTTGAATAAATGATATATCCAGACTGTAAAGACAAGAATGCCACTAAGCTATAGTTTCTAGCCTCAATATTTTTGGGGATGGAGAATTTTTGAACTGAACCCCATTCTCCTCTGCCCTGATATAGTCACCGCCTTCCGTCTCAGGTTTCCAATATTTGATGAAATATACTGTAATAACAAGGGAAAAAAAAAGTTTATGCATACACCCACATACGTGCACACATACGCCCACAGTCAAGCATCACAACGATCGAAGATGCACTTGTTTCAGTATATTTTTTTCAAACACACTTAATAACCAATGTACACACAAAACCATATAGTGTAGGTGCAAACTCGAATTAATAAAAATCTAAATGTGTGCATGTGTATATACGAGGGCGAACCCAAAAGTAACCGGAATAGTTTTCTGTGGGACAAACCCGTAGTACTTCAGGTTTCCGCTGCTAGATGTCGCGTGAGGCAACCCTCAGGCATGTGCTAACTGGCGTCGTCGCGGGAAGACGTACAGCCCCGGGGTTCGCCTTTGTTTTGAAGTGCTTCGCGCCTATTCGTCTATTTTTACAATGGATGAAAGGAAGGAGCAGCGTGCTGCCGTGAAATTCAGTTTCTTGCTGGGGAAAACAGCAGCCGAAACAGTTATCATGCTTCAAACAGCTTACAAGGATGCTGCCATGAGCAAGACACAAGTTTACGAGTGGTTGGCACGCTTTAGGAATGGTCAATTGTCGCTGGAAGACCAACCTCGTTCAGGGCGACCGTCAACCTCTTGAACGGATGAAAACATCACAAAAATTCATGAACTGATCTTGGAGGATCGTCGCCGATCAATTGACGAACTTGTTGATTTGACTGGTGTGTCCTGGAGCTCCTGCCAACGAATTTTGAATGAGGAATTGGGGATGAAAAGAGTTGCAGCGAAAATGGTGCCTCGCTTGCTCACGGACGATCAAAAGCAGTCACGAATGAATGCGTGTCGTGAACTGAAAGAACAGTTGGAAGTTGATCCATACCTTTTTTCGAAGGTCATCACTGGTGACGAAAGCTGGTGCTACGGCTACGACCCGGAAACGAAACAGCAGTAAAGTCAATGGAAGCATCCAACGTCACCACGACGACCCAAAAAAGCGCGTCAAGTGAAGTCCAATGTCAAGACGATGTTGATTTGTTTCTTCGATGCGAGAGGAATTGTCCACAAAGAATTTGTTCCTCCTGGTCAAACTGTTCACCAGACTTTTTACTTGGCAGTTCTGAAGCGTTTGCGAGACGCAGTGAGACGAAAATGCCCCGACCTGTGGCAAAGGGGAGAATGGTGGTTTCATCACGACAATGCGCCAGCGCACACCGCCTTGAGTGTGAGACAGTTTCTCACCAAAAATGGCATGACCCCACTTACCCACCCTCCCTATTCACCCGATCTTGCTCCCTGCAATTTTTTTTTGTTCCCCCGAATGAAGAAAGTCCTCAAAGGAAAACGTTTTGCAGACGTGGAAGAGGTTAAGAAGAAAACGACGGAGTCGTTAAAAGGCATATCTTTGCAAGAGTTCCAGAAATGTTTTGTACAGTGGAAAACACGTCTGGACCGGTGCATTGCTTCACATGGAGAATACTTTGAAGGTGAGAAAAGTGTAAACATGTAAAAGTATCTGAATACAATTATATGACAGAATTCCGTTTTTTTGGGGGGTCCCCCCTCGTATATATAATATAACAAAATGACCCGTGTGTACAATTCATATAAAAGTCAACTCGCACTGCACAGTTTCACTTTCTATATCATAACCTTGCTATTACACACGTCAACCATTCAAGCTAATAGGCTATATAGGGTATAGATCGCTATAAACTTCGTTCATGAGCTTGAACTGTCCGTTATCAACGTTAGACGATTATGTATAGCCTATTTCCAGTACATAGTATCGTGATCCTCATTATATATGTACTGACAGGTCATTCACATAGATTTATTAGGCAACAAATACACGCGAAAGCACTGAACGCAGACACATGAGTCCACGGTCGGCCTTTAAATCACCGCCGCTCACAACGCCCTGACAGGCTGACTGCCGGGAGGCAACTATAATATTTGATGTGCGCACTACCATAAGAATGCTTACCTACAGAGAGCTGCCAGATAATTAATTTTCAAATAGATCAGCTTACTGAACACTTGCCCAAAAATGACGCAGATAGCGTTATTTATCGATTTTAGGCGAATATTTTTCTGCCGTGGAGGGCTGAATGACACGTTTCGCGTTATAGGTGTTCCAGACATCACTTCTCGAATGACGCATAACGCGTCATAGAATGCGAGAGGGTTAAAAGGGAAAAAAATACTTTAGCTAAAACTATAAGGAAGTACCGTATTTGCCGGCGCATAAGACGCAGTTTTTTCCCTTAAAAAGGAATGCAAAGTTCACCCTGCGTCTAATGCGGCCATATTAGCGAATGAGAGGTCGGGCAGAGAATGCATCATCCACAACATCATCCACCCCCCACTGCTGCTCTCCATTGTAAAACGTCTGATATCTTAGGTCTGCCGCTTCACCTGGGATACCTCACTCAGCGACGCCCTCCGCGCACCCACCATGGGTCATTACCGCTCAGACTCCTGCCCACACCCATGGAAAAGACTAACATCCCGCATATTAGATGTCGCCTTAACCCGCATTCGACTCGGGCCATACAAGTTGACACAACAGCTGGAAGGAGATGATAGAAGGAAGGCAGAAAATGGTGTTGGAATTTTCGCTGGAATGAGTATTGTTGATAAATGGAATAGTGAAACAAAGAGCGTCTTAAAGTTTTATTTGTAGGAGGAGTGTGAGCGGTGAGAGGGTGGTGTAGTATCTTGGGGAGTCTGTCTATACACACAAGGATGGAGAAAGGGCGTCGTGGCTTTGTTGTGTATTTGACAGCGAGTCATTGTACAACGTGGGGACAAGAGGTGTGCGGCGTGTGTGTGTCTGTGTCCTGTGCCTGACTGAATTACCTGGCTGGTGTTGCAGTTGTGTCGGCGAGGACAAGTCAGGTCAGCGTCAGGTCAACCTTGGGCCTCTAATCCTGGTTCCAGATAGGGGGGTGGCCTAAGCCGATGCAGGTGTGTATGTGCGTGTGTGTGTTAGCGCCGCTACAGTGGTAAGCAAGGTGGGATAGGAGACAACATAGGCCTTTGTACCACCTCGACCCCTCAATCCTCACCCCTGTACCTCTACGGATAAGGAAACTGTATGAAAGAGTGCTAGTAAAAAGGCCGCAACGATACCTGTAGACGGGACAAAAGTCTTCCACACGGTACACCAAGACCAAGACCCATCACGTGCCTCAAGGCCGAATCACACCATAAAATCATGGTGACACGGCACCGTCTCATCACATCCTTAGAATTTCTTACATTCAAACAAATAGACGTGTTACACTAAACGGTGCGCCGCCGCCACGGCTCCAATACATCACGTACGGTCCTGTCACGTAACGGTTTCTGGGGAAGAATATTTTAACGTAATGAGACTGTGCCGTGCTGATAATTGTCGTTTTCTCAAGGCTTTATGTACCCAAAACAATATCTTTTAGAGTTCAACTCCTCTTCTTCATCCAACAGAAGTGCTATTAATGCAAATTTCTTCAAGCATAGCCTCTGAGGCACCATGCCTGCTTAGAGGGTGAGCAGGAACTGCCGAAAATGATAGAACCGTGACGAATAGTGTGAATACAAGGCACGGCTGACAGAACGCTGCCGTGATTTCAGAGTGTGAACCAGCCTTCAACTGTACCTTCCTGAAGAAGACTAATCAACCCTCGCGACTGTGATAGATTCATAGGTGTAAACCAGGGCAAATATCGTCAATCCCGACAACGCTGCCCTTCAACAATAACAAGAAGGAAGAGATGGTTACCTTACAGTGTTACCTAAATATCTACGTAAATTTTTGTTAGTGGGCAACCACCGATTTCGAGGCCGAAACTTAGTCCTCCTGAATAGTTTTGGGGTGTTTTGAATTAATCTGGCTCTCGTTTTTGTCGGAATTCAATGTTTGTTTACATGTGTGGGGGGGGGGCCAACCTGCCCCTCCAGGTCTGCCCCGCAAACATTGCTACGTTTCACACTGCCATATTATAGGTAATATTCGTTTTTTCTCTGTATCATCTGTTACTAAACCAAACCCCACCTCTAACCTAGCCTAATCTGATTTAACCTAACTTAACCTTCTGGCTGAAATAACGGTAGGTTTTCGGTAGTACGTGTAATGCCATTATTATTCAATTGCACCATGGGAAATGGGGCTCAAAATACTCAGAATGAAGAAAGCTACACGATGATGTAGGTAAGAGTCCTAGGACTTGTGAAAGCCCACTAGCAAAATAATACCAATATCTATACTGCAAATTTTCCACAAAGTCTAAACACATAAGCAGAAAAGCAACAAAGGCATACCTACAACATTAAATCTAAGCTATATGTCATAGGTAGCAAAATATTAGAATATCAATTCGTGGAGGCATCCTGCAATATATTATGACCGATTTTGGTTACCCTGTCATTCCCTTTACATTTTAACTAGTATAATTTTTCATTCACATTCATTGCACTGTGAACTGTATTCACTGTGAACTGTGAATTGTATCGAGGTACATGCTCATAATCATTTGCTTTCCCCTACAAATCCTTTTTTTTTTTTTTTTTTTTTACTTATGATAAATTTACTAATTTTTTTTTTCCAATCAAAAACACCAAATATTTTTCTTCTCAAAACCACCTTGTAAAATAGGGGTGCGTCTTATGCGGAGGTGCGTCTTATGCGCCGGCAAATACAGTAGATTATTTTTACTCAAAAAAAATTCTAAATCAAATTAAATAAAAAATATATAAAGATTAAACGAGTGCGAGTACTGGCGAGTACAAGTATTAGTTGAAGCAGTAGTACTTATATGTATTGGGCTACCTTGTGTTGAAATCCGCTACTTTTGAAGTGTGTATACGCTACTTTTCGACACAAAAATCTGGCAACTCGGCTTCATGCAGTTCCCAAAAATAAGGTGGGAACTGCCTTGTGACCTTGTAAGGTGAAACTAACAGGAGGGACATAGCGACCACCTGCTGGTTTTGCTTTAAGTATTTTATATCCTAACTAGGCTCCCAGGCTAACTGCTTTTGAATAGTCACCCATCAGTGGCCTCTAGTGTTTAGAGGCGAGGAGCTTTTATGGATAAGTGCAAAAGAAGAGTCAGGATGAATGAGCAATTAGGGTTTTATGTTTAAATGCACAAGGAGTGAAAGATGTAAAAAAAGAAAAGAATGGTTAAAAAAGAGCCTCAAAAAAGTTTTTGTCGCATGAAATGTAGGTAATGGGGAGGATTTAAAGTACTGAAGGTGGAGAAGAAGAAAGAGAGTGCATGGTGGATGGATGAGGGTAAGGAAACAGTGAAAGAGAGAAAAAAAGTTGCTTACAGGAAAACACTGGAAAGAAATATAGCACAGCGAAGGAGAAATGAATGAACAAGAAAATATATCAGATGTAGGAGGGTGAAACACATTTTTCACTTGGCGCACAATTTTCCAGGAACGTAACTCTAACTCATGCATTAAACGTGGAAGAAGTGTATCCTTCCACTTTTCTCTAGTTTGCATAACTAATCAAACACCCCAATTTTGGAGCCTTTAGAAAAATAAGTTCAAGTGGGTGACGATCTGAATAACAGACCAACAGCCCCTATGTGAGGATTTATTACGAGAGGCAAATAATAATTCAAAACAAACACTTTGTTTTGTGCTGGATCTTGTCGTCAATGAAAACTAAGTGCCACAGATACAGGGCCGACAGATAAAAAAAAAGATAGGTATTGTTAAGCGCACTTAGCAGACGAAAATGTGCTGATCTTACACTAAAATGTAAGAAATGGCTTTAAGTAATTTACACCAAAAATACTTATCCGATTTAAGTATGCTTAACAGGCACCAAGTTTTAAGTGTCCTGCTATGGGCATGCTCCAAGGCTTTTCTCCAGCAATTAAGTCTTCACTAGGCCAAAGATGGACGCACACAAAAACAAGGGGAATAATCCCTCCCGACGGTCAAAAATGTACAGCCTAGAAAAGACGTATGGATAATGTATGATGCTGCTGACCTATTAAAAAGTACAAGGCTGGATCGCGAAGAATAAATATGCTAGTTTCGGGAAAATATGCCGTTTCGGGGAAAATATGTCAGTTTTGGGGGGCAAAATATGCAGTTTGGGAAAATATGCAGTTTCGGGAAAATACACTTCCGGAAAAGGGAAACTATGCAGTTCGGAGGGAAAATATGCAGTTTCGGGGAAAATATGCAGTTTCGGGAAAAAGTGTAGTTTAGACTGCAAGATTTTAAAGAGAAGTTGAGTTTTTTAGCTAATATGGTGATGCTTTCCCTAATAGAGATAGGTTTTTTTTTACTGTTTACAAGCCTAAAAAAAAGTGAGTGGTGTGCAATTCGAAGCAAGTGTGACAAATTGTCTACTAATAAACTTTTTAGACGTTTTGGGACGGGGAAAAAAAACGCTCCATTTGCAAAAACCACCAAATAATTAACCAATCAAACATCAAAATAAACCGATATAACTTTCTAACTAACCTACCTAGCTATGTTACTTAGGAGAATGAAGTTTCACGTTCGTTTTCAGAGACCCAACTATTTTTCTGGCATACAATAGGTGCGTGTCTAATGGTGCTCGTTTTATTTTGCACAAACCAAAATAAAAATGAAAAAAAAAAAAATTGAAAACCCTATCTAACCTTGTTTAATAAACAACATAAACCTAACCTAACAGATGTTAAAGAAACCTAACTAAACCTTAACCACAAAAATATACTCTTTTTTTTTTTTTTTTTTTTTTTTTTTTTTTTTTGTTTTTTTTTTTTTTTTTTTTTTTTTTTTTTTTTTTGGTTTTTTTTTTTTTTTTTTTTTTTGCGCCAAAAATAAAACTTAGGCCACCATTAGAAACAAGCACCTATTGCTTGGCCAGAATAAAGAGTCTGGTGTCTCTGAAAACGAACGTGAAACTCCTCCAATAGAACCCCTAACTCTCTAAACTAACCTAACCAAACCTAATCTAAATATTAGCCTTTTTTAATTTTGACAGCGGTAATACAGGTTAGAATATTCCTTATGGTGAGAACGAAACGTGTTAGAATTAAAAACCCACCAAATCAATATGTTTTAAACTGCCACATACCGTCACAAGTCATTATATTACCCATTTGGTACATTTTCGTTATTAGGACACCACTGATTATCTAGGTAGAGTCTTTGCTACCTGAATTTTTTTTTGTGTGTATTGATTTAATCGGTTAAAAATTCATAGAGTCCTATCCGCCTTATTGTGTTTTTTTCTTTCTATCCAGACCTTCACAGATCCCCTTCACATACTCTACCGTAAAATATAAAACGTAAATTATGAAGTGGGGGGTCGATACCTCCCAACACCAGCCTAAACAACTCCCCTTGGTACTAAAAAAAAAAAAGTTAATCGCCTATAACCTAACTACTATTAGCGAGCACTCCCCCCTAAAAAGAAAATACAACACTAAATCAATAAAACTTAAACCTAACCCTAGTAAAATTTTCAAAGACCTTTCCCCGCCTTTTAGATCTCGCATGGAGATTATTGGCAAAAAAAGAGTTAGTTTAGGTTATAGTGAGGTTAGGTTAGTACTATTTTGGTAATTGATACTTCCAAACCAGGAAATGAGTTATGAGGTTAGAAGTGCTTTTCTTTTCCTATGTATTTTTATGTATTAAGAATGATAGTCAATTAAAAAATTGCGGATTTGTATACAATACAACCGTCCATGTATTGTTAAT
>JACEEZ010009918.1:185270-230270 GCA_016584305.1 Chionoecetes opilio | reverse complement strand
CCAACCACATGATCGCCGCGCGCCTTCCATAGCGAGAGATACGTCAAGGACTACGGTTTAAATGGACGAGGACTTCGCGGTCGTTTCAAAGACCACGACTATTTTTTCCTGGCCTACAATAGGTGCTTTTTCTAATGGAGATAGGGTTATAATGGACGAGAGTTTCGCGGTCGTTTTCAGAGACACCGACTATTTTTTCTTGGCCTACAATAGGTGCTTGTTCTAATGAAGCTTTATTTTGTGCAAACCCATAAAAAAAAGATTAAAAAAATGTATACTTTGTGGTTAAGGTTAGGCTAAGTTTCATTAAAACTTATATGGTTAGGTTAGGTTTCATTAAAACCCTTACAGTTAGGTTAGATTTCATTAAAACCTATAAGGTTAGGTAAAGTTTCATTAAAACCCTTACAGTTAGGTTAGGTTTCATTAAAACCTATAAGGTTAGGTTAAGTTCAATTTTTTTCATTATTTTTTTTTTTTTGTGCAAAATAAAACTATCTCCATTAGAGCAAGCACCTATTGTAGGCCAAGAAAAAATAGTCGGTGTCTTTGTAAACGACCGTGAAACTCTCGTCCATTATTACCGGAGATAGTTTTATTTTGCGCAAACCCAGTTTAAAAAAAAAAAAAAATCATCACCGAAATTTATGGTACCATTTCCATTAAAAAAACTATCTCCATCAGAAAAAGCACTAAAACTTGGCCGGGAACGATTTGTCAGAGTCTTATAGGTTTTAATGAAACCTATAATGTTAGGTTAGATATACTTTGTGGTTAAGTTTAGGGGTAAATCTTAAGAAAAAAGGGCTCCACCCTCTATCTTCTTCTTCTTCTAGCCAACAAGCTGGGACATGGTGGGAAACCGGGGTTTTTGGGTGGGGAGCACAAACATAAGGGAAATATGGCCCCCCACAAAAAATCCCTAAACTAGGGATATTCCCTATTTCATGAACTTTATCCGGGAAATATTCCCCCGTTTAAAGGGTCTATGTACTGGGGGAAATTTCTCTAGTTTAGGGAATTTTTGTGGGGAGCCATATTTCCCTTATTTTGTTTTGCTCCCCACCCAAAAAAACCCGGTTTCCCACCATGTGCCCCTTTTTGTGGGGAGCACACATATAAGGGAAATATTTCCCCGAAAAAGGGCCATGAACTAGGAAAATTTCCCTAGTTTAAGGATTTTTTTTTTTTTGGGTGGGGGCCATATTTCCCTTATGTGTGCGTCCCCCCACCCAAAAAACCCAGGTTTCCACCATATCCCCAAGCTTGTTGGCCATAAGAAGAAGATAGGAGATTGAGCCTTTATTCTAAAGATGGGCAAACTCTACAGACCTAACCCAGCACCCCTCTTCGAGCCCTTGTGCTGTGCAAAACCTAACCTAACCTAACCTGACCTGCCCTAACCCTAACCTAAAGGCCGTGTCAACGGACAAATTTTTCCCGCATCTTTTGGTATTTTGCCCACCAAAAAGATGCCCGTAGTGGTGGCAAAAATATGCGCGTTCGTCACACGGCGCTTCGGCTACAAGCATCTTCTACTGGGGATTTCCGGGACCCGCAACCAAAAACAAATAATATAAACATTATGGATCGCTGAAATTTAAATCGGCCATGTAGGCAAAGTAAGGATCGGCACTCATTAAAAAAAAACAGATGTCTTAAAGACAGTAAGTATTAATACGTTGGGGCCAACATTTGTGTCAGCTTAGCGTTGGAGACCTTGTTTTTAAGATTTTCCAGGTTAGTTTTGGTTTCATTAAAACCTAAAAGGTTAGGTTAGGTTTCATTAAAACCTAAAAAGGTTAGGTAGGTTTCATTAAAACCTATAAGGGCCGACTAATTTTCCTGGCCAAGTCTAAGTGCTTTTTCTGATGGAGGGTACAGTGTTTTTAAAGGAAACTGTACCTAAAATTTGGTGATTTTTTTTTTTTTTTTTACTTTGGGTTTGCACAAATAAAACTATCTCCATTAGAAAATGCACCTATTGAAGACCAGGAAAAAAATAGTCGGTGTCTCTGAAAATGACCGCGAAGTCATCGGGCCATTATTACCAAATTGCTGAGTTAGGTTAGTTTATGTTTTGGTTAGGTTATGTTAAGGTTTGGTTTAGGTTATGTAAGCTTAGGGGAGATTTGGATTAAGTTATGTTGAGTTATTTAGGATAAAAAAAACTAATTTGATGGTGCGCGATTGTCCGGGTGGTTTGGGACCGCCAACTCCTGCGGATATTTACCGTTTGGTTAGGTCATCCCGAGCTGACAATTCTAACCTGTTTTCATAGTGTAGATTTCTTTATTCTGAGTCTTTTAAACCCAATTTCCCATGGCGCAATTGAATAATAATGCTGATACATATACTACCTAGAATCTAGTTCTTTCAACCAAAAACTGTTAAGTTAGGTTAGAGGTGGGGTTTGGTATATTAACAGATGATATCAAGAACAAATAAGAAAATTATCAAGACTACGGCAGTGGGAAGAGAAATAGAGTTATATGGATATTGTTCCATGGCTTAATAAATCACGACTTATTCAATTTTTCTAATTTTCATTTATAGTGAGCCTACTCTAAATCGCTTTTATTCTCAACACGATACCATTCTTCATCAACAGTTTGGTGGGGATGCACTTCAATCTGTATACATGATATCAAGGCAGGAGGAACATGACTACCTCAAAGAGTGAATAATAACACACTCGTGACTTGTCATGCACTGATCGCCGTATTTTTTTCAGTGTTGCTTTATATTACATCTCCCACTAGTCTGTCACATATATAATCCCTTCTCGGTCCAAGCGGTATCGCCTGATTAGTTATGCATCAACAAGTTCGTCCAGTACATCTATCCTGTCACGAAAAGTTCTCAGGAGTGGGTGGAGCACTCCATGTTTACGTCTTAGGACGAGTCTTAGCCGCCGCCCTGCTCGCTAGGACACCTCACACCCTGTCCTAGCCAAACCTCGAAATTAGGACGAGTCTTAGCGATTTAGGATGCACTCGAAATTATTTAGGACGCCGGCCGCCATATTTAAGACTCGAGCGAGTCTAAGACGAATCCTAAATCTCTATAAGTATGGGCCCAGGAGGCTACGAGGTTAATACGCCAGGTTGGGTTTAGTTTAGATTTTTCCCTAGATTAGGCCACTTTTTGGAGAACATAAATTACTCATTTTTTGACTCCGCCACCCAAAACCCCGTCCAACCAGGTCCCCAAGTTTGTTGGGTAAAGGGGAAGATTTTAAGTAAAAAAGGTTAGAGATGTTGTGCAGTTTTACCAGAATCTTAACTGCGACGTTTAAGAATACTGGGGGGAGATGCTCGAAGAAGTTACGGGACCATAAGTATTACCCTACGAGGCTTTTACCTCGTAGCGCCTCTACGGGTGATGCTCAAACCGTTTTCTCCCTTGCTACGGGACCGCGGGGCTAAGGGTGGTCGGCATCACCCTTAGCTCCCTACGGGAGTGAGATTTGAAGCGACAAGACATCAACAAACACCAAAATACAAGTTGTATCACTATATTTTGTTTATTGTGTATTATAGAGCCATTTCATGCTTGTCTGTTTGAAATGTGATGTGTTTATTGCATCATTGACTCCATATAGATCATATTTAACATACAATACCTATACTTGTAATAAATTCATATTAGGGCAAACCTAATATATTAAATATATGTCGGTCGACTTCTTGAATCAAAACGTATAGTTCATCATACAAGTTTGGCCGCGGTGGTGGTGGTGATTCATGTCTGACGTACACACGCACAGTGGCACACACAAGCTGTAACAGTCTTGCTACATTTGAAGTGTCTCTTTAAATTTATTTCTCGGGCTCCCTGACAGCTGAGAGCAACGTGATTGGCCAGATCATGTGAGGCGCTGCTCTGTGATTGGTCAGCAGATTTTTCCCACACATATCCCTAGAATATCCCTAATATTCCCTGCCCAGAGGCAACCGATCACCGTACGGGAGTGACGGCTCGGTACGAGCATCAACCTCAGCCCACCCTTGTAAGGTTATTGTAGCCATACACTCGTAAGTTGTCCCTTACGAGGGATTTTCGAGCATTCCTGCCCTGGTCCGCATCTCCAGGCACTCTAAAAATATACCAATATCTATTATTGCGAATCAAAAACTTACCTGATTGTTAGTTCTACTGCAGTTTAATGCATTACAAGGCACGTAGTTGTAACCGTCCTCGACCTGTAGATCTGACCATTTGCAGCATTTCTAACCCCTACAACACCCGTCGGAAATTAAAAATAACACAAGGGGGGTCTGGGGGGGTGAAACAGGTTAATATTCCGCAGGAGTTGGCGGGCTCCACAGGCGTTACAGGTTACTTTTTCTATTATTTTCGGCTCAATATAATGTGCAGTGGTTATTTACTTCCGGAAATAAAAAATATAGCACTTTTTTATATAGTAAAAGGTAGGTTAGGTTGTGTTTAGGTTGACTTTAGGTTTGGTTTAGGTTTTGTAGTTATTCAGGTTAAATAAGCGTGATTGCCCGGGTGCCGCGGCTGGTTGGCGCCGCCAACTCCTGCAGAATATTTAGGTACCTGGAACTGTCGCATAGGAATTCTCGCCGACATCGGCGAGTGTTCCAATTTTTCGCGTAGCCGAATGTTCCTATTTTCGGCAACAGTTCCAGTTCTTGATCTTGATATTACAGTACCCAATATATACATTTAATCAACTTTCACCCGTTTTCTGCATTTAGGTATCAAATACTACCAGCAATAGCTTGAACTGTTAGGGTAGGTTAGGTTATGTCGGCTAGTTAACCAATGTCCAGGTTAGGTTAGTGAGCGAGCGGGAGAGAGGGTCTAGGGGGGCTCTTCCTTTTCATCTATTGCCAGTGGAACTGTCGCCGAAAATTTCCACGTCGGCGAGAGTTCTCTGTTGGTGTTTCTTGCTTGATGCTTGATGCTTGATGTTGTTTAGAGGATAATTCCTCAGAGCTGTAGTGTTCTACCGCTGCAGCCGGTCCTAGCGTCCCTAAACTGTAGGTTCACTTGGTCCAGTAATGAGTTTGTGGGTGCTCTACTTAGCGATGTGTAACCCGGTACTGGTGGTTCGTCAGGGACTGTCCACAGGTATTCGTCCAGTTGGGATTTTAACTTCTCTACGGAGCAGCCGGTGATGTTTCGGATGTTTCTTGGGAGGCTGTTAAGGCTCTTGGGCCACTGTAGGGTAGGCTGGCTGATAGAAGTCTTTATTTTTGCCGGGGCTTGAGTTGGTGGGGCTTTCCTGTAGCATTTCTGACCTGCCTTCTCATTTATGTAAGCTTCCACTTTGTTGATGTTGGAGGGGTTGGGTACTTTTTCTTCTAGGATCTTCCAGATGTATATGGTGGAATATCTCTCTCTGCGTCGTTGCTGGGGATATAGTCCTAGTCTTTTTAGTCTTTCCCAGTAGGAGAGTTCTTTCATCCCTCTTATTTGCCTTTGCCGTTGTACCGACTCAAGAGCCTGGATATCCATAGCCTTGTGGGGAGACCATAGTTGAATGCAGTAGTTCAGGATGGGCTGGACTAGTGCTTTCCATAGAGACATCATACACTCTTTTTCCCGGGAGTAGAAGGTTCTAAGTATCCACCCTGCAATCCTTCTAGCTTTTTTGATGGTCTCTTCGATGTGGCGTTGGAAGGTACCATCAGCATTTAGGTGAATGCCCAGACATTTTACATGTGGGCTTGTAGTTATCACCTGTTTCTCGCTTGACAGGAGGGAAGTGATGTTTAGGATCTCTTGGTTTTTACCACTCCTGAGAAGTTGTAATTTTTCACCATTGAATAGCATGTTGTTCGTTTTGGCCCATTCATAGATTTTGTCGAGATCTTCTTGAAGAAGGCTGACGTCTTCTCTGGCTCCAATGCTTTTACATATGTTTGTGTCATCAGCGAAAGAGGCCGTTGTTGAGTGGGTCACTTCTTTGTCTATGTCCCCTATCATGATGAGGAAGAGTAGAGGTCCTAGTACAGACCCTTGGGGGACACCGCTCACCACACTGTGTTCCTCTGAAATGGCTCCATTTGCCGTCACTGACTGCGTTCTTTCAGTGAGGAAGTCGTATAGCCATAAACCCACTTTTCCTGCTATTCCAAGGTCCTTGATTTTATGTATGAGGATGCCATGGTCCACCTTGTCAAAGGCCTTCGCAAAATCCAGGAATACTGTGTCAACGTTTTTACCTTCTGCGAGGTGGTGAAGGAGTTTGTAGTGGTGTGCCAGGAGCTGTGATAAGCAGGATCTGCCTTTCCGGAATCCATGCTGGCCAATGTTAAGAAGATTTCTTTCTTCCATGAAGGCATAAATCCTGTTTCGGATGATTTTTTCAAACACTTTCACCATGTGTGAGGTGAGTGCTATGGGTCTGTAGTTTTTTGCTGAGCCCTTGGGTCCCCCTTTGTAGATTAGGGTTATTGTTGCTTTCTTTGCCTGGTCAGGCACTTTACCTGTATCCAATGAGTGACGCCACAGTATGTGTAATGGATACGCTATGCTGTCTTTGCATTTGATTAACAGACTTGTTGGTATGCCATCTGGGCTGGGTGCTGAGTTCAGTTTTAGCTCTTTTATTGCTGTAATTATATCTTCCTGGGTGAATTCTATGTCTTCCAGGCCTGAAGTAGTTGTTTTGTCAGGGGGTGTTGGCAGACAAAGTAGTGTATCTGTTACTTTCTTTGCCTCGTCGGGTTTGCTGAAAGCTGACTGGTATTGCTCGGCAAGAAGTTTGCATATGTTCTCTACATTTCTTCCAATTGTCCTTCAGGTGTTAGTAAAGGTCCAATGGGGGCACATGCTTTTGAGAACTTTTTGGCATAGCTGAAGAAGTAGTTTGGGTTGAGTTTTATGTTTGTGATGGCATTTGATTCTTCTCTTTTCCTTTGTTGTTCATGGGATTTCTGAATATTTTCTTCTATTTCAGTTATTTGAGTCTAGATTTCTTGCTTTTTATCTTCTTTTTCTGTTCTATCCATCTGTTTATTCAGTTTTGTCCTTTTTCTCATGAGTATTTTCCTGTCCCTGGGTATTTGGGTCCTTCTGCCTCCTTTCCTTTTCTTTTTGGGAATGTACTTGTTGCACGTTTCCAGTAACTCTGTCACGATGATTTCCATCATGCTGCTTGGGTCTTGGTTGCGCAATTTTTCAGCCCAGTTTGTTGATGTCACGGCATTTCTTACTCCTTCCCAGTCTGCTTCACCACTGTTGAAGTTAAGATTCCTGAATCCTTGTTCTTCTCCAATGTACTCTTTGTTACTTTTTGCATTTTTGTTCTTTGCCAATGTTATTGTGATGAGTTTATGATCTGAGAGTACTGTTTTTTCGGCTCTGTACCCATGTATTATTTCTTGGTTATTTGTAAATAGTAGGTCCCGAATGTTGTTTCCCCTGGTTGTTGTGTGAATTTCTCGACTCAGGAAGAGATGCTCCATGAGGTCTTGTAGCATTTTTGCTTGTTCTTGGTCCTCTCAGCTCCCTCCCTCATGGGTCCCTGTCGGCCATCTCATGATGGGCAAGTTAAAGTCTCCTGTAATTATTATGTCATTTACTGGAGGGGGTAGGAGTTCAGTTTTTTGTTGCACTTTCGTGATTATCTCACTGAACTTTTGTTTATTGCAGAGTGGAGGCCGATAGATATTTGTGACGATCAGCGAGAGTTTCTTTATGTGGAGTAATAACACGTCTGCTTGGCCATTGGAGTATGATAGCAGGGTTTCAGTATTTGACGCCAAGTCGTTTCTGACGTATGTTATGGTACCTCCATGTGACCTGTCCTTTCTGTCTGTTCTGAATACAGTGTAACTTTGTAATTGGATTTCAACGTCGTTGATTTCCTCACTCAGATGGGATTCAGTAAGGGCGAGGAAGGCGAGGTCTTCTTGGTGTGCCAGGTCAGATAGGAATGGCACTTTATTTCTGTTAGACTTGGGGTACAGGCTTGATATTTCCCATGAGGAAGCATTCTAGTGGCTCTTTTTTGCACTGAGCCAGGGATTTGTTTGGGGGGGTATTAATGTTGGAGATAGAGGCTGATGCGGTATCTGGGGGAGCATTGATGTTGGGAATTGTGGCTGATGCGGTTGCTGCCCTATCAGATTCCGTATCGCGAGAGTTCCTATCGGCGACAGTTCCATAAACCGACTTACTGCGAAATCCCCCCAGTGAGGTTAGGTCACGCAATCAATGCCCAGGCTAGGTTAGTTAACTAGCGGGGCTAGGCGAGTCTGGGGGGCATTCCCCCCAATTATGTCAGGGGAGTATTGGTCAATAGGGACTACTGTACTAAACTGCATTTTTACCTGATTGTCTGCAGATGAAGCATGTATAATAGAGTGTACCCCTTCATCGTACTCTGCTGGTAGGAGGGGTCGAGTGCGTACAAACACCTTCACGTTGTTACTACCACTCCCGCCAACTGGCACTCTTGGGGTGGCAAACATGCTCACTCTTGGGGTAGCAAACATGCTTCTGAAAAGACATGGAGTCACATTAACACACCCATTATCCCCTTAATTCACTAGTAATTACCCAAGTGAGTGAGTATGTGTATCATTACAACCATCGCCATTAGATTGTTCTAAGGTTGACAGGTTTTGTTGTGTATGTCTCACTGCATTTTCCTGGCCTAATACCACTAAGCAACATAGTACATAGCCTACCTGTATCCTAATTGTGGCGTGCAGCGATAAATAGTGTTCACGCTCTTGAAAAGCCTTCACGTAGGTATAAATGTCATGCTCGAGTTCAGCTCGTCCTCACGAATGCGATCTTGCCAGCAGCGGCAGTGTTTGAATTTTACCTTTGGGCTTTGGCTGATGCATTGTTGCCACGCCCAGAAAACATCCCACAGATTTTTGTCATTTCACATTGATGATATAGGCGTATTTTGTAGTGTCCTTCCGGAGTAAAAGTATACTTATTTAAGCTCCGCCCCTGCTTGCCATCACAAAATACGATTGTAGCGCTGCCAAAGCTCTTTCTTGATGTTGCCGAGAGTAAAAGTGTCGTACACTTCATTACCTCTTACAGAGGCTCAAAGAATATCGTTAAGGTTGACATTATTGAAGGCACAGCAAAGAGTAGTAGCGTGATTGTCTGTATTACACATCGATATCTAATTGTTTTGAGCTCTTAGAATGGCCTAGCATTGTTTTCTAACTCTATAGATGGACTTGATATTAAACTGAAATGTTTAGGGCGCTATGAAACTGTTATTTGAATATCTATTTGCTACACAGCCATTTCACGATGTGCGTCGAGGATATTCAATGCTTTCATGGACCTGTACGTATGTAGGCTACGTGTACCTACATCTACGTTTCACCAATTATTCTTTGCCTAAACCTAGATGAATGCTGGTTGTGATTCAGTGTATCTCCCCCGTTTAACATCCATGGGCGGGTGTGTGGTGGGCAGGTGTGTGATGGACGTGTGGTGGGTGGGTGTGTGGTGGGCGGATGTATGATGGGCGTGTGGTGGGTGGGTGTGTGGTGGGCGGATGGGTGATGGGCGTGTGGTGGGTGGGTGTGTGGTGGGCGGATGTATGATGGGCGTGTGGTGGGTGGGTGTGTGGTGGGCGGATGGGTGATGGGCGTGTGGTGGGTGGGTGTGTGGTGGGCGGATGTGTGATGGGCGTGTGGTGGGTGGGTGTGTGGTGGGTGTGTGGTGGGCGGATGGGTGATGGGCGGGTGGTGGGCGGATTGGTGATGGGCGTGTGGTGTGGTGGGTGTGTGGTAGGTGGGTGTGTGATGGGTGTGTGGTGGGCGGGTGGTGGGTGGGTGGGTGGTGGTGGGCGGGTGGGTGCCTGGGTGGTGGTGGGTGTGTGGTGGCCCGTGGGTTACACACAGAGACCTTCCTACCGTGTTGGCGCTGAATCAGACTGATGAAATGTTCGTATTCGTGCCCTGCGATAGGTTCTCTAAAAGGCTTTCTTTTTGTGTGATATAACATATATACCAAATTTATACATTTCTATTGCAAATGTAATATCACTCATGAATATATTTAAGTATTTGACTATACTATAGCAATAATACACCAGTTTTGGTGCTAAGCCAGCAAGCATCAACGAAGATTCGGACACATTGAAAAATTCGAGGGATTGGGAAAATTGTTCCCAGACGTCGCTGGAGAATTTTAATATTTGTGACTTCTTACCTGTTAAGAGTCACCTACTCTACTCCTTACTACTCCTTACCTACTCTTAATTAAATACAGTATCCTTTGCATGTCGTGCGCATGTAATGAATGTTGAATTGGATGAGAATTAAAGGAAAAGAGAAACATATACGGGAGGAGTTTTGATAAGATTTTCTCATGCGCGCGATCTGATTGGCCAGGCTCTTGAAACCACCACTCACACCCACGACTGTAAAACTTTACAGGAAAAGAGTAAAATATCGCTGCCGGAGTGTATCTGCTCAGTTTTCTATGCACGCAAAAGAGTAAAAAATAAGTGGGCGGAGCTTAAATAAGTAAAATTTTACTTCCAAGGGCATGCACAAAATACGCCTATATAATAATTAAATCATGCACGTGCTTTGATTACAGGAATAAAGCTTCTCGACAAATTAAGAACAAAATTATATATTTATGTACGAAACTCAAACTTGTGTGAAATTGACAAGTTTAAATAGGCTATAACAGTTAGGTCTCTGTAATAAGAGGGTACCTACCGCCACTCATAGGCCCTATGTTAAACGCTACTGAGCGCCATCTTGCTACCAGGGCCTCTTCGTTCATCCAAGACCCGGGGAAGTTCTCAAGGCATCCCAGCACACACTACGTACGTAAACCTTACGTTTTGAGAAGGTATCGTTTTGGTAACGTTAGGAAAATTCGTACTATATACGTAAATCATACGTTCACTCTTGAATTGCATGTCTATGTTGTATTTAGGTAGTGTTTGGTTACGTCGCTACGATACGTTTTTTGAACGTAATTAAGACGTTATGTAATACGTGTTTCTTCTACTAATATAGTATGTAGTGGTTTTACGTTTCAAATTACATATTTTACAGAAATATGTGTTTCTTCTACTAATATAGTACGTAGTGGTTTTACGTTTCAATTACGTACTTATAACATCATGATGTAACGTGATATTAGAGGATTCAAAACGTTATATATACATAATGAGTACGTGGATACATATGTTAAAGATACGTAAGTATAACGTTAATATGACATAAACCGTTATCCACGTGAATTCCAATCGGCGTTATGGTGAAAATCAGGTGACTTATATCAGGTAGATCTATAGACACGAAATAACGTACAAACTACGTAGAACATTCACGTGACAATATCACCTTTTTAGCCCGTTTATAGCACCTTTAATTATTTTTTTATATTTACGATTTTGTGACGGAAATACATATGGTTTACATTCAAAATACGGTTGCTTGGATGAAGAAATTTAATGTGAAGTAAATAGTAAATTTCAGGCAGGGCCCCTAGGTTATTATGCATGTACTGTTTCTTATTATAGTCTATGTAGAAACGTTTTCTATTAGGTTCATATTAGAGAAAATGTTAACTAATATGGTATACTATTATAAGTTCTAGTAAATCAAATTGTATTATTTGTTATGCTTATTATATAATCAAATGTAATGATTTCAAAACGATTTTCAAAACGATCAAGTTGTCACTACTCTATTATTCAAGGTACTCTAATAACAGTGAGCTCGATCTGCCATCTGGTGGCCGTCTGGGAACCTCCCGTCAGCTCAGGACGTCGGGTCTCGGGGTGTCAGGCTAGACTTATTTTCCATTATTCCCTACCAAACCATCTACAATTAAGTGTTGTCATGGTCAACATAGGTTTATGCAAAATGAAAATATACGAGTTTTACATTATTCATGGCGTTATAATGAGGCTTGTTGGCAAAATAGAAGCATTCGATCACAGGTGTCCTACAACATTCTACTAAATACAGTAGAAGAATGCTTCAAGGCGGGTGTATGGGTAAATATTACCTTCTCTTTGCATGCATGAAGGTAATATTAACCCTTGCATCAGCCTTGAAGCATTCCTCTACTGTATTTAGTAGAATGTTGTAGGACAAACGTGATCGAATGCTTCTATTTTGCCACCAATCCTCATTATAACGCCAGGAATAATCTAAATCTTGTATATTTTCATTTTGCATAAACCTATGTTGACCATGACAACACTTAATTGTAGCTGGTTTGGTAGGGAATAATGGAAAATAAGTCTAGCCTGACACCCCGAGACCCGACGTCCTGATCGCTGACGGGAGGTTCCCAGACGGCCACCAGATGGCAGATCAATCAATCATTGGGGGCATACGCCGGGGGGCGCGTCGCCTCGCCCACCCTACGACGCCACTCCCGGGGGTCACCACGCGCGAGTTCCCATGCAGGCTCCTTTCCCATACCAAGCAGCTCTTGACAAGAAACATCAACTTGCCCCAGCCACGAGCCTTGTGGGCGCCCCCTTGGCCTCCTCCACGCCGGATTGTCTCTTACAGATACAACCCGATGGGAAGGATCGGTTTCAGGGTAGCGTGCCACATGTCCATATAGACGAAGTTGGCGCTGACGGACTATGCAGGTAACAGGCCTCGATTCAGTCTCACGGTGCAATCGCTGATTTGACACGTAATCATCCCAGCGATACCCCATGATTCTGCGAAGACACTTATTACCAAAGGCATTGATTCGTCTCTTCAAGTCACTATTTAGTGTCCATGTCTCACAACCATAGAGTAAGACAGGGATCACAAGCGACTTGAAGATCCGGATCTGTGTCCTTCTGCACAGGTACCGACAACGCCAAATACTCCCGCTGAGCGAGTCCATAACACTGTGGGCTATGCCAATCCGCCGTAAGACTTCTTGACGTGACCCGCCGTCATTAAAGACTGCGCTACCAAGGTATGTAAAACTTTCCAAGATCTCAATGTCCTTGCCACACGCATGAACAGACTATACTGCTTCATCTAGTAAGTCTCCAAACACCTGGACCTTGGTCTTGAGCCAGGAGACCTCAAGTCCCAAAGGCTTTGCCTCCTCGTGCAGCGCCTCGAGAGCCATCACCAAGACCTCCAGCGACTCAGCAAAGATTACTGCATCATCGGCAAAAACAAGATCAGTGATCTTGGTGTTGCCGACGGATGCTCCACAATCACTTTGATCTACAACCTTGTCCAATACCCAGTCCATACAAGCGTTGAAAAGTGATGGGGCAAGGACGCACCCTTGCCTCACTCCTGTATTCACAGGAAAGAAGCTGTATACACCTGCCCCACACTTCACAGCACTCTCAGTCCCAGAATACAGACCAGTTATCAAACCAATAGTCCTTGCAGGAATCCCTCGAAGTCGCAGAAGATCCCAGAGTGACTCACGATGCACTGAGTCAAACGCCTTCTTGAGATCAACATAGGCTGCAAGCATCCACTGTCGAAACTCACGTCGGCGTTCCACCAGGACACGAAGCGCTAGGATACGGTCCGTTGTTGACTTACCAGGCGTGAACCCAGACTGCTGAGGTCTCTGATGCTTCACTAGATGACTGCGAATCCGTGTCAGCAATAGATGGGCAAGCACCTTGCCTGGTACGCTGAGCAGTGTAATATCGCGGTAATTGTTGCAGTCCTGACGGTCCCCTTTCCCTTTCCAGATAGGGACGACCAGCCCCCTTTTCCAGTCAGGAGGAATGGCACCTGATTGCCACACGGCAGTCAGGACAGCATGCAACCCGCGGATCATGGCCTCACCCCCAGCTTTGAGGAGCTCCGCACTGATATTACAAACACCAGCTGCCTTTCCACCCCTCAACTTTGCTACAGCCTCTCTGACTTCGTCAAGAGAGGGTGCGATTTCGTCAATGGGAGGATCGGCATCCACTGCCTGTAACCCAGTGGTGTGAAGCTGCTCAGTTGGAGGGTCCACCGTGAACAACTGCCCAAAGTACTCAGCCCAACAAGCCATCTGCCCATCCATGTCCGACACGAGGCGCCCATCTGCTGTTCGAATAGCACTCGCCCGAGAAGGAGACTTGGAACGGAGCTTCTTCAGGGCTCGGTAGGCGGGTCGGAGGTCATTAGCGTTCAAATGACCCTCGACATCCTCAGCGAGACTCCTGACATACCTCTCCTTGTCTCTCCCCAGGAGGGTTCTAGTCCGGCGTGACAGAGCCCTGTGCTGGTCCTGGTTCCCATCCAGCCTGGCTGGATCTCTCCTGGATCGACTCTCCTCGATTTTCTCCTGCGTCTCCGTCGAGACAAAACCACGCCTTGACTTCGGGCGCTTCCCAATACACTCCTTGGCAGCCTGTAGAGTTTTACGTTTGAAGGTATCCCACAGTTCTACAGGGTCCCCGAGAGCACCGAGCACATCAAACCGATTTGAGACTGCCACCGCATACTCATGAGCACATGTCAAGTCCTTCAGTTTCTCAAGATGAAACACAGTATGGTTACCTCTTGAGATTCTTCTGGACTTGACATGAAGCTTAAGTGTAGCAACAATAAGTCTGTGATCTGTTCCAAGGAACTCAGCACTCCGGTAAACCCTGCAGTTCTGGAGGATCCTCCAACGAGTACTAACGAGGATGTGGTCGATCTCCTTAGCTACCCCTCCGGCATTACTATACCATGTCCAGCGGTGTAGCTCTGGCCTCTGATACCAAGAACCTGCAATTCTCAACCTTCTGGATCTTGCAAAGTTCAGAAACAGAGAACTGTTGGTGTTTCTGGTACCGGAGCCATGGCGACCAACACATAACTCGTAGCCATCTCTTACAGTGCCAGTAGTAGCATTGAAGTCGCCCAAGACAATGAGTGTGTCCCGAGGAGGACACTGGTCTAAAACAGAGTCGAGTTTGAGCTCGATGGCAGATCGAGCTCACTGTTATAGTCTATTGTTGGATGGTGATATTATCCATGGCGTTAATCATGGTTTTTATAGAATAAGAAATCATACTACCCTTGTGCACACAATCTATAATCTTTCAGCATCAATGGAGAAATATATTCACCCAAACATTTTGACGTAACTGTTCCTAAAGGCTGTCGGACCAAACATGAGTAGATCATATACTTTCAAATACTATTTCTTCTAACCAATTTTCATGACAGTCAATGCTACTACTGGCACTGTGAGAGATGGCTACGAGTTATGTGTTGGTCCCCATGGCTTCGGTACCAGAAACATTAACAGTTCTCTGCTTCTGAATTTTGCGAGGTCCAGAAGGTTGAGAATTACAGGTTCTTGGTATCAGAGACCAGAGCTGCACCGCTGGACATGGTATAGTAATACCGGAGGGGTAGCTAAGGAGATCGACCACGTCCTCGTTAGTACTCGTTGGAGGATCCTCCAAAACTGCAGGGTTTACCGGAGTGCTGAGTTCTTTGGAACAGATCACAGACTTGTTGCTGCTACACTTAAACTTCATGTCAAGTCAAGAAGAATCTCAAGAGGTAACCATACTACTGTGTTTAGTCTTGAAAAACTGAAGGACTTGACATGTGCATGCCCATGAGTATACAGTGGCAGTCTCAAATCGGTTTGATGTGCTCGGTGCCCTCGAGGACCCTGTAGAACTGTGGGATACCTTCAAACGTAAAACTCTACAGGCTGCCAAGGAATGTATTGGGAAGCGCCCGAAGTCAAGGCGTGGTTTTGTCTCGACGGAGACGCAGGAGAAAATCGAGGAGAGTCGATCCAGGAGAGATCCAGCCAGGCTGGATGGGAACCAGGACCAGCACAGGGCTCTGTCACGCCGGACTAGAACCCTCCTGGGGAGAGACAAGGAGAGGTATGTCAGGAGTCTCGCTGAGGATGTCGAGGGCCATTTGAACGCTAATGACCTCCGACCCGCCTACCAAGCCCTGAAGAAGCTCCGCTACAAGTATCCATCTCGGGCGAGTGCTATTCGAGCAGCAGATGGGCGCCTCGTGTCGGACATGGATGGAAAGATGGCTCGTTTTATTGGGCTGAGTACTTTGGGCAGTTGTTCCCGGTGGACCCTCCAATTGAGCAGCTTCACACCACTGGGTTACGGGCAGTGGATGCCGATCCTCCCATTGACGAAACCCTCTCTTGACGAAGACAGAGAGGCTGTAGCAAAGTTGAGGGGTGGAAAGGCAGCTGGTGTTTGTAATATCAGTGCGGAGCTGCTCAAAGCTGGAGGTGAGGCCATGATCCGCGGGTTGCATGCTGTCCTGACTGCCGTGTGGCAATCAGGTGTACCATTCCTCCTGACTGGAAAAGGGGGCTGGTCGTCCCTGTCTGGAAAGGGAAAGGGGACCGTCAGGACTGCAACAATTACCACGGTATATTACACTGCTCAGCGTGCCAGGCAAGGTGCTTGCCCATCTATTGCTGACACGGATCAGCAGTCATCTGATGAAGCATCAGAGACCTCAGCAGTCTGGGTTCACGCTTGGTAAGTCAACAACGGACCGTTTCCTAGCACTTCGTGTCCTGGTGGAACGCCGACGTGAGTTTCGACAGAAGATGCTTGCATCCTATGTTGATCTCAAGAAGGCGTTTGACTCAGTGCATCATGAGTCACTGTGGGATCTTTTGCGACTTCGCGGGATTCCTGCAAGGACTATTGGTTGATGACTGGTTTGTACTCTGGGACTGAGAGTGTTGTGAAGTGTGGGGGAGGTGTATCCAGCTTCTTTCCTGTTAATACAGGAGTGAGGCAAGGGTGCGACCTTTTGAGTTACGTCAAAAAGTCTTACGGCGGATTGGCATAGTCCACGGTGTTATGGACTCGCTCAGCAAGAGTATTTGGCGTTGTCGGTACCTGTGCAGGAGGATAAAGATCCGGATCCTCAAGTCGCTTGTGATCCCCGTCTTACTCTATGGTTGTGAGACATGGACACTAAATAGCGACTTGAAGAGACGAATCGATGCCTTTGGTAATAAAAACATAAGAACATAAGAAAATAAGGAAGCTACAAGAGGCCGCGAGACCTACACGAGGTAGTTCCTGTAAATGAAAGAAGAGGCATTGAGCTAAAAAAATATAATAGAAGAGATATAGAGGCATAAAGCTAGCTAGGCATAGAAATAAATAATAAAAGTAAGAGATATAGAGGCTAGAGTATAGAGGCATGTTTACCTCATAGGCATAGAGGTAAACAATAAAAGTAAGAGATATAGAGGCATAGAGATAGATAGATAGGCATAGAGGTAAACAATAAAAGTAAGAGATATAGAGATAGATAGACCTTATGAGATTACATTAAAGAGGTAAATTTAGAGATATAGAGATTAAAGACCTGATTATGTATAGAGATCATGACCTTGAAATACAAAGACGTGGGAGTTTCAGGTGACCCTTGACCCATTAGTATAGAGACCTTGACCTTGTATAGAGATCATGACCTTGAAATACAAAGACATGGGAGCTTTAAGTGACCCTTGACCCTTTAGTATAGAGACCTTGACCTTGTATAGAGATCATGACCTTGAAATACAAAGTCATGGAAGCTTTAAGTGACCCTTGACCCTTTAGTATAGAGACCTTGACCTTGTATAGAGATCATGACCTTGAAATACAAAGACGTGGGAGCTTTAAGCGAGCCTTGACCCTTTAGTATAGAGACCTTGACCTTGTATAGAGATCATGACCTTGAAATACAAAGATTTGGGAGCTTTAAGTGACCCTTGACCCGTCCATAAGGTTCCTCGAGGCAGGGAAGCGACAGGGCAATGCATAAATTAAGATGATAAAGTAATAAGTGTCTTCGCAGAATCATAGGGTATCGGTATGTGTGAGGGCTCGGAGGACAGAGGAACAAGAGATAGGGAAGGAGGGAAGGATAAATGGTGGCGTTTTGGTGGCGACCCCTCCTTACCTGCGCTCCTCCAAGCTTCACCCGAAATGGATGGGCCCTTTCACAGTTGTCCGCATTCCAAATGCTTACCAGGTCTGTTATGCCACAGACACTGGGGACGCACAGTTCATGGTGCTGATGCCAAGCCCTACACCGAGCCTCCCGATCCCACCGCCTCATGTTCTTCAACATCCGCCCTTCCAGGTGGTGCCTCGTCCACACGTCCTCCACAGCCCTCAGACTCCTCTGAACCTACGCTTTAATTGCAGGCATTGACGCAGACAGGCCCAAGCACGACCGAGGGCGGCCGTCTTCGTCGGAAGGGGGTAATGTGAGGGCTCGAAGGACAGAGGAACAAGGGATAGGGAAGGAGGGAAGGATAAATGGGGGAGGAGAGAGAATCGCTGATAATGGTAGTCCAAATGTAATGCCCGGAAATTCGGAAGAGACAGGATGGAAATTCCTATCATACAATTCCCGGGTTATGTATCTGTAAGAAGGAAAAAGGTTTCAATAACCATATGTTGTTCTGGGGCAAGTTGTCGCCTAGGCCCAGCATATGGAGGAACAGGTTATGCTTATTATACTAAGGTCAATCAAATCTTTTCTGTTCTCGTAATATTTATCTTTCTATCATTTTTCTTTCTTTCTCCCACTTCTATCTCCCCCCCCCACTCCCCCCCATACACCCAGAACACGAGTCCAGATGTGTGGGACATTTATTTCGCGACCTTCGATAACTGGTAGATTCAAAACTTTTCATCCTCCCCTTACCCTCCTGACAGATCAAGGAACACTCTTAGATTCTTAATGTCCTTCAAAATAGACACAATAGTGACAGATCACGTTTATAAATGGGTGGGTTAGTCGAGTTATTCGCTAAATTGAAAGTCGACCAAATTTCTATTCCGACTCCGATACCTCGTCGCTCTGGAAAACACGTTCGTAGGCTGAACAAAAAGGGAGAACACCTCTCCCCGAATATTAGAATAAATGTATTAAATTCTTCTATATCAAAGTAAAAGAACTGTATTATAGGCAGCCATTTCAGATGCATACTTGTTTCATTAGCTAATTAGAGTCATTCGTGGTCTTATACTCCCTTCAGAGGAAGCCTTTCATAAGGATCCGAACATTCCCTTTCTTCCCGCTTCTCCCAAATTTGCCGTGGCATACCACGAGGACGTTAGTCATCTCTCTACTCCCTTCAAGGTAAGACATACAGTAACTCACCTCCATCTTCCCCCTTGTTATAGTGTATCTATCTATATATCTATATATAGGTACAGTTGTTTAGTTTCATTAACGCATAGGAGGCCTGGCCTGTCCTTATAAATGTTATTAAAGAGTCATCTCTCTACTCCCTTCAAGGCTCCGGCGAGTGTCTGCCGAAAAAGAAGCCAAGCCACATATCACAGTGAACACCACACCAACCCAGTACTCTCACATTTTTCTCTCCTATATAGATATTCCATGTATACCTATAGTGCTCAGTTGATACGGACATAGATGGTAGTTCTAAGGACAAAATTCAGTGAGTTAGGTTATGCTCCGTAGAGCTTTCCTGCGCCAAAATTAGATTCATACATGTATCTAGGATCTCAAACAAGAGAAATAATATTTCATGGTGAATAAACCGGATGATGTTTAAAATATAGCTTCTTGTGTTTATTGCAAAACCCCCAGGTGATTATTCCCTTGTTATGGAAATACTTCCCCAAGTCTCCAAAAAGAGTTTCAGCCTCACTCGGCGTAATACTAAGTATCCACCCCAACTACCAATAATTCTCATATAGTAAATCGTGTTCAGGGAGTAAACCATAGAACTACTCGCCTGAACTGGTGGCAGCATTTCCCCTTACTAACCTTAAGTTCATCCCAATTCAGTTGTGACGAGGAGATTTTATTAGTCAATGAAGAATTCTAACAAATTAATATCATTCAACCCAAAGGTGTCAGAAACAATAAAAACCCTGGCATCACACAAAGAGGGGAAGCGAGGAAGTCTTGCCGACCCCACAGATCGATCCTTATCAGCGGGCAAGGGGTGAGCAGCCTAGACCTAAATGCGCTGGAGGCCTCGAGAACAGAGGCCATGACTGTTCAGTGGTTCAATGGTAGAATTCTCGCCTGGCTCTGAACAAAGGACCGCATCAGAATCTTTCTAGCCTTGAGTGCGTGCACACGCATTACTGCGTCGCGGTGACCTCTTATACGAGACTTGGGTCTTAGTACAGTGAGCGAGTTGTACCGACGGCGGCGCGCGAGTATACGTGTAACGTGTATTCCTTCAAGGTCTCTTCGGGCGGCGCACGCGCTCGGGTAGGTAGTCCCACTCTGCCGCGCCAGCACACGCCACGCCCTTAACCGACGCCCCAACGTCCGCCACTCCGCTTTGCCCCCCAGGGCAGGTGCAACTCAACTCTACGGTGTCCCGACGTCCTGCAAGAGCACCTGCCCCTGTGGTTCCGCCTGGGCCCCCTGGATCCCGGGGCCGCGGTGGGGCGACAAAGGAGCTTTGGGGCCGCGGCGGCCGCCGGGGAGGCCGTTTGGGGCGGCCGCCGGCCGGGGCCGCGGCGGGGCGACAAAGGAGCTCCGCTTTGCCCCACGGGGCGGGTACGTGCAACTCTACGGTGCTATGACGCTCTGCAACACAACCTTCCCTGTGGCTTCTCTTCAGGGCCCTCCAGGGACCACTGGGGCATTGCGCGACACACGCGGCGGGGCTAGGGGCAAGGTGCAACTCCACGGGGCTGCGACGTCCTGCTAGACACCTGCCCCTGTGGCTTCTCCTGAGTTTCCCCTGGGACCCCGGGGCATTACGAGGCACACGGAGCGGGGCTTTAGGACCCCTTGAGTACCACAGGTCTACCCGGAGGCTACGCGGCAGATGGTCACGTATTAATTATACAGTGCATGACAGGGCGGGCTTTCAAGGATGCCCCCGAGGGACCTGTAACAAGCCAGGGACCTCGGGTGAGACAGGGTGGGTCGCCGGCTTTTACCAGCCTGGGGAGGCAAGCTCCCCGTATCTCCGATGCGAGGGGGCACTGCCCCGTTTAAAGTAATCGTCCGGACCCAATTTTTTTTTGCCTAATTATGTTGAATATACATTCAAAACACCTAATCCACCAAAAATAATTGATTTCCAGGCCTTATTTCCGTAAAAACACGACTTTTGTAAAAAGCGCGCGAATTTTTTTTTCTTCCCTCCAACAGGGAAGGGAAGATCAATAACAGCATGTTATTGATGACGTCAGAAAAGGGACGCTCCAATGTAAACAACACTCGTCTGCCTCTGTGAGACCTGTCGGCAAATGTTATGATGAGCGATTGTACTTCGGTATCAGACAGTGAATCTGTCGCTGTGATAGATCTAGAGTACGATGCTTAATCTGAGACCGAACTAAATGACGCTGCTCGCGTATATGAGGAAAACGAACCAGATTGTGATGGGAGCCCAACCCTATATGTTTGAGCCAGAGTACGATCGAGGTGGATGAACAGGTGTTAGCGGAGCCTGCTGAGGTTCAACACTACTACACACACACACAAACACTATTACACACACACAAACACTACTACACACACACAAACACTACTACACACACACAAACACAACTACACACACACAAACACTACTACACACACACACACAAACACTACTACACACACAACACAAACACTACTACACACACACACACAAACACTACTACACACACACACACTACTACACACACACAAACACTACTACACACACACACAAACACTACTACACACACACACAAACACTACTACACACACACAAACACTACTACACACACACACAAACAGTACTACACACACAAACACTACTACACACACACAAACACTACTACACACACACACACACACACTACTACGCGCACACACACACACACTACTACGCACACACACACAAACACTACTACACACACACACAAACACTACTACACACGCACACAGCAGCGCGGGAAGAGGAGCCTCCCTTTTGCTACGTCACCGAGCCGTGGCGCATCGTCTGCCAGTTGCCATGAGCGTTTTCGAAGCTCAGGGAATTTACAGATTTTGATTGCGGATTATTCAAAAACGGCTGACTGGATGCAAGAAGTGACAACATATTGTTGATACACTCGATAATGGCTATACTCTAACTACATCAAATCAGGAATGATGAAATGGTCTGGACGATTACTTTAATGTGAACTGTAAGTACCTAAGTAGTACATGGAGATATGCCCAACCTGGCACCCTACAGGTAGGGGTGCCGGGAATTAGATGTCATGCCACGTCAGCGACCGATTGGATAGAACCGTAGCGGGTGGGGGGTCCGCTAACAGGAGCTTCACCCCCCGTTGAGCCCCTCTTCCCCAGAATGGGGCTTAACAGTATGGGAAAGGAGCCTGCATGGGGACTCGCGCGTGGTGACCCCCGGGAGTGGCGTCGTAGGGTGGGCGAGGCGACGCGCCCCCCGGCGTATGCCCCCAATGATTTATTGATTGAATGTTCATGGCATAAACATGAGCATATCAAAACTATTGGTTTTATGAGTGAAAACCTGATTTTCAACATAAGAACACTTAATATTGCCTTATTTTGGTTAAAATAACATCAAATATTGGTCGCTAGCACCAGATGTCGCACGTTGCCTATCTAATCAAGATTTATATACATTTGGAACGGGATCTTAATATTCAGTGTAGTTGCCTGTTGACGGACGTAAATATTTACGATAATTTAAAGTCAAGGATCTATTGGTAGCTAATCCTTCTAATAAATTTCCACAAAAGACAAATTATTTGCGTAAGTTCCTATGTGAGGATCATATTCCCCCTCCCCCCCAAAAGTTGAAAAATTATCCCACAAAACTATATTTCTCCTACAAATTTGTGGGAGTTCACGCAAAGTAGCAACACTGGGCCCAGCTAGTGATGCGCACACTTAAAAAATGCACACGCTCCAATTTTATGTTTACTTTGAAAACAATTTCAAATTATGATTTGTAATTTATTCAGATTGGTTATTCTATGTTCGAGATTTTCATTAAGATTGTGAAAATGTTATAGATAGTACTGTATTAATTTTGTATTAGGCACGCATTTTAATACAATGCTGAATATAATCACAGAGCCATAATGGAATATATGCAGCATTAAATTTGCTATGGATGAATGAGTTAATAATCTCTGGTCCGGTCAAACAAAATAAAGCAAAACCCTTACCTACCTAGGTATAGATCTACGGTATGTACATTTCTCTCTCCATAATATATATTATATATATATATATATATATATATATATATATATATATATGTATAATAATAATAATAAACAGTAAACAGGAAATTAAGTCATAATTTCAACCATCCCACCGTACTGTACCTCGTCGTGTTTGACATATACTTAAAACCATCACCCTACAAATGTTGTTATGTACTGGCTGATTAAGGGACTAAGTGATAATCAACAACATTATATAAAGTAAGACAACATTCAAGCAAAGTACTGATGACTGCCTTCAATACATTAAAGAGACGGGGACCCGCTCTATGTACGTCCTACTCGGCTTGTGTCTTTCCACCAACTGAAAATGGGACAGTTCCAATATTTCCTTTGTTACCTATCATATTCACGTCATCTTAAATTTGGGAGTTACATTGATTTTATCCAAGGAGACATTTAAGTTTACATTGTCCTTCTACATTATGAATAATCATATACTTATAGTCAATAAATGTATAGTATTGTAGTTTTTGAGAGTACTAAATGTTTGGTAAGAGAGCGAAGGTGAAGGAAGCTTGAGATGGTCGCCATATTGTGTAGTCTGTGTCAATAACAATAATAGAGACTTTCTTCCATTTTACCGTGCGTGTTGTGAGGCTTCTGGCCTACCATTATGAACACAAGTCCCAGCAAACACTCCTCATAGCAATGGCAGCATCGAGGAAATTACAAGGTAAAAGGCAATGCCGTAAATAAAGCATTTAGGTAGCGATGCAGGAAAAGGAAGGCTGTTTACAAAGTGTAAACACCGCGACTTCTCACACAATATCACCGCGGTGTGATGAAATGGGTAGTCCGTGCTCTCTCATAGTTGTTTCTATTGTATAGGAAAGGCGGTAGTATATGAATTACCCCTAACAGGATAAAAATGTCTAGCACAAGCCTCAGTATATACATGTATGAACGAGTAAACCAGCAACGGTGGCTGCCAGGCTCCAGCTGAGCGCCCCGTCCCTCGCCCCTCTGCTGCACAGTTCTTTATCCCCTTCGTCTCTGTGCTCCTTCTCTTGTCTCTACAACTACCTCCCCTATATAGGTACTTGTAAACTTGCGGTCTTAGCTTCCTGCTTTGGTCGGGGAAAGAAAACAAGTTGCTCGCCGGGAAAGAATGACTAGAATCGTACTCAAAAATTCATATTGTAGCCAAACATAGTTACAGCCCCTTGAGCCTCCCATAGGTTGAGGCACTGCCCCCCTCAACCCTCAGGGCGGCAGTAACTTCACCTGTGTCACGAGAAAGTGGCCAATATGATAAAGATGGGCCGCAATTAATCTGCCATCTAGTAATGGTTGTAAATATAGATCAGATTAACTAGAGTTATGGACCTGTATCCTTCAACGCCGAGGCTAAAGATACAGTGGTGGTACTCTTTTTTTTTTTTTTTTTTTTTTTTTTTTTTTTTTTTTTTTTTTTTTTTTTTTTTTTTTTTTTTTTTTTTTTTTCGCCACAGCTAAAGATATGGCAGCAGTATTTGTCCATAGAAGTCCCCGGTCATGCTGAACTCGAACCTCCTGTCATTTCATTCATAATTTGGTATTATTTTACACTAGGACCGAAACTCCCTACACAATTGGAGAGAACTGAAACTCGAGAAATGCCAGTGGTCGCTGGCAGTTTTAACTCAAAGGTTGGTCTACTGTGTTTTCCCTCCGCGACTAATATTTTTCATAAATCAATTTCGCGATAAATATTGATGCACCGCATCTGAATACTAAAAAAGAACGTTCTTCTGTTGTTCTAGTAAGTGTATGCATGACATGCATTACGATTGAACGTTCTAAGATAGCAATTTAATGCAAATTACTCGCCTCGAGTAGCAAAGCTTAATATATTTTTTACATGTATATTGTGGCATGTAAAATTTGGGCGATGTTCACACTGTTTTCTAAGACAGTACTGCTGCGTCTGGCAAACGCTTGTCAAAATACAATAAGCAATGCCTTGGAAAAACGAAGAATAAAGAATGCCGAAATCGGCTTGTTGCTGCGACAATGTAGGTTATAATTGTGGAGGCGACACGCCGCGGCGGGGAGTGGTGGCGGGGAGATTGTGGCGGGGAGATTGAATCAAAACATTGCTACTTCACGCGTTGACTCATTGCACTTCCAGGCTTTCTATCTGATTGATACACAATAATAACAGGAACATATGACTGCCTAGGTATAGATAACTTCTAAACATACGTTATTGACTGTATAATATCATAGAGTAACATTTACCTCGCCTCCTCAACTATAACCTACTTGGTTATTTGGTTAAATACATGTTTTACAGAATCAGGCTTCTATACAATATACATATAGAAGAAAATCGTTCTTAAAATTATACTTTTGTGTTTTAAGTGCAGTGGAATAAGCCCATATTTTTCTTTCAAGTTGACCAACTTTTCACCAAATTGTGAGTTAAAACTGCCAGCGACCACTGGCATTTCGGAGTTGCAGTTCTCTCTAATTGGGAGCGTGGTTTCTGTTTACCTTATTGGATTCTAGGAAACATTCTCTATGAGCTTCCGTCATAAATCATTACTTTTGGAGATATGACATGTTGTTTATAGGGAGGCGAGAGACAAGTATTTAGGTGCGGCGTGCCTCTCACTCTTCTTCCTCTTGTGACCTGCATCGCCTCTGTTCTTCCCTTGCCGCGGACACTTTTTTAATGAGGATTTGGCTTTAGTTAGGAGGTTAAAGCGTGGGGTTAGGTTAGGTTCGGTTCGTGAGACAAAACGTGGGGTTAGATTAGTTTAATTTTCATATTTCTTATACACTCCTACCTACTAAAAACATCTTATATCTCAGAAAGTAGTGATTTGCGACAGAAGCTCATGGAGTGAATGTTTCTTAGAATTCATCAAGGTGAACAGAAACCACACTCCCAATTGTGTAGGGAATTTCGGTCCTAGTGTAAAAATTTACCCATAATTTATTTTATTATCATAAATTCAAGCACTTTCACAATATGAATCCTTACACTAGCATTGGGAGTAATCTCTTGGGTTATGCTGATCTATGGCTAAAGTTGCTAAACTGCATATATATAATCCCTCCTTTTAAATTGAACTGTTACGAGGGGTTGCATCTATGGTTTCCCTATCTTTAACCTTTACAAAAATTCAACTAAATGCATTTCTGCTGCCTCTCTCAAGCTGTTCGACGGTAGGAAGAATATGAGTTTTTGTAAATATGTAACGATTGTGTGAATTGAAAGGGGTATGTTACTTCTATGCACTTTTGACATAGGAGATCAGCATTACCCAGGAAGAGGGATATTATGGTTATTCTCATTGTTTTTATAAGGAAGCATAGGGTGAAATAGGATTTATAATAATTTGTAGTTATAAAAATACTGACTTCAGATTCGTGTTCAACATGTCTAAATATTCGTAGGGATAAGTTTTCATGAGAATAAGAATCTGAGCAGTTAAAATTTTCCCTCAAATATGTAAGGAGTAGCCTCTTAGAATATTGGGAAGAATTTTTTTTTTTTTTTCAACAAAAAAATTATGACGTGTATGCAAAATATTAAGAAAATAGTAAAGATAGAGGAGGCAAAGGCCTTTATTTTGATCTATAGTAAAATCTGGGAGTGCAAGTAATCTAGAAAATTATATATAGGTTTATTTCACAAAACATGAAATTACTCAGAAAATCTAAAATGTTAATGAAATCTTGATTATATCATAAGACATAACTGTTCAAATTTAATTAACAGTGTTGCCTTCATACATTTTTCCTTTAGAACTAATACATACCTATGAAAATGGCAAAAACTTGTTAATCAACAGTCCTGGTTAGATTTCAGCAGCCAGAAATCAGGAAATTTGTTTCTGTCACAGACATGTACAAATTGTTAGGAATAAAAGTTGTAGGTCTTTCAGTTTGTAAATATATTTGTCTAAGAAGCTTTCCTGTCAGATGAAGAGTTTGGGCTGTAGACGACAGTTTTTTTAGTTTCCATTTTTATTATTATTATTATTATTTTTTCACAATGAAATATGTAGAAATGAATATATGTTCGTCTGTTTTATGCCTGTCAAGTTGGGGATGGGTCATGTCCAGTGATGGCCTTCTCGTATAGCTATATAGTCAAGCCAAGTGTTACTGATAAAAAAAGATCAATGTATATAATCCATCTCCCAAACGGTTCACTAGACAAGGAAACACAATGAATGTAATTTAGGATGTTTTCTGCTGCCTCTCCCCAACCAATTAGCTGCAAAAACCATCCTGAATAGCATGCATTTTGTTGTATTTAGGTAACGGTTAAAGAGAGGGAAACCATGATTTGATTGCTACCTGTATATATCAACCTCTAATGTACTCATGCCATGTGCCTTTATTATTTATATTTTGCACTAGTACTTAGGTTAACTCTTTGTCTTGTTGCTGCTTTTTTACCTGTATGCCTCCGGGTGATATTAAAATTATTATTATTATTATTACTATAGGTATGTGTGTTATTCTAGAGGGGGTCATTTATGTGCCTGTTTGTCATTAGAGTCACACATCCCACACATCTTGAACCCTTAATTTTGCATCCCGTGGCGCCATCCAATGTTTACCGATCTCCTCATATCACAGTAAACCACACGGGGTGCAGTCAGTTCATACCCAAGTTGTTTCGTACACCAGTAGATTCGTACACCTAAAATTTGCATCATAGTCTATATGAAACCATAGTCGTTTCGTACACTCAGCTAAGAGTTGAACTTGATTACTAGAGTTATGTAACGACACCAGGTATGTATGAAAAAACTCAAAATCAATGTACAAAACAACTAACAAAACCTGGGTACGAAACAACTTGTGTACGAAACTCCCTGTAACCAACCCCACACATATTCCACCGGTGAGCACCAATAACTTGTGAATTATCCGATTGTGTGGGGCAGCTTATTTATCGGAAATATAAAGTATCAAGGAATAAGTCTAAATATGCATAGATTGATAAGTGGATGCAAAAAAAGGTTGGAGATGTCACTTTTGGATGAAGAGCTGATGTAACAATTAGTTTGGAGCCTACGGTAAAATTCTAGAGTCCTTTCCAGCCCTTATTAATTTTTTGTTTCCTCCAGACCTTCATAGATCCCTTCAGATACCTCTAAAGCGTAATTATAAAGTGGGAGACTCTAGAATTTTACTGCGTTTACCTTGGGATGTGCCAGGCTGGGGGAGAGAGGGACCTGGTTTTGGTGTGGGAGGCTTCTGTTCCGTCTCCAGGTACAGTTGCGGCCTTTTTACCGGCACTCCCCTGTCTTGTCCTTCCATTGTCACTGCAATTAACTGACCTGGAACGCAGCTGGGTGAGCAGGGTTGGGTAGAGGCAGGACAGCAAGTGACAAGGACGCCATGTTACCCAGTGTTACGTATAAATCAGGGCATAAAAATGGCGGGAATAATTTTCACTTAATATTAATGTAACATGATGATAACCATTGAAAGATTACAAAATTAGATAAAAGAACATAATTATAATAATAATAATAATCATAATAATTATTTTATTTTCACCAAAAGGCATACAGAAAGAAAAAAACACACAATGGTAATGGCCATTACATTTACATTTCTTTGTTGTAGAATTTTTTTTTAATGCATTCTGACACCATCTTTATAGATTTATGAAGATGAATTTGATTGTTGGGTAATTAATGGTGGTCTTTCCTTCACAGGTGAAATTGATCGGTGCCTGAAAAAAGTGGCGGAGGGTGTGGAGCAATTTGAGGACATTTGGCAGAAGGTTCACAATGCCACTAATAGTAACCAAAAAGAAAAATATGAAGCTGACCTCAAGAAAGAGATTAAGAAACTTCAAAGATTACGGGATCAAATCAAGTCCTGGCTAGCGTCAGGTGAAATCAAGGACAAATCACAGCTACTTGAAAACAGGAAACTAATAGAAACGGTGAGTAGAAACCTTAATTTGTTATAGATTCTCCCTTCCCAGTGTTAGAAGATGGTCCAGAAATGTGTCCTGGTGAAGTAACAATTAAATAGAGGATGGTACATCACTTGACAACATACATAACACGTCTTGTCTTAGTTAAGGGAATGTTCGGCAAAAAACACGTGATTATGGCGTATCTACATTGAATGTGCAGGAATCAATGTGATATTCATGTCATGATATAACTAGAACATACACACCAAGATTTGACACTGAATTACTTTCTAGCTCCCTCCTCTGCTCCTATCTCCTTTTCAAAATGTTCAGTGTTATTTCTCTGCTATTATTTGTGTTACATCCTTCAAACTACTATGGGTTAAAAAAAAGTCTTGGTGGTATTCAATCCTATGCTCCACATTTTTAATTACGTAATTGATTTTTGTAACATTTTATGATTTTTGAAAGTTTTACTCAAAATTATGGGGGAAAAAATGCATTCAAAATGACAAATCGCATTTATGAAAAAAAGCTGAGAATATAATTATTTAAAAAGGAATGGTTGTTTGCAATGTTTGTTTTTGTTTCACTGAAATATAATTCATTCTTTTTTGAGAAATAAAAGTTTAAACATGGAAAAAGTATGTTTTGAGATAAGGGCTGCTACCGTACCTAACAGTAAAGTCGCCACCTGCACTAATGTCGCCAGGCGCCATATATTACGAATTATAGCATCACTACTGATTTTTATGCGCCACTGAAGATGATACACAGTAGTTTATATCATGACTGTATACCCTGTTTCAATGTTGTTTTATGCTTTGTATCTGCAAGTATACAGTATACGGTTTCAAATTTCCCTATTCGTTTTTTATCTTCGGGCGACGACGATGGCGGGAGGACACTCAGAACATAAACACTAGCTGGCGACCTTAGTGTAGCCCGTTATCAACGTCGCCACTCGGTTTTATTTTTGTAATTTGTTCATTTATAGCCATAATATGACACATATGAAGACACAAAATGGCACAGACTTTCCAGATAGCCCCTTCTAACTTTCCTGAAATCATGGATGTAGAAATGTAAGTATTAAAGCCACCAGACGTCTGTAAATAAAAAAGAAACGTTGTCCTGGCGACTTTAGTGTTATCTACGGTAGAGGTTGTCTGTCTATTGGTTGTACACCTGAAATGCAGTGGTGGGCAGCGATAAATTTTGCGATAAAGCGATAACGATAAAGCGATAAATTTTTCCGCTAAGTCCTATAACGATAAAGCGATAAATTTCCAAAATACCTTAAAGCGATAAGCGATAAATCCTGCGATAAATCCAAAAATACTCTATTTTTGCTTCATCACTGCATCACATCACTGCTGCTGGCCTCCACGCGGAAAAAGTCCTCCACTGTCCTCTTGCCTGACATCTTGACACTCACTAATCACTAAATTCACTATTCTCGAACAATGAAGCGCGCCCGCCGCGACACTAATTAATAACGCAATATAAAACGCAAAAACCTAAACGATTTCCTGAAAAGGTTAAAGTTAAAACACAAAATCACGCGACGTTCGTACGAACGGGAGGCACGCGCGAGGCGCACCTCAAAACGCAAAAAATATATAAAACTAATATATATTAATTAGATATTTAGTTAAGATAGCAATATACAATAAGAATTAAGTATATATAAGTTATAACACACAAAGAAGCTTTGGATCGCTGGTAGCACAATGAAACACAGAGCTGAGATCAGATGCGTCCAGATTCAAAGAAACTGACAACAGAAGCGCGGGCCGCCAGGCGCCTGGCCGCATCTGTTTGCCGCGTAACAATGAGCCTGTAACCTCCCGCCATAACGGTTTTTCGTCTTCTACTTTATCGCTGGATTTATCGCGGGAAATTTGAAAGCGATAAATATAAGCGATAAGTTTTTCCGGTCTTGCGATAAACGATAAGCGGTAAATTTTCGGTTAAAGCGATATTATCGCTTTATCGCATTATCGCTTTACTTATCGCAACGCCCACGACTGCTGAAATGACACAATGAGAAGGAGGAGTGGTTTCAAATATAACATCATCATTTTGGATTTTTTTTGCATCTTGAAAAGAAAAGTAGATACATTTATAGCAAACTGGGTTCCTAGTCCCCCCTGACCTCTTTCAGGAGGGGAGGGTAGGTAGGGGGCAGGGGTGGTGGTGGAGCGGGGGAGGTGCTTTGTTTGACGCTTTTCTCTCCTATCTTCTTTCTGCATTTTGTTGGTCACCATGAAGCGAACAGTCTTCTCCCATGCCTTGCTGTGTACAACCCATCGTTGAATTTTGAAGGAACATTTGGTGTTGCATACTACAGTTCACAATCTCTTATCCGAAAACCTTGGTACCAGACACTTTTCGGATTTCGGAATTTTTCGGATTTCAGAATGGAAGATTTTTAGCGTAGATTTTAACGCTTTTTAATACTCAGAGGAAGTTCATCACAAGCTGAAAGAAAGAAATTGTCACCCAGTGGAGAGAGAGAGAGAGAGAGAGAGAGAGAGAGAATCATAGTGTGACCAGGTTTTTTTAAATTTTTTTTTATAGTAGTATATTATATATAATATATATATATATATATATATATATATATATATATATATATATATATATATATATATATATATATATATATATATATATATATATATATATATATATATATACTTTTAAGCCTATAGTGCCTGTAGGCTATTATTGCCTGACAGATAGGCTGGAAAAAATGTTCGGTTTTCGGAGCTTTTCGGTTTTCAGAATTTCGGATAAAAGATTGTGAACCTGTATTACTATACTATTACTGTTGCATAATATAGATAGATAGATAGATAGATATACACCTTGCGTGATATGCCCCAGACCATTTCTAATTTTGTGGCAAGGGTGCGCAAACATGGATAAAAATGAGGAGGAAGGTACAAAAGTGAAGGAACTGTTACAAGGGGCCAAGGAAAAAAACAATCCTACGCTTCTCGTTTCTTATTTCATATTTCACACATACTGTAGTGCATACAAGGCTTTGAAACCGGAAAAAATCCAAAATCTGGATCACTGGTCCCAAGCAATCTGGATGTGGGTTAACATACCTCTTGTCTGTTTTTATAGGGACAAAGCTGATCTAGAAGGTTGGCGCTCAAATGGGAGATGGAAAATATGAATTGTGAAGAAGGGACTAAACCAACAAAGCAGGAGTGGGAGTGTTAATAGTAGTGAATAAGGCATTGAGAGTGGTTAAGATGGAGCTGAGAAACGGAATAGCTGATAGAGATTATAGACTAGATAAGGGAAGAGAGAGATGTTGCTGTGGCGTATACTATTATCCCGAAAACGAGAACTTTGAACAAGAATGAGTAGTATCAATAGATGTTGACAGCCTTGATATGGCCAGGCACCTAGAAAGAGGGATGGAGGCAAGCAGTAAATATATTTTGACATGATTTTAATTTCAAGGACAAGTACTGGGAAGTGAGGACTCATGGAGCTGCTAGCGGCTTAATTTAGTAATGGATGATGCTGTCACTTATTCGGTTGAACATGAGACAAATGATCAAGATTAGGATATTCACACAAGATTAAACTTACTGTCGATGAAAGATACGGACTTAATTTGCGATCATTGTGTCCCTTTAGGAAGCGCGCTCATGTTCTGTAGTTTACAATTTAGTGGAGACTGAAACCTAGAGGCAAAAGATGAAGTAAAGGAAGATGCTACTATGAGAAGACTAACTTTATGGAATGACAGAAATTCTTTACTGAAAATGACTGGAGACCCTTCCATGAGGCAGAAAATATGCAGGAAAAAATGAGAACATTTATTGTAAACCTAGGATGCTGCTGTTATAGAATATGTGTTAAAACTAACAGGGTAGAAGAACTGGAGCAAGGACTAGTTCAATAAAAACAAAATGATGTAGAGATGTTGCAGAGGACAGATGGAAAAGGAGGATAAACAATAGAACAAGACAAGAGTACAAAGAATTATAAATGGAAATGTAGGAGTTCATAAGAGGAAGAAAGGAACGTTTAATAAATGCATAATAGATTAATGTAAAAAGGAACCAAAATTATTCTGCTGGTTCGTCAATAAGAAACTAGAATGAAAAGAAGGAATTCATAAACTGCAAGAAAAATGGATGGTTTATGAAGAGCCAGAAACACATTGAAGCTATGAAGCAATGTTTTCTGAAAGTTTTCACAAGGGAAGAAGAATTTGTGGAGAGAGAGGGAATGAAAAATAATAGTGGTAAGTGATAGTGAGGTGGATGTTGGGGAAATTCTGATATTGTTGGAGGCCCAGAATGTAAGGAAAGTTCAGGTCCAGAGAGATTAACTGGATTTTGAGGGAATGTTGTGATCCATTGGTGGATAGAATGCACTTTTATTTAGTGTTCATTGAGGAAAGACGAGGTGTATCGAAAGTGGAATATAGCAACCAATGTCCTCGTATATAAAGGAAGGATTAAGGAGGAGGATCTGAATTATAGACTTCTTCTTCTTTTTTTTTTTTTTTTTTTTTTATATATATATATATATATATATATACATCACAAAGGACTGGCCAAGGGCACAAAAAAAATGGGTAACACAAAGCCCGCTTAGTTGTCAGTCCCTATAAAGAAGACAGTAAGAGAATAATATAAAAAAGGGGTGAGCCAATTTAGTTCGGGAGGTGTCTTGTTACTCTTCTTTTGAAAAGATTTAAGTCCTAGGAAATTGGAAAAATAGAATCAGGAAGAGAGTTCCAGAGTTTACCAGTGAAAGTGATGAAAGAGTAAAGATACTGATTAACTCTTGCATTAGGAAAATGGACAGAATAGGGATGAGAATGAGTAGAAAGTCTTGTGCAGTGAGGCCGCGGGAGGGGGGGAGGCATGCAGTTAGCAAGTTCAGAAGAGCAGTGAGCATGAAAATAACGGTAGAAGAGAGCAAGAGAAGCAACATTGCGTCGGTGATTTAAAGATTGAAGACAGTCAGTCAGAGGAGGGGAGTTGATGAGACGAAAAGCTTTTGACTCGACCCTGTTTAGGAGAGCTGTATGAGTGGATCCTCCCCAAACATGTGAGACATACTCCATACATGGGCGGATAAGGCCCCTGTAGAGAGCAAGCAATTGGGAGGGAGAAAAAAAAGGACGCAGATGCCACAGGACACCTAACTTCTTAGAAGCTGTTTTAGCAAGAGATGAGATGTGAGATTTCCAGTTCAGATTTTTAGTAAAGGATAGTCCTAGAATGTTCATTGTAGAAGAAGGAGACGGTTGAGTGTCATTGAAGAAGAGGGGATAGTTATCTGGTAGGTTTTGTCGAGTAGATAGGTGAAGAAATAGGGTTTTTGAGGCATTGAACAAAACAAGGTTTGCTTTGCCCCAATCAGAAATTATAGAAAGATCAGAAGTTAGGCGCTCGGTGGCATCTCTCCGTGAATCACTGGTCTCTTTGACGTGTATATTTGACATACTATGTGAGAAGATAGTTAGAGATAGATAGGTGACTGTGAGAATCTGTAAAGAATGAGCATCTTATCATTGAGACAATTTTAATTTAGAGGTGGGAGTTCATGTGTCCAATTAGCTGTTTCTACTCATGGGTGCTTCATGAGGTTCAGGAATGAGGTGGATAGGAAGACAGTATTTCCCCTGGATTTGACAAAGGCTTTCGACAAGGTACCTCACAAGTGGCTGTTGTGTAACCTCATAATAAATGAGGCTTTGATGAGAGCATCTTGAAATGGATGAAACGCCTTTTTAAAGGAAGACAGATGAGAACTGTAATAAAACCTGTGTGTCAGGCGGGAGAAATGTGATGGGTGGAGGGAGTACCACAAGGCTCAGTATTAGTACCTCTGATGTTCATGATTTATATTAATGACATGGCGGATGTCTTGAACAATTCTGTGAGGTTATTTGTGGATTTTGAAATGATGAGGAAGGTGGAAGAAAAGGAAGACTGCAAATTGTTACAGAAAGATTTAGATAAGATATACGTAGTTAGAAGAGAAGTGAGAAATAGAACTTAGCCCTTTCATTACAAGGCAATGAGAATAAGTGCTTTAAGCTGATTTATTTACAAGGCTTACCCCACAAAAGAATTGTGTTCTCCATGTTGCCGTACCTATGAGCAACACATTTTCAGTACATAAAAAAGAAAGAGCCAGTAGTCTTTCCTTAAATGTAAAGTGAATCAGCCCTGGGGGTTTAACACGAGGAAATATCATCAAACAAAGGTTAATATTGGTTTCCAAAGAAGGACTGTTTCTTCCTCTTTGATACCATACAACCCTTGTTTATCCTTTATACTCTAGCACTTTTTTTTTCTTAATACTTCTGTAGAGCCTAGGTGTTGTTTATGCCAAATCCCGCAATGCTTCATTGAATATATACCAGATATACCATCGCATCCTGCACATTGGTTCATACCTGTTGTCCTCACACCAGCTATCAGCTCCTCCTCCTTCTCTCTCTAGATATCCATTAATAACTCTTCATTCTAAAGCTCACCATCACTAATGAAGTTATAGTCATCTTCACTATCCTCCATGTCAAATATATATTCATCTCAGCTGCTGTCATCAGGAAAATTATCCATGACTTGAAGAAAACAAATGTGTCAGAAACAAAGAGCATGGTGGACAGCCACCAGTGCAATCTAGCTGTGCACGAGGAGAGTGTAGCTAGAGACGTTTTCTTCTTTTATGATTGGCTCCCCAATAAAGGGTGTCTGAGTGTGAGAGGAAATGTCAGTCCACTCTGTGATGCTGAGTGAGATAGGTTACCTCTCAAGCCTTGGGCAAGAAGGGATGACGTGCCCAGTGCGTTACTGTAGGGCTATACAGGCAAGAGGTGACATGCTATATGCGTGTCATAGTGAAGGAATAAATGCAAAAATGTATAGAATATTGGATATGTGTAAGAAGAATAAGATAGAGCTTTGAAGTTGAAAATACGAAAGCAAATGAAGAAAAGGACCTTGTAATACTAATTCAGGATAGTTTATTGCCAGAGAAACAAATGAGTATGATTGTTGGTTCAATATATAACTGTGAATATTGAAGTGAATTTGTCTGTATGGATGAGTATGTGCTAGAAAAGCTGGTTATGGCCATGATCCGCCATAGGTTAGAGGTAGTAATAGGTAGTAATTGTGTGGTCTTTGCACCAGAGAAGAATTCAAAGATGATTGAGGGTATACAGAGAGCAGTTATAAAGAAGGTTCTCAGTCTGGCGCTTGACAGATAACTAGAGATTGGAGAAATTGGGTTTGGCTTCATTGGAGGAGAGAAAGAGGGGACTTTGATAGCAGTGATGAAATAAAGCAATATGATTTGAGTGATAAAATTGAAAATTGTGGAAATTGAGGAGCTGCGTAGAATTTTTTTTTCTTCTGTTACAGGATAAAAAAAAAGACATATTTATCAATTGATTTTCTCGGGCTGGCCTTAGCCCTTGGTGGTGTAGACAACATTTTCTTAGTGATGCATTATTAGAGGGTCGTGTCACCCCTTTGTTTTCAATATGACAACGCTCATAATTTAGCTTATATTAGCTAGAAAGCCTCAGATATTGGTTGTTAGTAGCCTGATGCCCACAGTTCATGTCTGGCAGTGGGATTCACAGGGTGCCACCAGTGTTCAGTGTACTGCATGATTTCACGCTTGTGTTTCTCTCAGCATTTGTCTCAACTTTTACTCCACCTCATTATTTTCCCTTGCTATTACCTACTCACACTCTCAGGTAGTGTTTTTTTTTTTTTTTATATATAAAATATTTACTGAAAGCAATTATTATTGATTAACTTCTTACTCATTTTAGAAAATAACTTTCTATGTATCAGCCTTACATGATCATTAAGCAGATCTTTACTTCCATAAAGTTCCATCACTGCTTTATTATTTTTTTCAGCAACCTCTGCAACTTTACACATCCTTGTCATAAACCAAATATTCCTGCCCGTTATCCCATCCTGTCTGCCTATTTGCACATATTCCTCACCTTCTATATGAAAAAGAAAGCTGTTCAGTACCTGCTAAATGTTTAAGCTCTATGAGTCCTCACCAACTATCGAACCAACCTGCAATACCACCCAACTTGTCCTCTCAGTCTTGTCATGTTATTTTCTCTAAATGTTTTCAAGTCTACTTTGTCATCAGCATTCTTATATTCCTGAGCAATACTATTTTCAACTTAAGATCATTTCTACCAAAGCAGTCTATTTATGCTGATCTCACAGCAACCTCACAGAACTGTCCTTAAAAATACTTACGTACCCCACCACCCTTTTACTGCATACATTTCCTCTTTCCAAATCATGACTTAAGCACTTTTTTTCGTGCACCTCATACACTATTTTGATGTTACCAATACTTTTTTTAATTTACTAAAAAATCTTGAGACAATGGCTCTTGTCTGTGCATCAAGCCCTTTCTTTACCATGCAAACCCTCCTTATGATATCTTACCTACTCAAGTGATTATACTAAATGTTATGTGGAGTGACAGTGTTCATACATTCGTTTTATTTCATTGTGGAAAACAAAATTATCCAAAGAAGAAAGATCAAGAATAGGTTAGGTTTTTTTTCGCACATTTACATTGGCTGCAATCTCAGTATTTAATAAGTAAAACAAATCTGTATGCAATCATGGTTTTATTTTCTTTCTCCAAGCTGAGTGAATACGAGAGTCGAGAGTGCAATGCAATCTAGTTGCAAAGGTGGGCATCGCAATTTTTTTCTCCAATTCCGCAATTCCGACCTGCACCAGTCCGCAATCGCAATTCTGCAATTTTTTTCAGATAGGCCTTTACGCAATCGCAATTCCGCAAAGTAAACGCTAATTATATGAGCACAATCTGCAAAATATAAGACAAATTTGAAATTACAAATTAGACAATAGACACTGGTTAGTGGTTACTAACCACTAACCAGTGTCTATTGTCTAATTTGTGCAATCTTAGTAACCACTAACCACTGGTTAGTGGTTACTAAGATTGTCGTCTCCACCATATTTGGCGGGAACTTATGTTCATGTGGGCACTTTGAAGGTGGTGACCGTCACAATTATTGCGATTGCGTTTCAAAATTTTGGCGGTTCGCAACCCACAATTCCGCAATTTTTTCAGGCATTTCAGAATTGCGCAATTCCGCAACCGAATTACCCATTCCGCAAGTTGCGAATTGCGGAATTGCGGACTAAAATTGCGGAATGCCCACCTCTGTCTAGTTGTAGGCTAGTTGCTGAAATTTGTAATCTTCACACTTACTGATTTAATTTGACAAACTGAGAAACTCTCTACTTAATTCCTGCTGTTATAATAGGTTGTTTGTAACGAGTGACTGATGATTTAGCTTACTTTTAAGAACCAGAGATGCATGTGTGCAATTGTCTCTGAATTCTTTTAACCCACTACAATGAACAAACCATATATTTAGTTATTTATCAACTCAGTACTATTTCCTTGATAATGGAATTAAATAAAAGCAAAACCTTTGCTGTCAACTATGGAAACTGGCTTGATGCTTGAGAGATGTAGTATGCAGAGTTTGAATTTCGTGAAAAACCTACAGTATATATTGAATTTATTTATCTATCTATTTATAGTATATATTTTTGTTTTCTTCTTTTTCAGTGTTAATGACATATCCTAAATCTGATACCTATTTCTTTTATTTATGTCTAACTGTAACATTTCCTTCCTCAGCAAATGGAGAGGTTTAAAGTGGTTGAAAGAGAAACCAAGACCAAAGCGTACAGTAAGGAGGGTCTCGGGGCAGCACAAAACAAGGACCCAGCCCAGCGGGAGAGGGAAGAAGTGAACAGTTGGCTCAGTTCTTCAATAGATACTTTAAACATCCAGGTATGTGAATTTTTCATTAAAAGTTACCGTTTTATAATCCTCACTAGAAGAGGGAAGCTGTTTATGGAAGGTAGTTTTTTTGAGCTAGATGTACCGTTTATGTTCATTCATTTATGATTCATTTTTATGATCAATACATTTAAAATCTTTTGTCTTCACAGATGGACCAATTTGAGTCGGAAATTGAGTCTTTAATGGCAACGCAAAAGAAGAAGAAAATGGACAAAGACAAGTCTGACAGAATAGAAGATCTCAAAGAGTATATTGATAGACATCAATACCACATAAAAAAGTTGGAAATCTTAATGCGAATGCTCGACAACCAATCCATAGACTGTGACCAGGTTAGTGGTTTGATTTTAGTCTCATTATGAATACTAATGAAGGGTGTACTGAAGTGTTAGGGACATATGAAGGGTGTACTGAAGTGTTAGGGACATATGAAGGGTGTACTGAAGTGTTAGGGACATATGAAGGGTGTACTGAAGTGTTAGGGACATATGAAGGGTGTACTGAAGTGTTAGGGACATATGAAGGGTGTACTGAAGTGTTAGGGACATATGAAGGGTGTACTGAAGTGTTAGGGACATATGAAGGGTGTACTGAAGTGTTAGGGTCATATGAAGGGTGTACTGAAGTGTTAGGGACATATGAAGGGTGTACTGAAGTGTTAGGGACATATGAAGGGTGTACTGAAGTGTTAGGGTCATATGAAGGGTGTACTGAAGGTTAGGGACATATGAAGGGTGTACTGAAGTGTTAGGGACATATGAAGGGTGTACTGAAGTGTTAGGGACATATGAAGGGTGTACTGAAGTGTTAGGGACATATGAAGGGTGTACTGAAGTGTTAGGGACATATGAAGGGTGTACTGAAGTGTTAGGGTCATATGAAGGGTGTACTGAAGTGTTAGGGACATATGAAGGGTGTACTGAAGTGTTAGGGACATATGAAGGGTGTACTGAAGTGTTAGGGACATATGAAGGGTGTACTGAAGTGTTAGGGTCATATGAAGGTGTACTGAAGTGTTAGGGACATGAAAGGTGTACTGAAGTGTTAGGGTCATATGAAGGGTGTACTGAAGTGTTAGGGACATGAAAGGTGTACTGAAGTGTTAGGGTCATATGAAGGGTGTACAGAAGTGTTAGGGACATCTGAAGGGTGTACTGAAGCGTTAGGGTCATATGAAGGGTGTACTGAAGTGTTAGGGACATATGAAGGGTGTACTGAAGTGTTAGGGTCATATGAAGGGTGTACTGAAGTGTTAGGGACATGAAAGGTGTACTGAAGTGTTAGGGACATGAAGGGTGTACTGAAGTGTTAGGGTCATATGAAGGGTGTACTGAAGTGTTAGGGACATATGAAGGGTGTACTGAAGTGTTAGGGACATATGAAGGGTGTACTGAAGTGTTAGGGACATATGAAGGGTGTACTGAAGTGTTAGGGTCATATGAAGGGTGTACTGAAGTGTTAGGGACATATGAAGGGTGTACTGAAGTGTTAGGGACATATGAAGGGTGTACTGAAGTGTTAGGGGCATATCAAGGGTGTACTGAAGTGTTAGGGACATATGAAGGGTGTACTGAAGTGTTAGGGACATATGAAGGGTGTACTGAAGTGTTAGGGTCATATGAAGGGTGTACTGAAGTGTTAGGGACATATGAAGGGAGTACTGAAGTGTTAGGGACATATGAAGGGTGTACTGAAGTGTTAGGGACATATGAAGGGTGTACTGAAGTGTTAGGGTCATATGAAGGGTGTACTGAAGTGTTAGGGACATATGAAGGGTGTACTGAAGTGTTAGGGACATATGAAGGGTGTACTGAAGTGTTAGGGACATATGAAGGGTGTACTGAAGTGTTAGGGACATATGAAGGGTGTACTGAAGTGTTAGGGACATATGAAGGGTGTACTGAAGTGTTAGGGACATATGAAGGGTGTACTGAAGTGTTAGGGTCATATGAAGGGTGTACTGAAGTGTTAGGGACATATGAAGGGTGTACTGAAGTGTTAGGGACATATGAAGGTGTAATGAAGTGTTAGGGACATATGAAGGGTGTACTGAAGTGTTAGGGACATATGAAGGGTGTACTGAAGTGTTAGGGACATATGAAGGGTGTACTGAAGTGTTAGGGACATATGAAGGGTGTACTGAAGTGTTAGGGTCATATGAAGGGTGTACTGAAGTGTTAGGGACATGAAAGGTGTACTGAAGTGTTAGGGTCATATGAAGGGTGTACTGAAGTGTTAGGGACATGAAAGGTGTACTGAAGTGTTAGGGTCATATGAAGGGTGTACTGAAGTGTTAGGGACATCTGAAGGGTGTACTGAAGCGTTAGGGTCATATGAAGGGTGTACTGAAGTGTTAGGGACATATGAAGGGTGTACTGAAGTGTTAGGGTCATATGAAGGGTGTACTGAAGTGTTAGGGACATGAAAGGTGTACTGAAGTGTTAGGACATGAAGGGTGTACTGAAGTGTTAGGGTCATATGAAGGGTGTACTGAAGTGTTAGGGACATATGAAGGGTGTACTGAAGTGTTAGGGACATATGAAGGGTGTACTGAAGTGTTAGGGACATATGAAGGGTGTACTGAAGTGTTAGGGTCATATGAAGGGTGTACTGAAGTGTTAGGGACATATGAAGGGTGTACTGAAGTGTTAGGGACATATGAAGGGTGTACTGAAGTGTTAGGGCATATGAAGGGTGTACTGAAGTGTTAGGGACATATGAAGGGTGTACTGAAGTGTTAGGGACATATGAAGGGTGTACTGAAGTGTTAGGGTCATATGAAGGGTGTACTGAAGTGTTAGGGACATATGAAGGGAGTATGAAGTGTTAGGGACATATGAAGGGTGTACTGAAGTGTTAGGGACATATGAAGGTGTACTGAAGTGTTAGGGTCATATGAAGGTGTACTGAAGTGTTAGGGACATATGAAGGGTGTACTGAGTGTTAGGGACATATGAGGGTTGTACTGAAGTGTTAGGGACATATGAAGGGTGTATGAAGTGTTAGGGACATATGAAGGGTGTACTGAAGTGTTAGGGCATATGAAGGTGTACTGAAGTGTTAGGGACATATGAAGGGTGTACTGAAGTGTTAGGGTCAATGAAGGGTGTACTGAAGTGTTAGGGACATATGAAGGGTGTACTGAAGTGTTAGGGACATATGAAGGGTGTACTGAAGTGTTAGGGTCATATGAAGGGTGTACTGAAGTGTTAGGGTCATATGAAGGTTGTACTGAAGTGTTAGGGTCATATGAAGGGTGTACTGAAGTGTTAGGGACATATGAAGGATTTACTGAAGTGTTTGGGACATATGAAGGGTGTACTGAAGTGTTAGGGACATATGAAGGGTGTACTGAAGTGTTAGGGACATAGGAAGGGTGTACTGAAGTGTTAGGGACATATGAAGGGTGTACTGAAGTGTTAGGGTCATATGAAGGGTGTACTGAAGTGTTAGGGACATATGAAGGGAGTACTGAAGTGTTAGGGACATATGAAGGGTGTACTGAAGTGTTAGGGACATGTGAAGGGTGTACTGAAGTGTCAGGGTCATATGAAGGGTGTACTGAAGTGTTAGGGACATATGAAGGGTGTACTGAAGTGTTAGGGACATGTGAAGGGTGTACTGAAGTGTTAGGGTCATATGAAGGGTGTACTGAAGTGTTAGGGTCATATGAAGGGTGTACTGAAGTGTTAGGGACATATGAAGGGTGTACTGAAGTGTTAGGGACATATGAAGGGTGTACTGAAGTGTTAGGGTCATATGAAGGGTGTACTGAAGTGTTAGGGGCATATGAAGGGTGTACTGAAGTGTTAGGGTCATATGAAGGGTGTACTGAAGTGTTTGGGACATATGAAGGGTGTATTGAAGTGTTAGGAACATGAAGGGTGTACTGAAGTGTTAGGGTCATATGAAGGGTGTACTGAAGTGTTAGGGTCATATGAAGGGTGTACTGAAGTGTTAGGGTCATATGGAAAGAATGGACGAAGAGAGAATGATTAAAGTAATCGTCCAGACCATTTCATCCTTCCTGATTATATGTAGTTAGAGTATAGCCATTATCGAGTGTATCACCAATATGTTGTAACATTTTGCATCCAGTCAGCCGTTTTTTAATAATATGCAATCAAAATCTGTAAATTCCCCGAGCTTCAAAAACGCTGCTGGCAACTGGCAGACGATGCGCCACGGCTCGGTGACGTCACTGTAGGTCGTCTCCTCTTCCCGCGCTAATCCAGAAGCCCGTAAACACAAGAGATAAATATAGTACTTGAAGAATTTTGGGTGTCTCTGATAGATTTTTTTTGCAATATGGTATACACATGCATCCTTTATGGGTGCAGCAAGAAAGCTGCGCCTTTCCAGAGAAGTTTGCACACATATCAGACCAATAGGCGAGAAATGTGTAAAAAATATTGGTGCGTCGGACGGACGTTGGTGCGTTGGGGTGAAGGTAGGGAAACGGGGGTGGGTGTTGGTGGTGGGGGAAGGGGATGGGTGTTAGTGGTGGGGGAAGGGGATGGGTGTTGGTCGTGGGGGAAGGGGGTGGGTGTTAGTGGTGGGGGAAGTGGTGGATGTTGATGGTGGGGGAAGGGGATGGGTGTTGGTGGTGGGGGAAGGGGATTAGTGTTAGTGGTGGGGGAAGTGAATGGGAGTTAGTGGTGGGTGGGTGTTGGTGGTGGGGGAAGTGGGTGGTTGTTGGTGGTGGGGGAAGTGGGTGGGTGTTGGTGGTGGGGAAGTGGGTGGGTGTTGGTGGTGGGGGAAGTGGGTGGTTGTTGGTGGTGGGGGAAGTGGGTGGGTGTTGGTGGTGGGGGAAGTGGGTGGGTGTTGGTGGTGGAAGTGGGTGGGTGTTGGTGGTGGGGGAAGTGGGTGGGTGTTGGTGGTGGGGGAAGTGGATGGGAGTTAGTGGTGGGGGAAGTGGGTGGGTGTTGGTGGTGGGGGAAGTGGGTGGGTGTTGGTGGTGGGGGAAGGGGGTGGGTGTTAGTGGTGGGGGAAGTAGGTGGGTGTTGGTGGTGGGGGAAGTGGGTGGGTGTTGGTGGTGGGGAAGGGGTGGGTGTTAGTGGTGGGGGAAGGGGTGGGTGTTAGTGGTGGGGGAATGGGTGGATGTTGGTGGAGGGGGTAGGGGATGGGTGTTGGTGGTGGGGGAAGGGGATGGTGTTGGTGGTGGGGGTAGGGGATGGGTGTTCGGTGGTGGGGGAAAGGGGTGGATGTTGGTGGTGGGGGAAGGGGATGGATGTTGGAGATGGGGGAAGGGGATGGGTGTTGGAAGTGGAGATGTGGGTGGGAACGGGGGTGGGTGTTGTGGGATGTGGGTCGGGGAAGGGGATGGGTGTTGGAAGTGGGGATGTGGGTGGGAACAGGGGTGGGTGTTGTGGGATGTGGGTGGGTGTTGGGGATGAAGTAGAGTTAATAATAGCAGATTCTTGAAGGATTCCAGCATCTCCCCCCTCTCTCTCTCTCGGTGAATACCTACTCTGACGTCATCAATAATATTCCCGGGCCTGTTGGAGAGATGAAACTTTTTTTCGCGTGCTTTTTACAAAAGTCGTGATTTTACGGAGATAAGGCGTGGAAATTAATTATTTTTTGTGGATTAGGTGTTTTGAATGAACATTCAACATAATTATGCAAAGAAAAAATGGGTCTGGACGATTACTTTAATAATATTTAGATCACATGTTTAGGATGTACAACTTGTAAATTGTCTAGTATTTTTGTAAGCAAACTGTTCTATGTTAGTCTCACCCCACAGTCTGAGAGAAGGGCTTTAGGTCTGAAAAAAAAAAGTATACAATGATGGCTTGCTATAATGAGCCATATATTTTTTTTTATTTTTTTTATTTCACCTTAATATGTATCTGCCTATCTGTGATCTCATAGCTATCAAATATGTTAACTGTTTTCTGCAGGTCATTCTTAGTTTCTGCTTCAAGAACCGTATTATCTTCTAAAAGCATTAAAAAATCTTCTAATGGACAGTTTTGTGAGCTTTGATAACTATTTTGTCTATCTCTAGAGACTGAGGGTCCTGGGAATTTAATTAAATGGAGTCTTTTTACATGATGAATTAAAGAAAAGTGAATGCCCTTTGGAG
>JACEEZ010009918.1:92770-180270 GCA_016584305.1 Chionoecetes opilio | reverse complement strand
GACATGATTTTAATATTGACTGGTAATATGTATATACAATCACGATATTTGTAAATCCAGAGTATGATCTTTGCCGTGCAGCATGTGTTGGGAGGCAGCCATGACAGTACGGATGGATCAACACCATCCTCTGCGTGTGGGTCCTCGCCAGCGCCGTCCCCTGCCATCAACCACCCCAACGACCATGAGCTCCCCACCACTCCGCATGACAAGAAGAGGAGTAGTAAAAGTGAAGAGTCAAGATCCATGAGTTCGGTAAGTAAACGTGCCCGGTGTGATTGATAGTGGTTGTGCAGCGGCCACAGTTGTCTCTTGTGGCGCCGCATGGAAGTTGTTAGATACACAACATGTTTACTTTGGCAAATCCTTCTTGTTGTCATTGCTGGAATGACCCAGTGAAGAATCTATGGAGCCTTTTAATTTGAATGTTTTTTTCTTTCTTTGCATTCGTGCCTGTAGCCAGGGTTGCCACAGCTTGGAGTTTTATCACAAGATTTTGGTTTTTTGCCTTGATCTTGGAGATTTTTTAGTCAAAATCCAGTAAATCTTGGATTTTTAAGGGCACACTCGCACAAAAAAATATTAAAAATTAGTTTATCATCCTAACAATATAAAATGAGAGGGACGTGTATACATATATCTAGATGTTCTTAATGCTGAATAAAGCAAGGCAATCTAGGTCTAGCAGCTTTTGAAAAGACCCAAGTCACCCTGCGTTTCAAATATACAGGACACGGACACGTTCTGTTCACGAAAACTTTTCGTCGTCCAGCTGCCCGCTTCACTGCACAGAGTTGCCAACTCTTATTTTCGTTACCCAATAATAAGAATCATAGGGGTTGCAGCCTTGTTTACATTATATACTTTATTACCACCGTTAAATCGTCAAACATGAAAACGAAATGTATGTAGGCCTACTGCTAATAGTTCCAAGTAGTTGACTCTTTTTTTTACCGCAATTGATCAGCGATGTGAAGAGTGATATGTGTCGGAATATTTACGGGGATATGATTTTATGTAGAAAGACGCAGCAGGCAACTGTTTCCAGCTGAGGATGTCATGGTGATTCTGAGGAAACCCCTCTGCAAGTCTATCCACATTTAAGCAGTGGCGGAACTGTGGGGGGGCCTGGGGGGGCACGTACCCCCCCATTTTAGGGCGGTGCCCCTCATTTGAATAACTAGATAAATTGGTAACATACTGAGAAAAATTAACCAATAGTGTTAATCTAAAATTTTACTCGATAAATGAATGTATAATAATAATACGATGATGCAACAAATGTTTCCATATATATTATAATATATATACACCTCATTATATATATATATATATATATATATATATATATATATATATATATATATATAGGAAAATAGGGTGCCCCCCATATTTACCTGTGCTCCCCCGAGTGCTCCCCCATTTTTACACCCCTTGTTCTGCCACTGCATTTAAGTGAGACATTATAATAGAGGCCTCTTCCATTTGTGCCCAAGTTGCATGAACCAGTTCTTTCAGTTCAGGGTTGGGTTCTGGGTTCAGGGTTGGGTTCGCGTGTCACAAATGGAACGCAAAAACCCCGTTTTTTGTTTACAAACATACTCAGCTGGCGAGGCAATTTAAGAGAGAGAGAGAGAGAGAGATAACGAGAGAGAGAGAGAGATACCGAGAGAGAAAGAGAGATAACGAGAGAGAGAGATAACGAGAGAGAGAGACATAACGAGAGAGAGAGATAACGAGAGATATAACTCAGCTAGCTGCTATGTGAAGGGATCATATCACGTTTAAGATCGCGGGAACGCATGGGCTCCACCAGCCATGTATGCCTCTTTTATGCCGTCTGACATCCTCTCCGACTCGTGCATGCGGAAAACCCTTCACGATAAGAGAAATAGGGCCCAAGGCGACCATTGTTTGTTATGAACCGAAAACTCTACCCAAGCTACCCACCTCTCAATGTGAGTAGAGAAAGTTCACGGGTTTTGCTGAGTCACTACGCGCTTTGCCTCGGACCCAGGTTTTCGTGCGCAAATGGAACGCCTGAACTCTTGGGTTCCGTGAACTGGTTCTTGAAATGTCGCAAATGGAAGAGGCCTTAGCCTATTTTCCCATATTTATCATAGTAGGCTATTAATAGATGTAGGTTTCTGGAACCTTGTTTTTTTTTTAAGGTTCTCTTGGAGTTTTTCGCAAGACCACCTTGGATATTTTAATTGTCTTCAGTGGCAACACTGGGTCTGTTACATTAGTTGCCCGTTGATTGTGATGAATAAGGTCATGTTATGCAGAACTGTTAGCCAAACTTATGATAGTATTGATATTTAATGATGATAATGGTGGTTGATGTATTTTGGAGTGGCAATAAGTATTTTCTCATTATTTACAAACTCTTGAAGTACAAATATTGGAAACTGGACATGAGGCTTATCTACCTCCCTCAAAATGTCCATGGAAGCAATGAGCCCTTTGTGCTATGCTGCATTGTATACATTTTCTTTAAAGCAAAATGTTCCACTGTTGTGCACCCAAATGATCGTCAAACCTGAGTTCACCCACTTAGGTTTGCAGCATTATCTCCAACCTTGTGCTCTCTATGATATTGTATTTGTGGCTGATGTAATGAAGGGATAGGAAGAACATAAGACTAACTGGCACACTTTTATTTTTCCACAGACAAGCCTGCCAGTCAAACCATTGGTAGTAAGACCACTCACCAACAGCATCTCCAGTAACAACGCTCTAAGTAATAGCAGCAGTGTTAATACCATTAATAGCAGTTCCACTACTGCTGCCACCATCGTCGCTGTTAATTCTAACTCATCATCCAAAGCAACACCACCTCCATCCACTCCAACTAAACCTGTATCAGGTATGTTGGTTTCGTTGGGGTAATTTGACAGCTGAAAACTTCATAAATACTGTAACGCTTGTGAAATAATTAGTGGCCTGGTTGTGGTTAGTACGCTTGGCCCACAACCTATAGATTTGTGGGGTCTGAGAGGACGCCGGTTCAATTTCCCGGCCCGGTTTAGACAATTTGAGCTTGACTCCTTTCATGCCGTAGCCCCAGTTCTCCTAGCAAAGAATAGGTACTGGATGTTAGATTACTGTTACCTTGAAATCTTGGCAGGAGCTGAGGGTGGCAATCCTTCACCCCTTTAGGTGTGGAATTGGATTTATTTAGCTAGTTATGACATACCGTGGACCCTTATTAAGACACAAGGAAAGTCACAGGTTTATGTATTGCGTCTCTGAACACTGCATCTCTCGTACCAAAGAAACTGAAGTAAACCCTCGATATAATTAGGAGATTTTTTACTTTATGAGATTACATTATAGACGTCACCTATTTTCACTTCACATTTCTCTCACCCTTATTTTCATGAAATACATGTCAAGCAGTGACACATGTCAAGAAGACCTAAGGCAGTACTACTCTGATTTTCAATGGAATGATTACTGCTTTCATGTCAAAGACCCATCTCTTTGTGCAGAGCGCATAACTGAGGTCATAGTTTCTGGCATGGAGGCGTACATTCCACATACTTTCTCTAATCCTAAAGCCCGTCAACCTTGGTTTAACTCTGCTTGTTCTCATGCTGTCCGAGATAGAGAGGTGGCTCACAAACGGTACCGTAAGCATCCATCTCCTGAAACTCATGCCCTTTATATTTCTGCCCGTAATCAGCCCAATTTTTACTTCAGCTTACCAAAAATTCTTTCATTCATAGAAAATGTCAAAATCTTTCTGAATCAAATTCCTCTCGTGACGTCTGGCATCTAGCTAATAACATCTCTAACAATTTTTCTTCTTCATCTTTCCCTCCTATGCTTCACCCAGATGGCTCCACAGCTGTCTCATCTACTTTTAAAGCTGAACTCTTCGCTCAAACCTTTGCTAAAAATTCCACTCTGGCTGATGAAGGGCTTGTTCCTCCTTCTCCACCCTCTGACTTTATTATGCCTGTCATTAAGATCCTTCGGAATGATGTTTTCTTTGCCCTTTCTGGCCTAGATCCTCGGAAGGCTAACGGTCCTGACGTAGTCCCTCCTATTGTTCTCAAAAACTGTGCTTCTGTGCTTGCACCTTGCCTGGTCAAACTTTTCCGTCTATGTCTATCTACTTCCACCTTTCCTTCTTGCTGGAAGTTTGCTCACATCCAACCTGTTCCTAAGAAGGGTGACCGTTCTAATCCTTCAAACTACCGTCCTATAGCTTTGACTTCCTGCCTTTCTAAAGTTTTTGAATCTATACTTAATAAGAAGATTCTTAAGCATCTATCTGCTCACAATCTTCTATCTGATCGTCAGTACGGTTTCCGTAAAGGGCGATCTACTGGCGATCTTCTAGCTTTCCTAACTGAATCTTGGTCATCCTCCTTTAAGGGTTTCGGTGAAACTTTTGCTGTTGCCCTTGACATATCAAAAGCTTTTGATAGAGTCTGGCACAAATCTTTAATTTCCAAACTACCCTCATTCAGTTTCTATCCTTCTCTCTGTACCTTCATTTTAAGTTTCCTTTCAAACCGTTCTATTGCAGCTACTGTAGACGGACATTGTTCTTCTCCTAAATCTATCAATAGTGGTGTTCCCCAGGGTTCTGTCCTATCACCCACTCTCTTTCTATTATTCATTAATGATCTTCTAAGTCTAACTCAAAGCCCTATCCACTCCTACGCTGATAATTCTACCCTGCATTTTTCAACGTCGTTTATTAGACGTCCAACTCAACAGGAACTAAGTGATTCACGGAGAGATGCCACCGAGCGCCTAACTTCTGATCTTTCTATTATTTCTGATTGGGGCAAAGCAAACCTTGTTTTGTTCAATGCCTCAAAAACCCAATTTCTTCACCTATCTACTCGACAAAACCTACCAGATAACTATCCCCTCTTCTTCAATGACACTCAACTGTCTCCTTCTTCTACAATGAACATTCTAGGACTATCCTATACTAAAAATCTGAACTGGAAATCTCACATCTCATCTCTTGCTAAAACAGCTTCTAAGAAGTTAGGTGTGCTGTGGCATCTGCGTCCTTTTTTTTCTCCCTCCCAATTGCTTGCTCTCTACAGGGGCCTTATCCGCCCATGTATGGAGTATGTCTCACATGTTTGGGGAGGATCCACTCATACAGCTCTCCTAAACAGGGTTGAGTCAAAAGCTTTTCGTCTCATCAACTCCTCTCCTCTGACTGACTGTCTTCAATCTTTAAATCACCGCCGCAATGTTGCTTCTCTTGCTCTCTTCTACCGTTATTTTCATGCTCACTGCTCTGAACTTGCTAACTGCATGCCTCCCCCCCTCCCGCGGCCTCACTGCACAAGACTTCCTACTCATTCTCATCCCTATTCTGTCCATCTTCCTAATGCAAGAGTTAATCAGTATCTTTACTCTTTCATCCCTTTCACTGGTAAACTCTGGAACTCTCTTCCTGTTTCTATTTTTCCACTTTCCTATGATTTAAATCTTTTCAAAAGAAGAGTAACAAGACACCTCCCGAACTAAATTGGCCTACCCCTTTGTTTTTATTTTATTCTCTTACTGTCTTCTTTATAGGGACTGGCAACTAAGCGGGCTTTGTGTTACCCATTTTTGTTGTGCCCTTGGCCAGTTCCCTGTGATGTAAGAAGGGAAAAAAAAAAAAAAAAAAAAGCTCACAATTTTTCCACAAATCACAGCATTGCAGGTTAGTTTTGTCTAGATTACCCTATGACACCTTTAGGCCTACCAATCCAATGCAAAAAAGCTGCTGCATCAGAGCAGTTTAAAAATGTCTGCTTACCTGATATTTTTCAAAGATTTGATTGCTAAATATGACAGCTGATTCAATATTTTGCAAAAAATGTGTATTTAGAATGTAGAATAATGTAATGAGTTTTCCTACTTCAAATTATCTGATTTGAACTACCCTGATGGCAGAATGAGTTCGTTTTGCAATGTTTTATAGTAGGAATATTACACACAACCCTCGTTTTCCCGGACCTCCATTTCCCGGATATCGGATTTGCCGGACAAAATCCGAGGTCCGGGGATATGTCAGAGTCCCAGACAAATGCCTGGTCCAGTCCGTAAATTGACAAAGTTGTCCGGCGCTCCGAGCGTCTCCTGTCACCCCTGGTCAGTGTCCGCGCCTCCCGCCAGGTGGCAGCATGCTCAGCGGTCGTATTGTTTACATTTGGGCACACGACACTCACAGTTCACCTGCACCGCCTCCGTCAGTCCCCTAACCCCCACTGCCCCTGGTGCAGGAACGTCTCTGAGACTATTGAACACTTTCTGCTGCCTCCCGCCAGGTGGCAGCATGCTCAGCGGTCTTATTGTTTACATTTGGGCACACGACACTCACGGTTCACCTGCACCGCCTCCGTCAGTCCCCTAACCCCCACTGCCCCTGGTGCAGGAACGTCTCTGAGACTATTGAACACTTTCTGCTGCAGTGTCCGTGCTTCCACTCCCACCGTGTAGTGCTACGCTCTCAACTCCTCGCCCTGAACGTCGCCACCTGTGACCTGCCCACCCTGCTGGCGGCGGCTGGCGTCCACCTCTCCCAGCAACTCGCTGTCATCCGCCTCACATGTGCCTTCCTGAGGAAGACAGGTCAACTACAGTGCCTGTGATAGCATCATAGGATATCATCAGGGCTCATAGTGTTCCCCAAGGGATCCTCACAGCCCTAAAAACAACAACAAAGTGACGCAAAAGTCTGCGGCGGGTAGTTGATATTGGCTGTTGCCGAACAGTAAATACTAGAGTAGGATAAACGTCCGGGGGTGGGTAAAGGCCTCGGACTGTTGCGATTCCCGGACTTTTGCGGTTCCCGGACCAGTGCTCCCTCCTATTAGTCCGGGAAAACGAGGGTTGTGTGTAATTCATTGAGTCAGTGGAGCTCCTAGCTCTAGTAGGACAGACGTCTACTGGTCCAGACCTCTCAGACAAATGTCTAGGCCAAATGTCCAGGCCATGCCCATGGAGGGCATGGCCTGGGTCTGGGTCAGGTGGGAAAAGCAACAATTAACCCCTTTAGACCCAGATCGTAATTTCCATTGTAATTTGGCTACCATCAGACAATTTTTAGTGAACATAAGCAACATTTTATAGATATGACCTTTTTAGTATCCTTGGCCATGAGCAAATTTGGTTTATTAAGTTACTTTTTCGTAAATTTATGGCTAACAACAGTCAATTTGATATAGCAAATGAAAGATCTGGGCGTGAAGGGGTTAAATAGCTGTCAGCCACCACTACACTACTACCCGTATTTTAATTCAAACAAAATTCATTGTGTCCCAGCAATTTTTTGAAGCCAAGTTTGTACTTGTATATACCTAGCAATTGAGTGTGATCGGAGGGTTGTCAGTGTACTCACGATTCTAACACCCAGCAGGCTAACACGTAATAAATGCATCATGTATTTCACAGGTTCCACTTCTCAAACCACTCCTAATAACAGCAGCACAAGTTCGGGCATTTCCAATCATCTCGTCACCTCAATCTCACAACATAACAGTACAGGCAAGTTGATTATTCCTGTTGTATATTTATTCATTAAAATATTTAGAAAAATATTTTTTTAGCCCCAATGGAGGAGAGGATGTACTGGCATGTTCTGTGTTAGGTGGGGTCAATAGATGATTTCTGGGATGCCTTTAGAATCTCCACATAGTTTTCAACTCTTCATCAATCTCTCATTGTCTAGATGCCTTTTACTTTAAATGCGAATAGAGGTTTTTTTTTTTTGTTTTTTTGGTAGGCTCTGGAGGTTCACTTGAGGGTTCTGATGGTTGGTCCTCGCCCGTTGGTGGCGCAGGCAGGTTTCTTATAGTGACGCCTATGAGGCTCATGCCGCCCCCCTGTGTCCTCCGATGCACTCGCAGTCGAAGGTAGAGTTGATAGGCAGGGCATGTGGGTGTTCTTAGGCCACTCGACGGTGCAGAAAGGTTTTGGGTTTCTTCAGGGATCGAACTCGGGTCACCGGGAACGCCAGTCGGAGACTCTAACCTCTCCGCTACCGCCCCCCCTTTGAGAGTAGTAAAAGTGGTGTGTTTGCAGAAATATAGGGTGACCCATCTCCGTGTTTTGTTTGTCTCAGAGAATGCAAGCTTCAGCGATTCACAATGAAAGAGTGAGGAGAGTTCATCGTATCGTAGTGACATCGAAATCCTATGCTTACACAATGAGGGGTATTTGAGAGAGGAAAAAGTATCAGGTAAAGATGTGAAGGGAACAAAGAAAGATTGGTGATGAATGACAGGCTTGCAAGAGGAGGGGAGGTAAACAGTGACATAAAAGGGGCTAAGGGAAAAATTCAGAATAAGGAAATCATTCATGTTTCATATTTCTATTTCACTGATGTCCCTGTAGCTGTTTAGCCTATATATGGATGGTGTAGTAAGAGAGAAGAAAGCTTAAGTAGGTGATGTTGGAGTGAAGTATATGTAAATGGTGATATATGGTTGTTGAATACAGATGCAGTTGTGGTCGCAGAAAATGAGAATCCACAGAAACTTGTAACCGATAATTATAATGTGTGCAGAAGACGGAAGCTGAAGGTGAGTGTTAACAAAAGTAAGGTGATTGTGTTTGAAAAGAGTGAAAGTGAAGGGGTAGATTTGGGGAGTGTTTATAGAGTAGGAGTTGAATGTCCAAAGGAATGTGAAATTTGGCTGAATAGAGAAAGATTGGAGAAAGTTCATGAATTTCTGTATCTTGGTTTGATTATGTACAAGCATGGAAGCATGGAAGGTGAGACAAGAAAGAGCACGACACTGCAAGGGGGGAAGTGGTTGGATCTCTGGGATGTTGAATGAAAGGAAGGACATTAAGCATGGAAGTAAAAGAAGGGGTTAGAGATTCAATAACTAATAACAATCACATGTGCAAGTGAGTCTTGTATGTTGAATGAAAGACAAAGGTCAAGGATCCAAGCAGTTGAAATCAGATATTTGAGAAGTGCCTGTGGTGTGAGAAGAGTGGATGGTGGGAGCAATGAAAGTGCGTATAACAGGTTTCGTATTTCAAGTAAAGATGAAGAAATTAAATGTGGAGTATTTGAGGAATTAAAGTGCAGCACTCTAATGTGCCATGCCGTAGGAGCGCCTCAGTGGTGTAGTGGCTAGCGCGCCTGGCTACGAATCTGCGGGTCCTGGTTCAAATCCGGTCAGGACAGTCGGTGGCATCCCATCCAGCTGTTCATCTTTCCTTTCGGATTAGTCGATGAATGGGTACCTGGGGAAACCTGGGGAAGGTAACTGTGGTAACCCGGATGTCACACTAGCCCTGTGTCACGGGGTAGCGGGTTCTCACCCACCACAGACTCAAAGGCTAATGCGACGGAGATGAGCACCGAGCACCATACGCAGCATAGCGTATGCCCCATCTTTACCTTTACTCTAAGGTGGTTTGGTCACAAAGAATGGCAGAAAGTGAGGTGACTAAGATAATATGTACAAGTTTACTAGATGAAGTGGGTACTGAGTGAAATGGGAGGACAGAGTGCTAGAGTATGTGAGAGAAAGGGACAAGAGAAGTATAAGAGTATTAGAGCATGCAAGGAGGGTGTGTGATGGCAGGAATAGATGGTCATCCACATGGGAGATTTCTTAGGAATGGGCGTCAGAGATAGATAGGTAGATTGATTTAAAAATATATATATTCACAAGTATGCATGAAGTGGTGGAGAACAAAGTAGAAAAACTACCCAGCAATGCAGTTGTTAAAACTCATTTAATCTTTTCCTGTAGGTGTTGCCTTTATTTGGTGTCTATGTGTCTTTTTTTTCTTTTTTTTCCAAGAAAGTGTTTGCCAAGAACAATGTCTTTCAACATCAGCTAAGAAAGATTGATTGAGTGACTTGGTTGGAGGCTTAAATGATGAATCGTTCTTCCCATTAAGGCAGCTTACTTTTCAGCTGAAATGATGAAAAGTACTCCTAGTATTTAATTTGATGAGTTTTTTCCTATTGTCGAATATAATTTGGGTAACACTAATCTTGACTATTTGGTGGACTTATATTGATACCTGATTTTCTCCTTGGCTGTTGATTTTCAAGGAAATACACCGTGATATTCACCGTAAATCATATTGAACAAAGAAATGAGTGTATACTTAAATTTTGCAGGAAGACATTCACCAGAATCAAGTGGAGTGATGAATAGTGGTATTGTCAATAATACTATTGGAAGTGGCGGCAGCAACAGCAGCAGTAGCAGCACAAGCAGCAGTAGCAGCAGTTGCAGTAATAGCAGCAACAATAGCAGTGGCAACTCCATATCCAGTAGTACCGGTAGTGGCAGCAGCAGCAGTAGCAACAGCAGCAGCAGCAACGGGCCCAGCAGTGGTGTGAGCAGCAGTGTGAGCGTCACGTCCCCCCAAGGCAGCCTGTCGGGCAGTGCGACCACCACCCCGGCGCTACCCTCCGGGGCACCCACTCCCTCCACGCCAGCATCACATCCCGGCCACACGCCCACTATGGTAACGTGACTGTCTACTGTACACCTTCTCCAACCAGATAGTGACTGTCTACTGTACACCTTCTCCAACCAGATAGTGACTGTCTACTGTACACCTTCTCCAACCAATAGTGACTGTCTACTGTACACCTTCTCCAACCAGATAGTGACAGAACCTTTTGCCGTGATCCAGGGATACATGTAAAGCCTTGTATATATTTTTTTATTCTTTTACCCCAGAAATAATAATACAGTGATTAAAGGAGCAACCAACAGCTGTCACTTCAAAATATTTGGTTCACAATAATTGTATAGTGATTTCGATAATGACTGAATATATGTGCCTCATCAATTATGAAATGCTGGATAAATAGTGGTATCATGATTGCTACCATATTATCACTGAACAGTACTTATACAATATGTCTTCAAAAGTTTGAAAAGCATGATTATTACATGCCTCGTGATTTTTTTTCCTTTTTTACAAAAGGCTTCTTTCCAATACATAGGGTGGCTCAAAACCCAGAGTAGCATGCATAAAATTTGTTTTCTAATTATACTCTGTATGATTACTGTTACACTGTATGGCTCGGCTATGAGGCATGGGTAAAGGCAAAGGCAAGGAAAAGAATGGAGGTGCTGGAGATGAAATACCAAAGAACAATATCAGGGTATTGATGGTTTGATAGAGTGAGGAAGCACAGGGTGAAGGGAGAGGTGCGGGAATGGGCACAGTGTACTGGAAAGGGAAGACCGCGGAGTATTGGAGTGAGTAAAGGTAAAGTGATGGTATTTGAGAAAAGAAAAAGCACCAATATTTTTCTCCTTTTATTATTTTTATTAAGGAGGGGACAAGCTAAGATACTTGCATCCTATCAAGACAAATTCACACATACCAACGGCAAATTATTGACAATATACAAATTGCCACCGTGCCAGTAAAAATTCCAGCAGTGAGTGAATGGGGTTCCAACACAGGATGCTGCACGCACACCTAAGGCGCTGCCACTGAGGCACCTCGTGCTACAACACTTGAAAAATGAAAAAATATGGAAAGTTTTTCAATATGAAAAATTGATAAATATCACAACATGCAGTAATATACATATGTGAATGTATGAGAAAGGAGATCTTGGTGAAACAAATATTCAGATGAGAATATAAAACTAGATATCTATTTTGGCAATATGATGAGGATCTTCCTAAAATATGTTTATTAAATTATAGACTGAGAAGACAAAAGATTTGACTGTTTCTGCACTCATGGTAATTGAAATCCAATAATGAAATCTGAAATCATGAAATGAATTTACAGTTCACATAATTTCATTCACCCTTAGGAAGTCATTTACTGTTAGTCAGAATGACATGTACGGCCTTGTATTTGTTGATGTCTTCCCCGAATACATTATGATTCTTATTGTAATTGTAATGTTGCAGAACTCGGCAGACACGGCAGTATCTCTGAAGGTGATAGCTCAGAAGAAAGTCAATGAAGTCAATTCCACGTCATTACCACCATCAGGTTTGTGACTTGTATATGTCCTACTTTGTCTTCAAAAGATGCCAAAATCATAAGGAATAAGAATAATCATGAGGAATAAGAAATTTAGCACAAAAGTGGGAAATTTTAATTAAGACATGCAAAATTCAACCTATATTTCTCTTTACCTGTATTAGTGTTAAAAAAGTTTCTGACGGGAGCACCTGTTTAGTTTATATGTTAAGAGATGGAGTAGGAAAGTTAGAGGAGAGATAACTTTTTGAATAAGTAGTAAATATATCAGCATAAGCACATATTGTACATCATTATTACAAAAGCTGCTGGTAGCTATATCATGTGCTGCAGACTTTGGTGAGACATCTTTATGCTGCCATATATCACGCAATGGACAATTGCAGGACATTTTTGTGCTGGTTGATGTATTGTATTTGATATACTCCATAAGTTGATGGATAGTTATGTACAATGAAGTGTATAAAAGACTTACTTCAATTTCCTCTCATATTTATTGTGATATGAAAATAATTAGTAAATTTTTCATTTTGCAGTGTTGGATGCTAATAATTGTGTGGCGAGCAGCACTGCCACCACCACCACCAACAACACCAATAGCAACAACAATACAACCAGCACCACCTGTTCAACGAAGAACGCGGGGACCTCAGAGGCTCATATTCCTCCCCTACTAGGTGTTGCTCCACTTGGACCAGCTCAGCTGACTGTGGAACATGAACTACAATTTAAGATGTTACAAGCGGCCTTTTTCCATATGCCTCACCCGTCCGATTCGGAAAGATTGAGACTACACCTGCCGCGCCAGCCATGCCAGACACCAATATACTATCCACAGGTGAGTGTGTGTTCCATTTCTAATAAGTAAGGGCATACATATCATCAATTTTGCATTTTGCACAATGAGAGAAAAATAATTTTCATTGCTGATAATTTCAATGATTTTTGTTAGGGTCAAGTACACTTTTGGGACCAATTTTTTCTAAAATTTTGTTTCGTTTATATTATTGGCAAAAAAAAATCTAGAATCATTGAAGAAAAGTGTGGTAGTATTAAATTTTGTAAGTACAGTAAAGTCTTGCATCCCATGATATATTGATACTGCAACATTAATATGGGATGCGAAAATGTGGGGTGCAGAGGATTAAAGCAATGGGAAAAATTACAACAGTTACTGGAGCCTTTTGCCCGGGAAATTTATATCTTCGTTTTATAAAAGTAGATTGTCTGCCTTTTGTTTTCACTGGAAAAAACTACTGGGGAATAGGTCCCAACCCTCTACCTTTGTCATCTTTTGATGTCTCCTACAATGCTCAAGCAAGGTAGTCTTGTGTCTTGGGGCTGACTATGGTTAAATGCCCAGGATCCACAGGTATTAATGATGGATGTTCACAGTGTTTTTTTCTTTCTCCTGCAGGTCTCGCCACCAATGTCAGATACGGTTGACTTCTTCCAGAGGCTATCCACAGAGACTCTCTTCTTTATCTTTTACTATATGGAAGGTACAAAAGCTCAGTACCTGGCTGCGAAGGCACTTAAAAAACAATCGTGGAGATTTCACACTAAATACATGATGTGGTTTCAGCGGCATGAAGAACCAAAGGCAATCACAGATGAATACGAGCAGGTGAGTAATGTTTTTTGTTTGTTTTTGTTGAGTTTCCTCAGGCTGCCTGGCCGAACAACACCGAGCTCCTGAAATAGACCGTGGCCAGGACTGGATTTTTCCACAGAACCTTCATGGAGTGTATGTTGTGTTGTTGGCATGTGTGATTGTGTGCAGTACAGTCTTCCATTATGTTTGATAGTGTGGGCAGCTGTGTTGCATCCCTGACAGGCATCCGCAATGGATCCATCCATCCAGTCTCTTCTGATAGCTCAGGAGAGCCGAGTGGTGTCCACACCGCAGCTTGGCCAGGTGGACTCTGTCCTCAAAGGGAAGGGAAGCCTTGAAAGGGTGGATGTCTGGGGGCCTTGCAAGCAGCTTAGTGTGGTCCTTGAGTGACTGGAAGGAGCGATGGGTGATCGGAGTATGAATATGCTTCTGGAGGCCGGTTTGGGGAGAACTAAGTGGGAGTGATGAGATGATGATCATTGGCGTGTGAGGGAAGTGTTGGTTGGGTAGTGGTATGTGCCATGTAGTGTTGTGGGTTTGTGGCGGATGCGGCGAGTGTTTGTGTGCCTCTCATGTCAAGTTGATCCTTAACATTGAGGACTTTGGTTTCATGGTGTTGGTGGTCTGTAGGTGTGGTGGCTGTGCAGCCTGTAATTATTTTTAATGCTTTGTTTTATATGGTCTGTAGGGTGTTGTGATGTCTCAGTGAGGTTAGAGGCCCAGGCAGGACTTGCGTAATCCATCACTGATTATATTGTTTGTATACTGTGGTTGTGGTTTCTTTGTTGTGTCCAAATGTTGTATTGTCCAGTGATCTAAGAGGGAGGGGGAAGGTGGTGCGTGTCAACTAATTCGTGCTAGTTTTTGTGAAATAGGCTTGAAAACATGTGAACTTTTTTCCCACGAACCTATTTTGGATTTTGAACAGTGACTTAGAAATAGGAACGGATGTAGAATTTCTTAAATTAAGTTGAGTATACGTATATAGTAATTAATCAGTTAGGTTAGGTTAGAATAGATTAGGTTGAATATTTCCTGAATTCTGGCTTGCTGAGATCTTAGTTCCAACTAACACATTCCGAACTTAATTCCAGCAGGCACTTTTTTTTGGCATTTTCGAACTTATTGACATCTATATGGTAATAATTTTTAGTATCCCTAGAAGATGACTACTTTTGCAATTATTTGGTTGCCTTGGCTGGGGAAAATTGATGCATTGAAAAAACATTAAAAGTAATATATTTTTTCTTTGCATTCCATGAATTCAATGGTGTGCATTAAAAGTTTTTCCTATTGATAACGTAGTCACAGCTTCAGAAATCTTCCCCTCCTTACGCAGCATCCTTATCAGCATGGTAGACTGTCTGCTGCCGAATTTATTGTCTCTCTCTCTCTCTCTCTCTTTTCTCTCTCTCTCTCTCTCTTCTCTCTCTCTCTCTCTCTCTCTCTCTCTCTCTCTCTCTCTCTCTCTCTCTCTCTCTCTCTCTCTCTCTCTCTCTCTCTCTCTCTCTCTCTCTCTCTCTCTCTCTCTCTCTCTCTCTCTCTCTCTCTCTCTCTCTCTCTCTCTCTCTCTCTCTCTCTCTCTCTCTCTCTCTCTCTCTCTCTCTCTCTCTCTCTCTCTCTCTCTCTCTCTCTCTCTCTCTCTCTCTCTCCTCTCTCTCTCTCTCTCTCTCTCTCTCTCTCTCTCTCTCTCTCTCTCTCTCTCTCTCTCTCTCTCTCTCTCTCTCTCTCTCTCTCTCTCTCTCTCTCTCTCTCTCTCTCTCTCTCTCTCTCCTCTCTCTCTCTCTCTCTCTCTCTCTCTCTCTCTCTCTCATTATTATTATTATATTTAAGGATTAGTATTCTAATTACTCCTTTTTCCATTTCAGGGCACGTACATCTACTTTGACTACGAAAATTGGGGCCAGAGAAAAAAAGAGAATTTCACCTTTGAATACCGGTTCTTGGAAGACCGGGATCTGAACTAAGATTCTGATGTTAACCAAGGATCTCATCCACACTTCCCTTGGCACACTTTCCACACTGAGGGCTGTTGTGCTTTTCTGAGTGATAATTATTCATACTGTAAGTGCAAGGTGGGGATGGTGGAGGGGGCTTGGGAAGGACCAAGGCTGGTTATTAGGGAGAATATTTTTCCTTTTGTAGACCAGACCTCATCCCAGCCCTGCCACAATCCGTGTTGTTCACTTCTTCCCAATAAAGTCAGGTGTCATGGCTGCCACAACCACTGTTATACCATGATATGTGATAGTCTCTTATCTATTCCATTTGTAAAGTTTTTGTATATCTTCCCCCTCCCAAATAGAGCATATCTATTTTTACGAGGAGAGTTGTCTCTTGCCCATACCACGGACCTGTGCCTCCACAAGGTCCACAAGCTTGAGTTGAGTACAATTATCCACACACACACCACTCTTTGATCTCATCCTTCGAACTTTAGGGTTTAGATTTGTAAGTTTTTTGTATTTTTGCTCAAATATCTGGATGCAGCATTCTGTGCAGGTAGTATTTTGTTGCCAACCAGTATTATTCTCAAAATATTTTTTGATAATTTTCCATATCTAAGATACAAATTGAAAGAATGCCGAAGATCTGTGATGCATCTGCCTGTCAGCCATTTCAGTACAACATATATGTTGAATGTATACCTCAGAGTGATGTTCCTTAACAACCAGAAGTGTTGGACTGGTTGCATAACTGAATCACGTGCATAAATTTTTAAAAGTTTTAATATCTATCTCAATTTATGTTAATCTTGTCATCTTACAGTACGTACTTAATTTATGATAGATGATACCTTTTTATCTTATTATGGGTAAGTTCAGCATTATTTCTTTAGTACAAATCAATTTTACCATTTTTTGTCAGATTCCTTTACTAAACTTTCCTCTCCTTACCTAGTGATGAAGTATGTAACGGTACAGCACTGCTGCCTGGTGGTAAATGAAGAAGTCTGGTGGCCTGGTGTCATAAGTTGTTGGTTGGTCTTTTTAGTTTCATTATCACTCAGGGTGAAAGAGGTAGACTTCTCCCAAGAATTTATAACTGACTACATTCATTTTCGCAAAAAAAGAAAAAAATTTAGTTTATTTTCTCCAAGTGCATCATTACTATAGAGCCATTCTAACACTGAAATACTTTCTTGCAGAGATAAGGTCATTAAATGTCTTGATTTTGCATAAAGTATCGTCTGCTTTTAATCGAGGCTTTTATGCTCACTTTATTATACTGTATTTCCTCCAAACTTGCTTTGAAGAGTACCAACATTTTGTGGATTCAATTTTTAGCAAATTACAGAATTGCATTTTACTAAATTCCGGAAAAAGATTTTCTCTACTCAGATTGATAATTATATTATTGTACTAAGAAAAACCATTCCATACACATATCCTGGGATAGTGTTACATTTTTTCAATAATATAATTCTGAAATATGCAAGCAGAAGATTTCTTTGTTGAGAGAGTCAGTCACTTGCTCAAAGCCAAGATGCAGCTGGCATACTTATGGAAGCCGCCAGACATCAAAGTGTCCAGCAAAGGAGTAGGATTATGTAGATAGTGTACAGTCGTTGTAGACTTTTTATACAGTGTAAATGATATTTTTATACTGTCCTTGACATCCCTACAGAGGTATGCAGTGTAGATGGGAGGGACAACATTTCGTGGTTGATTTGGAGCATCATCTGTATGTTTGTTGAAAAAGTACACCCATTGCCTGCAAGTTATAACATCAATGGATAGATGCTTCTCTTGGCAGTGTCAGAAAGCCTAATTTTCCTACGAAATCTACTTGAAAAATTGTGCCTCCATTTACAACTGTTAAGAGAGAAATATCCATTGATTTTATTTATTTCATTTGTTTTTTTCTTTTCTTTTTTTCTTTATTCATTTTAAGGTTGGCATCTCAGTAAGACGTTATCAAGTTACTAATACTAAACCCAGTCTGCCTAATAAGACTTCTGAACTTCTAAAGTTTGGAATAGATAATATATTCAGTTTTCTTTCTTTCTTTCCAATCTGTTGCTCATGGGATGTGAGAGTGGTTGTGGTGTCATGGAACAATGGGAGAAACAACACAGTTTGAGAATAGAGGACAAAGGTGTTTATATAAAAGTGATATAAAATACACTCTATTTCCTGTGGAGTGGAGTATCTTATTTTTCCTAATGTAGTTTTTATATGTTTGACATGTATGTCTTGTGTACCTTCCCTTGTTTGATATATATTTTATATATATATATAATATCTATATATATATATATATATATATATTATATATATATATATATATATATATATATAATATATTGGGTGTCCCAAGATCATAGAGGGAAAAAATGAAACATGTTTTTTTCACTTGCTCGTGTTTTACTTCTGTTCACACATGCATAAGAAGAGTTCCTGTGAGATTAGATGAAATTCGGAGAATATTTAGGGGTCGCGACAAACTGAACAATTTTCTAATAACCTTCAAAAACAAAGAAAAAACTCAAAACATCCCCCCATTTTTAGAAAGAAACTTATAAGGAAAACCAAAACAGACAGTTTTCATTGTTTCCATTGAGAAAGCCTTCTTTTGAAGGTCCTCCTTCTTTTCCCGCCCCACAAGTTTCCGATGGTGGTGGACTAACTGGAGGAGATACTTCTCCTGTGCGGCCGACTTAGTGGACCCCAGGTAGCGCTGGACTAGGGCGATGCCCCGCTCCGCGGCATCGTTGACCACTCGGAGGCCAAGTGCCCGTTTCCGAGCGTCCTTGAATCGGTCGTCCTCCTCCCACAATGCCGGGTCCTTTGCCAGGAAGCCCTCGTCCGCGTCGAGTTTCTGAAAGAAGGACCGTGTCTTCGAAGTGACGAAGGACGAGAGGGAGGAAGACATCGTCATCTTTTTTCCCTCCAATCGCTTGAGTTCCTTCTTCGGGGGGCGGGCTTGTCCAATGCCTGACCATCTGCTTCTTCTCCACCTCAATCCTTGAGTCGAAGAAGGCCAGTCCCGCGTTTTCCTCGGAAACGTACCACAGGTGGCGTCGCAGGGCTTGTTCTGCTGCCTTGGCAACGGTTTGGTTAGGGTATGTCTTGAGGATCTCGAGGAAGAGCACGTCATTCAACGGAGCTTTCACAGAGATCGGTGCCTCATGCCATTGCTTGCAGTACACCAGAGCAACGAAGAGGGCCACTCGTTCCACTCCGGCCTTCTCTCGACCAGTTCAGCGGACAGCTGGGATTTTCAGCATCTGAAGCTTGAGGCAGTAGATGGCCTTGGCCATCCACCGGGCTTGATGGAGAGCTCCAGGACGGCGGAATGGTTTGGCTGGACCTTCACCACCGAGGAACAGGTAGGAGAGGAGGAGAAGTTTTTCATAGTTCCTCCCTGGGATGGTTCTTCGACATCAGAGCCTCCTTCAGGAAGGCCAATGCGTCGTCCTTCAGCTTGCTGGCAGTGTCATTGGTGGCGAAGAACTCGACGAGGTCCTCCGATGTTAAAACCGTCTCTCTCTGCGAGGAATCCACGAAGGACCATCGATCACGGAGTCGTTTGATGATTCCAATGTCAGGACCAGAGGAAGAGCCGAGGCTGGCTTCGAAGACTTCCTTGAGGATCACCTCGTGGACATGATGGTGGCAGGCCAACCAAAGCAAACTTCGTCCGAGTTCTTGCTCAATCCGAATGCAAGCACCTTGCACCATGCCAGTGTTCGAAGCCGTGGTGTCGAAACAGAAGGCGATGATCTTGTCCCTGACGCCCGCTTCGTCCACCTCCTTCAAGACCACTGCAGCCACGTTTCTGTCAGTCGAATCCGAGCTTGCCGGGACCCCAAGAAGGAACTCGGCGTCATCTTCCCCTGTGAGGAGGACGGCGATGCGGTCCTCCGTATTGCCAGAGAGGGACGGGAGGAGTTTTCCGTCCCAATGCAGGACCAACCTCTCAGGTATCTCCTGGTTCCGCAGTTCCACGATCTTCTCGGCGGCTTGCTCTCTCCCCGCAATTCGTGCTCGATGGACCGTGCTCTTCGAGACCGCCATACTCCCAATGTCCATTCCAAGAACTTGAGCGGTAGCTGCGAACGTTGACGTTGCTTGCCGCATCGACAACTTCTCTCGATCCCAAGTTGAAATGAGGTTAAGATCCTTCACGGAGATCGATGGCGACTGTTTGAGTTTTTTCCTCTGGCTTCGGGATCCACGAGCCGGTGATGACGTCGTCGACACAGGACTGCTGCTGCTGCTACTGCTTTGGCTTGGGATTTCCGCCCTTTCAGTCAGCCTGGCAATGTCGCTGTCTTCACGTTCCCGGAGCCGCTTGAGTCGAGTTCCGCGCTAGACCTGTTTCTCCACCTTCGCTGTCTCGAGGTCAATTCCAGCCATGGATGATTCCCCTCTGTCTTCTCTCTGACTCCGTAGGAACTCCTTGTCCTCGTCCTTCACGTCTGCCCGTTGGAGAGAGGAGGAGTGTGCGAGGTCGAAGATTTCTTGGAGGTCTCCTTTGAAAATCTCCTCATCCATACGATGTTTCGGCCTGTCTTTGTTCTTGTTCTTCTTGAGGTCATTGTACGCCTTTACCAGCTTTGACAGCTTCGTGCCGGCGTGTATTACTGTAGTTGTCGGAATCCCGGCGCGCGACCAGAAGGGGAGAACCTCCTTCACCACCGCCTTCCTGCTCCCGCTCGCCGTCTTCCCCATCTCCCGGTGGTGGTGGTGGTAGTAGCGGAGGAGGACCTGCTCCTTCGATGGTAGCCGGCTCCGGTGATTTCATCGATTGGAGCCTTGTCCATCAGCCAAAGATTACTAGCGGCTCTTGTTGCCATGTTGATAACCTGAGGGAGAAAAAAAGTGGAAATTTAGAAAAGTCCTGAAATTCGAGTCACGTCACCTAAATGTTCACTTTGTCGGGACCCCGAAATATTATTCAATTCGCCCAAAATTTCAACGCAATACTGTTTTACTATGAGAGAACCGGAATAACACACGAGCGTGCAACATTTCAAAACTTGCATTTTGGGACACCCTAATATATATATATATATATATATATATATATATATATATATATATATATATATATATATATATATATATACTATATATATATATATATATATATATGCTTGAATGAAAGCTATAAAGGAAGTCTTTACAAGTAAGAAAGATTGTGCCATTCTGATGTCTGCTAGTGTGTGAAATGGTGTCGAGTATGGGTGGAAGGGCACGAGAAGTGTGGATGAAATGTAAGATTGGAATATGTAGTCAAATATGCTTGTGTGTGTGTATGAAAACAGTGAAAGGTAAGAATGTAATGGTGACATTTTTAAATTATTTAAATGACTGACCAGAAAAAAGGTGATTGTGATGGGTGACATGAATGCAAAAGTAGAGGATGAAACTGGATGAAGTGATGGGTAACTGGGGAGTACCTGGATGAAATGAGAATGGTGAGTGTTTGGTGGATGTCTGCTAAAAGAGGGTTGTTCTTAGCGAAAACTTTCCAGCACAAGATGATCGATCCACTGATAACTTAAGAGAAGTAGAAGATGAGCAAAAGGAATTTATTGATTATACGCCTGTGGGTAATGGACTGAAATTACACTGTAGATGTACCTAGATGTGATGCATACATAAGTTGTGAAAGGTATATTTGAGAGATATGATGATTATATTGTATTAATGAAGATAAAAATGAATGACAGATGGACATTTAGAAAGAGAATGAGGCTTAGGGTTGAAAGATGAAGGAATGAGAGATGAGTAGATACGCAACTACTGTAGATAGATAAATATCAAATACGTATATATCATATCGGTGTGGACAGGTTTGGATGGAAGTCATTCATTGGAATGGAAATGTATGTAAATGGTGGAAAATAAGGAAGCTACAAGAGGTCGTGAGACCTACACGTGGTAGTTCCTGTTACTTAACACTACCTACATTCACCTTTCATCCCCCTCCATGAAATTTTCTACCCTCTTTTTAAAGCTCCTCATTGACTCCGCACTAACTACCTGCTGGCGACTGAGTCCATTCCAATCATTTAACACCCTGTTTGTGAACCAATTTTTCCCTATTTCTTTTTTAAATTATGCTTTTCCAGTTGAATCCATTACTTCTTGTTCTACCCTGATTGCTACCGTAGATAACAGTGAAGTCGCCACCTACAGTGAAGTCGCCAGGCGCCAAATATTATGAATTAGAGCATCACTACTGATTTTTATGTGCCACTGAAGATGTTACACGGTAGTTTATATCATGGCTGTATAATCTACCCTGTTTCAGCGTTGCTTTATGCTTTGTATCTGCAAGTATAACTGTTGCGCATTTTGCTTCTCACGTTTTTCTTCGCGCGATGACAGACAGTAAACAGTAGCCTTTCGGGCGGCATGACACAGACTTGCCAGATCTTTCAAACTTGAATAGAATTTATTTTCACGTTGGCAGAGGAATTTTTATATATCCAAGCATCTTCTGCAGCTAATATATATAGAGACTTGTTTTACTTTACCTCTAATTTCCCTGAATTCCCCGGAGTGGCGACTCAACTGTTGGGTTAAAATACTAGCTGGCGACTTTACTGTAGTAGGTATAGTGAGGTCGCCACTCGGTTTTATTTTTGTAATTTGTTCATTTATAGCCCTAATATGACACAGATGAAGACACAAAATGACACAGACTTTCCAGATAGCCCCTTCTAACTTTCCTGAAATCATGGATGTACAAATGTAAGTATTAACCCCACCACACGTCTGTAAATAACAAAGAAACGTAGAACTGGCGACTTCACTGTTATCTACGGTAGCTATAAGAACTTTTCCTACCTCTCCTTTATCATATCCCTTTAATCACTTAGAAACTTCTTTCAGATCGCCCCTTACTCTACGTCTCGAGTGAGTGTAGATTTAATAGCTTCAATCTATTTTCATAACTAAAGTTACGCATCCCCTGTATCATTTTGGTCATCCTTCTCTGCACTGATTCTAACAAGGCTATACCCAAAACTGTAAAATGATTGTTGATTACAAATATTTTTGCAGATTATCAGTTTTGATCACGGAAAATAAGAATTAATTCCTGAAACTTGTGGCGTGTTTCATAATGTATCCATAAAATTGAAGCTGATCGAGAGTGAATGGTAACAAAAGTTGATGGTTTTTTAAAGGAATACGTAGAAGGGAAGAGGTAAATTATTAGAGCTCATTAAGAGTTGAATTTCTAAGGGAATATGAAATCAGGCTGTATGGGACAATATTGGAAGAGGTGGAGGAATTTAAGTACGTACTATATTGGATCGGTTATGTGCTATGTAGCCAATACTAAACATGGAAGTATTGGTGGAGAAATTTTAGTCCTTCAACTGAGGGTGAAACTAGGTAGAGAAAGAGTGCTGTAGAGGAGGAAAGTGATTGGAATTTGACGAAAGGAAGGACTGTGAACATGAAGGTGCAAAAGGGACATATGCAATAATTGTGCCTACAATCACATAGGCTACATTTGCAAGTGACTTGGGTGTGGAATGAAAAACAAAGGACAAGAATTCAAGCAGTTTAAATGAGAGATTTAAGAGGTTATTTATTTCACCCGTGATCTTGACATCTTGTTCACGCGTCTCGACTCGCGATCGCCAGTTTCACCCAAGGACTCATGTAGGTTACTCTTCTATCCTCGGTTTCACCCTCCCGGTGCGAGCTTGGAGCTCATTATTACCGATCTTTGGGTATTGCTGGGACCTCACACACCACACACACACATCCCCTTGCTCAAGGGGGACAGTAACCCCCCCGAATTTTTCAGTGAAATATCCCCGGGAACAGTGAGGATTCGAACCGGCTAACCACAGAATGGCAGGCCAGCGCGCTATCCACTTAAACATAGTGGTGGATCTGGATACAATCAATCAATCAATCATTGGGGGCATACGCCGGAGGGCGCGTCGCCTCGCCCACCTTACGACGCCACTCCCGGGGGTCACCACGCGCCATTCCCCATGCAGGCTAGGGCTGGGCAGGAACCGTTAATTTTGGAACCGCAGGTTCCGGTTCCATAGACTCTCGGAATCGTTGGAACCGGTCCGGAACCGGTTCCAGTAATAAAATAAAAAAATTATAATAAAAAATATAGCAAATAAAAAAATACAAAAAACTTATAATTAAAAAATATATATAAATAAAAAATGAAAAATAAAACAAATTAGTAAATAAAAAACATCAATAAATATATATATATAAAAAATAAGTACATATATAAAATAAAAAAAAAATATAAATTAGATAAAAAAAAAAAAAATAAAAAAAATATATAATATATATTAATATATATATATATATATAATATATAGTATTATATATATATAATATAATATAATATATATATATATATATATAGTATTATATATATATATATTATATAATATATAATATAATATATATATATATATATATATATATATATTTTAAAATTATATATATATAAAATTTATATATATATATACCGTATTTGCCGTCGCATAAGACCCCACCCCCGATAAGACGCACCCCTATGTTACAAGCAGTTTTTGAGAAAAAAAAAAATTTTGGGTGTTTTTGAGGGAAAAGGAAAAAAATCGTAAATTTATCAAAATTTATTACAAAAAAAAAGGATTTGTAGGGGAAAAAGCAAATTATTATGAGCATGTACTAAATCCCAATATTCACAGTGCAGTGCGTGTGAATGAAAAATTATACTATTTAAAATGTCAAGGGAAGGGACAGGGTAACCAAAATCTGTCATAATATATTGCAGGATGCCCCCACGAATTGATATTATAATATTTTGCTAGCTATGACATATAGCTTAGATTTAATGTTGTAGGTATGCCTTTGTTGCTTTGCTATGTGTTTAGAATTTGTGGAAAATTTGCAGTATAGATATTGGTATTATTTGGTAGTGGGCTTTCAAAAGTCCTAGGACTCTTACCTACATCATCGTGTAGCTTTCTTCATTCTGAGTATTTTGAGCCCCATTTCTCTGATGTGTTGCCTGAATTTCGGGGTAACTCCCATGGGGAGTTTAGAACTGGTCAACGTTTTTTGAATGATATTACTTGATTATGATTTTACAAAGATTACAACTTGAATGGAGGATTTACCTTTGTCTTTATGACTTTTTCTATGTGGGTTATGTTTGACCACGTCTCACTGGGGGAGGTATTGAAATGAGGGATGTATTAAGGGAAGGGGTAAGGGTTAGGTTAAGGGAAAACAGGGGGGTGAGTTAAGGGGGAAGCTGCCACCAGTCCAGGCGAGTAGTTCACGGGGTTACTCCCTGGGCACGTTTGAATAAATTAAATTAGATTTATCTTGGTAGTCGTGATTGGTACGTGGAATTATACCGAGTAAGGCTGACTCTTTTGGAAGTGGGGGGGAATTACTGTCCTAACACAGAATAATCACCTGGGGTTTTATAATAAACACAAGAAAATATATTTGCGAACATCATCCTTTTTTATTTATAGTGAAATAGTATGTCCCTTTTCTTGAGATCATATCCAACATATGAGGGTTAATCCAACACCGGAAAATCTAATCGGATGTAAGAAAAAACTTTACACCCTGATACAGGAAAAATCTTCCCATGTGATGAAAGGAAGCTCTTATGAGCATAACTATCCTCACGGATCCTATTTAATGAATTATCTAACTTAGGGAACATACCGCTTAATATTATAATTACACATGGAAGAATAAAATATAGGAGAGAAAATGGAGAGTTTCTGGGTTGTGTGTGGTATTCACAAGACCCCTATGGCTTGAAGAGGACACGAGCGAGCCTCTTCCCACAAGAAGGAGAATGTAGACTCCTCCGTCGAAGCCTACAAGGAGGTTTGAGCGGGGCTCGTTTAAAAATACTTATAAGGATTGGGTAGACCTCCCTTACGTTAGCGTAAAAAACATTGTTAAATCATATTTGAAAATATAGATAACAAGGAAAAGGGGGGGGGGGGGGGGAAAAACAGGAGCGAATGTGGAGCGACTTAAATACAAGGAGGTTGAGCGGGGACTGACGTTTTCCCGGCGTTTCACCGCCCGAGGCAGAAAAAAGGGGGATCGTTTGAAGGGTCTTGACGTGACCTCAAATGAAAGAGCTTATAATCCAAACTAACTAATAAAATAATGAAAACCCTGTACCTAAGACAAGGCTGCCTATAATACAGAACCTGTTACTTGATATAGAAGAATTTAATATGCTTAATCTAATACCCAAGAAGGGTGGTTTTTAATGTAATTGTCGACAGTCGAACGCGTTTTCAAGAGTGAGAGGGTATGAAATATGTAGCATAGAAATTTGGGAGGCTTTCAATTTAAACGCGTATCTTTAACTAACCACGTCCATGTATGACCATGACCGATAAACGATAGGGATTTATTTTGAAAGACATTAAGAATTGGGAGTGTTACTCGGTCTGATCAGATAGTGGGGAAAGATGAAAAGATTTGAAAACATTTGTTATCACTGATCGCGGAAAATTATCCCACGGATTTTGCCTCGCATACGGCATTGTCGGGGGGGGGGGGGGAATGGAAAACAGAGGAAAGAAATGGCGGAGAAGGAACAAAAAAGAAAAAATTAAACAAAATGGCGTGTTAGGACGGAAAATGAGAAAAAAATTTGGGGGGGAAAAGAAAGAAATGCGATGAGTCACCGTGAAACTAAAAAAAAAGAATTTTTTTACAAGACATAACTCGGGAATTTATGATAATAATTTCATATATCCTCCCGAATAATGGGCTTTAAAATTTGAGGAAATTTAAAAAAATAAGGGGATTACACGTACTTCCCGAAAATTACCGTTTTTCAGCCAGAAAATTTAAAAGTTAGGTTTAAAATCAGATTAGGTTAGGTTAGGGTGGGGGGTTTGGGTTTATAGAACAGAGATATAAAAGGAAAAAAACGAGAAGTACCCGTAAATGGCAGTGTGAAGCGAAAGCAATGTTTGCGGGGCAGATGAAGGGGCACCCTTACCCCCCCCCCCATGAACACACACACCCCACGTGTAAAAAAAAAACATGTTTTCTGAAAAAAAGGGAGACCCCAAAAATTAATACAAAACACATCAAAACTATTGGGAGGACGTAAGTTTTTGCCCGAAACGGGGGTTTGCCCAAAAAACAAAAATTTACAAAGGGTTTATTTGGGTAACATTTGGGTAAGGTAAGGGATCTCTCCCCTTGTTTTAATTTTTGGAAGGGCACCGTTGTGGGATCGACGAATTTGCCCTGTTTACCCCTAGGAATTATCCCGTCGCGAGGGGTTAAATTGGGGGTTTCTTCAGGAAGGTAAGGGGGAAGGCGGGTTCACACTTTTAATTTCCCGGCGCGTTCTGTCCCCCTTTTGCCTTTTTATTCAAAATTTATTCGTCAGGGTTTCCCGTCATTTTCGGAAGTTCCTGCTCACCCTTAAGAAGACATGGTTGCCTCAGAGGTTTTAGGGTTTGAAAAAATTTTGCATTAATAAAAATTTCTGTTGGATGAAGAAGGGGAAAGGTTAAAAACCAAAAAGACACTTTTTTGGGTACATAAACCCTTTGGGGGAAAACGAAAAATTATCAGAAGGGCCCACGTCTCTTACTTTGAAAATTTTTCCCCAGAAACCGTACGGGGCCCAGGCCCGGTGTGTTTGGACCCGTGGGGGCGGCGCACCGTTTAAAGTGTAACAGTCATTTTTTTAAATTTTAAAAAATTTCAACAGATGTGATGAGAGGGTGCCGTTTTCCCAGGAAGGGTAGGGTTTTGTAAATTCTCCCTTTGAGGCAGGGGTGGGGGCCCCCGTGGTGGGTTTTGGTTTCTTGTGTACCGTGTGGAAGACTTTTGCCCCGTTACAAGTACCATTGCACCCTTTTTTACTAGCACTTTTTCATACAATTTTCCTTTTTTCCGGAGGTACGGGGGTGGGATTGGGGGGGTCGAAGTGGTACGTACAACTATGCTGTTTCCTATCCCACCTTGTTTCCCATTTATAGCGGTGCAACAACCCAGCCCCCAAAATAACACTTGCATCGGCTTAGGCCACCCCCAGTCTGGGACCCGGAAATTAAAAGGGGGACTGGGCGCTGACCTGAATTGTCCTCCCGACCCCAACTGCAAAAACCCCTTTCACCCGCCAGGGGGAATTTAGTCAGCCCCAGGAAAACACAGAAAGACACACCGCCCCGACCTCGTCCCTACGTTGTACAATGACTGCTGTCAAAAAAAATACAAAGGCTAGGGGCCCCTTTCTCATCCTTGTGTATAAAACAGACTCCCCAAAAATACTACACCCCTTCACCCCTTTCCCAAAAAAACTTTAACCGCTCTTTTTTTCCTATTTTATTTATCAACAAAACTCATTCCAGCGAAAAACTCCATTTACCTTTTTTGCCTTTCCTTTTATCATCTCCCAACTGTTGTGTCAACTTCGTTTGGGCCCCAGTCAATGCAGGTTTTAAAGGGGAATCTTATAGGGGATGTTTGTCTTTCCATGGGTTTCGGGGAAGGGTTTCCCCCTGGGGAATTTAACCCCTGGTGGGTGCGCGGAGGGGGGTCGCGGGTCTGAAGAAACCCCGGGTGAAGCGGCAGACCGAGGGTATCAAAATGTTTTTTCAATGGAAAAGCAGCAGCGGGGGGGGGGAGATGTTTACATCTGACCCCGGCCTCTTGGCCCGCAACAATCGCTATTTGTTGCCTCAGCTTTTTTTCTCTTAAACTCCAACCTTTGCTTTTGGGTTTTTGCATTAGGGGGGGTGTGGGGGGACACCGTACCTTTTGGGAAAAATATTCATAAAAAATCCATTTTTACCCGAGAGAGTGCACACTTTGCCCCAAAAAAAAACTTCAAATATGGCCCCCCTATGGTACCCCCATGAAACTTAACTCAGGGTAATAAGGGTCATTTTAAAGGGTTTTTTAAAAATTTTTTGGGACCTCGTCCGGGTGTGACCCCAAACCCCCCCCTACTGTTGATAACACAGTTACAAATTTTTGCTCAGTGGATACTGCTCAACATAGATCACCCCGACCCCTTTAGTAATACACCACCGGCTGTTCTGCATTCTCTGCCCGACCTCTCATTCGCTAATATGGCCGCATTAGACGCAGGCTGAACTTTGTATTCCTTTTTAAGGGAAAAAACTGCGTCTTATGCGCCGGCAAATACATATATAATATATATATATATAATATATCTACATATATTTTATTTATGTATAATATATAATATATATTTATAATACGTAAATATATATATATATATATATATATATATATATATATATATATATAATATATATATATATATATATATATATATATATATATATATATATATATATATTATATATATATATATATATATATATATATATTATATATAAATTATTATTATGATTTAGTCTTTGCGGTACGCCACTGCCTATAAGTCATATCTATAATAATATAAGCGAAAGTGTGTGTGTGTGTGTGTGTGTGTGTGTGTGTGTGTGTGTGTGTGTGTGTGTGTGTGTGTGTGTTGTGTGTGTCCGCTCCAGGTGCCGCCCCCTGTGGCGGAATTCCCTCATATGGCACAGTTTTGGAACCGGCTCGAGCAGGGGAAGGTTTTAAGCCTATTTATGAGATGATCCGATCACTTTTTTTTCTTTTTTTTTTAGCAGCCTATTAGCGAGAATTGTGAAAAAAGTGGGTTGCGAGAATTGAGGAAACCTTGATGTAGGGTGATGGGTAATGGGTGAGTGAATGGGTGGGGTGATGGGTAATGGGTGTGGGGTGATGGGTGAGTGAATGGGTGGGGGGTGATGGGTGATGGGTGAGGGAATAGATGGGGGGTGATGGGTAATGGGTGAGTGAATGGGTGTGTGGTGATGGATAATAATGGGTGAGTGAATGGGTGGGGGGTGGTGGGTAATGGGTGAGTGAATGGGTGGGGGGTGATGGGTAATGGGTGAGTGAATGGGTTGGGGTGATGTGAATAGGTTGGCGTTAATACACACATTTCTACATCCATGATTTCAGGAAAGCTACAAGGGGCTATCTGGAGAGTCTGTGTTTGGTGGGCCTTCGGCCCACCAAACACAGGTGGTGGCCGCCGAAGGCCCACCAATAGCCCTCCGCAGGAGCTAGCCAAAAAGCCCGCCCGGAGGGCGGCTTTGCGGCTAGTTACTAATACAAATACAAGCTTCATTTAACTGAGAAAAGTATCCAAGTTACACAACACCTGTGCCGTTCACGTTGTCCACATTTCGTCTCTACCAGTTGTCCACATTTAGTCTCTACCAGTTGTCCACATTTCATGGCATGGCATGGGGGGGGGGGGGGGCATGCAACCATGCCCCCCCCTTTTTGCAATGAATAAATAATAATAAATAAATATATTCATCGAACGAAAAACATTTTTTAAACGATTTTTTTTTATCCTTGCCATTATATAACTTAGTTATATTAAAGTATTCGTCCAGACTAATTTTTTCTTTGCATAAGTATGTTGAATGTTCATTCAAAATACCTACCTACCTAATCCACACACAAAAAAAAAATTCTTCGCCTTATTTCTGTAAAAACACGACTTTTGTATAACCCGTTTTGTTTTGTTTGGCCCCCCACTTTTCAAATTTCTGGGTACGACACTGATAGCTACCGTCAAGTCATGTAGATTACTGAGGAACCGTTAAGGCGGAACCGGTTCCAGAATCGGAACCGGTTTCCAGCCAGTCGTGGCGGAATCGTCGGAACCGGTTCCAGAACCGGTTCTCGCCCAGCCCTAAAATTGCAGGCTCCTTTCCCATACCAAGCAGAGCTCTCGACAGCGACAAGAAACATCAACTTGTCCCAGCCACGTGGTGGATACTGGTTGCTTGTATAATAATATGTGGTGTGAGAAGAATGGATAGTGAACGTAATGAAAGCGTGTATAACTATAACAACATGACAAGACATTAGGCGTATTTTGTCCATGCCCTTGGAAGTAAAATTTTACTTATTTAAGCTCCGCCCACTTATATTTTACTCTTTTGCGTGCATAGAAAACTGAGCAGATACACTTCGGCAGCGATATTTTACTCTTTTCCTGAAAAATTATACAGTCGTGGGTGTGGGTGGTGGTTTCAAGAGCCTGGCCAATCAGATCGCGCGCATGAGAAAATCTTATCAAAACTCCTCCCGTAAATGTTTCTCTTTTCCTTTAATTCTCATCCAATTCAACATTCATTACATGCGCACGACATGCAAAGGATACTGTATTTAATTAATAGTAGGTAAGGAGTAGTAAGGAGTAGAGTAGGTGACTCTTAACAGGTAAGAAGTCACAAATATTAAAATTCTCCAGCGACGTCTGGGAACAAATTTCCCAATCCCTCGAATTTTTCAATGTGTCCGAATCTTCGTTGATGCTTGCTGGCTTAGCACCAAAACTGGTGTATTATTGCTATAGTATAGTCAAATACTTAAATATATTCATGAGTGATATTACATTTGCAATAGAAATGTATAAATTTGGTATATATGTTATATCACACAAAAAGAAAGCCTTTTAGAGAACCTATCGCAGGGCACGAATACGAACATTTCATCAGTCTGACTTAGCTCCAACACGAGTAGGAAGGTCTCGATCTGTGTGTAACCCACGGGCCACCACACACCCACCACCACCCAGGCACCCACCCGCCCACCACCACCCACCCACCCACCACCACCTACCCACCCACCACCCGCCCACCACACACCCACCCACCACACGCCCATCACCCGCCCACCACACACACACCCACCACACGCCCATCACCCATCCGCCCACCACACACCCACCACACACCCACCCACCACACATCCGCCCACCACACACCCACCCACCACACGCCCATCACCCATCCGCCCACCACACGCCCATCATACATCCGCCCACCACACACCCACCCACCACACGCCCATCACACATCCGCCCACCACACACCCACCCACCACCCATCCGCCCACTACACCCACCCACCACACGCCCATCATACATCCGCCCACCACACACCCACCCACCACACGTCCATCACACACCCGCCCACCACACACCCGCCCATGGATGTTAAACGGGGGAGATGCACTGGAGGATGAATCACAACCAGCATTCATCTAGGTTTAGACAAAGAATAATTCGTGAAACGTAGATGTAGGTACACGTAGCCTACATACGTACAGGTCCATGAAAGCATTAAACATCCTCGACGCACATCGTGAAATGGCTGTGTAGCAAATAGATATTCAAATAACAGTTTCATAGCGCCCTAAACATTTCAGTTTAATATCAAGTCCATCTATAGAGTTAGAAAACAATGCTAGGCCATTCTAAGAGCTCAAAACAATTAGATATCGATGTGTAATACAGACAATCACGCTACTACTCTTTGCTGTGCCTTCAATAATGTCAACCTTAACGATATTCCTTGAGCCTCTGTAAGAGGTAATGAAGTGTACGACACTTTTACTCTCGGCAACATCAAGAAAGAGCTTTGGCAGCGCTACAATCGTATTTTGTGATGGCAAGCAGGGGCGGAGCTTAAATAAGTATAATTTTACTCCGGAAGGACACTACAAAATACGCCTATTATTATATGCTCTGTGATCTGATATGTCTACGTAACATTTATTAATAAAATACCAATTAGGCGTATTTTGTAGTGTCCTTCTGGAGTAAAATTATACTTATTTAAGCTCCGCCCCTGCTTGCCATCACAAAATACGATTGTAGCGCTGCCAAAGCTCTTTCTTGATGTTGCCGAGAGTAAAAGTGTCGTACACTTCATTACCTCTTGCAGAGGCTCAAGGAATATCGTTAAGGTTGACATTATTGAAGGCACAGCAGAGTAGTAGCGTGATTGTCTGTATTACACATCGATATCTAATTGTTTTGAGCTCTTAGAATGGCCTAGCATTGTTTTCTAACTCTATAGATGGACTTGATATTAAACTGAAATGTTTAGGGCGCTATGAAACTGTTATTTGAATATCTATTTGCTACACAGCCATTTCACGATGTGCGTCGAGGATGTTTAATGCTTTCATGGACCTGTACGTATGTAGGCTACGTGTACCTACATCTACGTTTCACGAATTATTCTTTGCCTAAACCTAGATGAATGCTGGTTGTGATTCATCCTCCAGTGCATCTCCCCCGTTTAACATCCATGGGCGGGTGTGTGGTGTGTGGTGGGCGGATGTATGATGGGCGTGTGGTGGGTGGGTGTGTGGTGGGCGGATGGGTGATGGGCGTGTGGTGGGTGGGTGTGTGGTGGGCGGATGTGTGATGGGCGTGTGGTGGGTGGGTGTGTGGTGGGCGGATGGGTGATGGGCGTGTGGTGGGTGGGTGTGTGGTGGGAGGATGGGTGATGGGCGTGTGGTGGGTGGGTGTGTGATGGGTGTGTGGTGGGCGGGTGGTGGTGGGCGGGTGGGTGCCTGGGTGGTGGTGGGTGTGTGGTGGCCCGTGGGTAGAGACCTCACCGTGTTGGCGCTGAATCAGACTGATGAAATGTTCGTATTCGTGCCCTGCGATAGGTTCTCTAAAAGGCTTTCTTTTTGTGTGATATAACATATATACCAAATTTATACATTTCTATTGCAAATGTAATATCACTCATGAATATATTTAAGTATTTGACTATACTATAGCAATAATACACCAGTTTTGGTGCTAAGCCAGCAAGCATCAACGAAGATTCGGACACATTGAAAAATTCGAGGGATTGGGAAATTTGTTCCCAGACGTCGCTGGAGAATTTTAATATTTGTGACTTCTTACCTGTTAAGAGTCACCTACTCTACTCCTTACTACTCCTTACCTACTATTAATTAAATACAGTATCCTTTGCATGTCGTGCGCATGTAATGAATGTTGAATTGGATGAGAATTAAAGGAAAAGAGAAACATTTACGGGAGGAGTTTTGATAAGATTTTCTCATGCGCGCGATCTGATTGGCCAGGCTCTTGAAACCACCACCCACACCCACGACTGTATAATTTTACAGGAAAAGAGTAAAATAAGTGTATCTGCTCAGTTTTCTATGCACGCAAAAGAGTAAAATATAAGTGGGCGGAGCTTAAATAAGTAAAATTTTACTTCCAAGGGCATGGACAAAATACGCCTATGATCCAATTGTGTTTGTCATATTGCAATAACTCAATGATTCTCTTTACATCTCCATATTCTTCACGAAGACAGACCGAATGCCCAATAGGGACTGCGCCAAACAAATTGCCATTGTGTAGAAGGACACACTTCAAGCTCCGCTTTGAGCTATCAATAAACAATCGCCATTCATTTGGATTGTAGATTGAAAGCCCTAATTCCTTCAGTAAACCAGGAATGTTATGGCAAAACACAAAACCGCTGGCACTTCAAAAGTACTGCAGAAATGTACTTTCTCTGGTTCGAAAGTATGATACCTTCACTCCTTGTTCAAGTATGTTTTTCTCGTTCAGTCTTGATGCTAGTATTTCTGAAGCTTTTTTGGATAGGCCCAAATCACGTGCTAAATCATTCAACTCGTGCTGATCAAATCCCCTACGAACTGAATCCTCGTGAATGTCAAAATCTGCATCATTGCTGTCACTGCGTTCTTCAACATCACTCAGATCTTCTAGAGGAGGTAGTTGTTCGAAAACTGGCACTGGAATTTCAGCTGAATGAGGCATTGGTCTTATAGCTGACGGTAGATTAGGATATTCTATTTTACTTTTATTTTTCTTGTTAAATCCTGATGTTTTCACTAAACAAAAGTAACAGTCGTAAAGTGTATGGACCTCAGAAAATGACGGAAGTCTATAAAGAGAAGGAAAGAGAGAGAGAAAGAGAGAGAGAGAGAAAAAACAGGGGCAAGTGGCTTTTGACATGTCAAATTTTACCGTTATAAAGGCAAACGTTATGGACTGCTAGGCGATGGCCGATGGCATCCAACACAGTAAACAAACGCGCCGGGGCCCGGGTGTGTCAGTCTGCCACGATCAAATCAGGATTACGCCCCACACAGATGACTTGAACCTCCATGAAGCACCCTGACAGATAATATATAAAGTGAAGTGCAGATCTAAAAGTCCACAGCGAGACAGGAAGTCAGAAGAGAAGGAAATCAATAGGTAGCCCGGCAAGAACCATGCATGTGTTGACTGTACTCGCGATGTGCTTCACCTTCATCCTCGCCCACCAGGTGAGTGCTGCTGCAGCGTGTGCCTGCCTTTGTAAAGCGTGGGTAAGGTCTATTGGTACATTTCCAGAAAAACACCTGTCTCACTATGTTTGACGAAACAATTTTTTTCTGGCGAGTTTTGATGTGTTTTGGGTTAATATTCCGCAGGAGTTGGCGGGCTCCACAAGCCTTACAGCTTATTTTTTCTATTATTTTCGGCTCAGTATATTGGGTATTTTGGTACTTTCAACCAGTAATTGAGTACAAGGTTAAAAGTGATATTTTCTGATGTACGTATTATGATGTGTTAAGAATGATGGTCCAAAGACTACTGTTTTGGTCACATAAAAAATCGTCGTAAATGCCTCATTTTGTAGTTAACCCCGTTTTATCCCCGCTTTAAGTTAGGCTACTCGGTAAAAAAAAGTTTATGACTTGCAAGAATTTCAAAGTTTCTTTTTTTTCTCGCTTATTTAATATGTGATGCTTTCTCTAATGGCGATTGTTTTTTTTCCTGTGCAAACCTCAAGTAGTGTGTTTTCTGAAATAAAAAAAAACTAGTATGACAAATTTCAAATAATACACTTTTTTTGACGTTTTGACGGGAAAAATCACTCCATTTTTAAAAGCATCAAATAATAACATAATCAAACCATTAAACTAACCTAATCTAACCTAATCACAGGACCAAGGTGTGTCTGAGAAGCTGGAGAAAACACACACCAACAACTGGGCTGTGCTGGTCGATACATCGCGGTTTTGGTTCAACTACCGTCATGTTGCAAATGTGTTGTCCATGTATCGCTCAGTCAAGAGACTTGGTATTCCAGACAGGTAAGTAACTAGTATTTGATGTAACTTAATGTTCATGTTTAATGATAGATGAGATAAATTTATTTATTCGTGATATACATATTGTAACTTAGGATATTAACGTGATAGTAACTTTAAGGTGAAAATTCTCAAGTATCATATTTTTTACAGTAAAAATATTCATTGTTTGATAGAATGGAATCTTTCAGTCAGATAATCCTGATGGTGGCAGATGACATGGCGTGCAACCCTCGCAATCCCCGGCCAGCCACAGTGTTCAACAATGCCCACCAGCACATCAATGTGTACGGGGAGGATGTGGAGGTTGACTACCGTGGCTATGAGGTATGTGGAGCCAGGGACTTCTACTATATTATATTTTATATTCATGGTAAGACCCAAGTAATTGTTTCCAGAATTGTTATTGTTACATCAGTGTGATATTTTTCTTTCTTTCTCCATCCTAAGGGCTACTGGCCAAGGGCTGAAAAATTAACGAAACAAGAATCCTTCTTATTGCTAGTCCCCATACGTATAGCAAATAATAAGAAAATTCCAGATGAAATCGGCCAATTTAGATGGGGAGGTGTCTTGACACTCCTCCCTTGAGGGAATTTTAGTTGTAGGAAGACAGAAAATTAGAACCAGGAAAAGTTCCAGAATTTACCAGGAGTGGATGGGATTACATCAGAGATGTTAAAGTACCTTTGGTGGATAAATTGTGGTTGAATGGATGCACAGGATATGTGGGTTAGCATGGGAAGAGGGCATTATACCTGGTGACTGGACGAAGGCCATCATTATTCCAATATACAAAGGGTAGGGTAGTAGAAAATTGATGTATAGAAGGTTTATGGTGTGGGTGGGAAGCTATTGAATGGTGTAAAAGCTGTCTGAAAGTATGCAATGGCGCTTGTCAGGGTAAATGAAGAAATTTACTTATATCACGTAAATTTTCAGGTAACTGTTGAAAACTTTGTGAGGCTGTTAACAGGCCGCCTGGCTCCCAGCACCCCAAGGTCTAAGAGGCTGTTGACAGATGATGGTTCCAACATTCTGATCTACATGACGGGCCATGGTGGAGACGGCTTCCTCAAATTTCAAGATTCAGAGGAGATTACAAATGTTGAACTAGCTGATGCTTTTGAGCAAATGTGGCAGAAGAAAAGGTATTTGATTTTAACCTTTGCTAATGCTTGCAGTTAACTTTCCCTCTGGTAGCATTCTTGAAGTAATTTCTGTTTTTGATTAGTGAAAATGGACTTGAGATAGAATTCTCAATTCAATATGAAGGAATTTCATGGCAGATGCTCATCATATAAAGTTATTGCAGTTACTGTTGTTGTTGACATTTTCCAGGCTGCCTGGTCGTATAGAAATGATAACTTTTTTTTTTTTTTTTTTTTTTTTATTTTTTTATAAATGTATTCCAATGTATCAGAGGGGAGGAAGAAAAGTTGAAATTAATGTTTAAGAATTTCTTATATTCGCATCATACACTTGAGAATTTACTTATATTTCTCAATGAAGTCAAGAATAAAGTTAAATCTCGCATTTGGTGTCCTGACTTGGCAAATTTGCACATTGCAACTGCAATCAATGGTTACCTCAGTTCTCATTTGGCAACCATCTTATCATTTTGTGATGATATCCCCTTAAAAAACAATAAATTGTATTTGGCTACCATATTCTTGCATATGGTAAATATGCTTCCCCCCACCCCCAAGAAAAGTCATCCTAAGTATTTTTGGTGTATTTCTCCACCATTTCTCCTACTTTCTATTGAAAGTAGGACTGAAACAGGGATGTGTCATGTCCCTATAGTTACTCAACATCTACATGCACGGATTGCAACAATTGCAATTTTTTTTTAGTGTTTGTGAGAGTATTGCTCTTGTGTTAGGTGCCACCCATGTGTTTGTGAGAAGGTCTTGTGTATGAATTATTTGTTGATTGATTTGTTTCTTATATTATTTATTTTGTTTATAGGTACAATGAGATTCTCTTCATCATTGACACCTGCCAGGCAGCCTCCATGTATGAGCACTTTTACTCTCCCAATATCCTGGCCATTGCATCCAGTCTGGTGGGGGAAGACTCGCTTTCAGTAAGTATTGGGATGGGACCACAATATGTGTAATTGTGTATGCCTTGATATGGACAAGGAAGAAGAACCTTTCTGGTTTTGGGAAGTTAACACAATGAATGGGGCAATCAGGGGTGTATGTTTTAATGCATATAGGGTTAAAAATGGAAGAAAAAGAAGAATGGTTGTTGAAAGTTGCCTATAAGGGAGAGTAGATCATCATATGATGGGTTTAAGGAAGCCCCACCAGAGTGCTCAGGGTACTATTGAGTGTAGGAAGGGAGATGAAGGTGTTAAGGAAGTAATGGTTGGTGGCGCTATGTGGATAGGTTTTGATAAATCTATAAGGGAGGAAGTAAGGAAGGTTGTGCCATTCTGATATCTGACAGAATGTGGGAATGTTTGACCGAGTATGGTTAGAAGGGCACAAGCTTAGTATGGATTAAATATAAGACTGGAATAGTCAAGCCTGTGTGAGTGTAGTATGTATGTACTCGTGAATATGAAAGCAGTGAAAGGAAAGAATTAAATTATGAAATTTTGGAATGACTTGAATGAGTATGTAAAGTTTGAGACGGAAAGAAAGGTGATTGTGATGGATATGAATGCGAAAGTGTTGGTAAATGGGGAGTATCTGGGCGATATTTCTGGAGGGTTATTTCTAGCATACGCCTTCTTTCAGCTTATCCATTTATCTATTATATTAAGATTATCCACTGATACACTTGAAAATTAGGATTATAAGTTGAACAAAAGGGACTGATTGACTATGAGGTCTGTGATCATAAAGGGTTTGATCCTTGGCCAGTAATGAAAAATAGCTTACCTATTTAGTTCAAAACCTATTTCCCCTCAAAAAAGGCACCTCTGAGTTGACACACTTCTCCCAGTGGTGTATTCACTGTTGGAAGCATTTTTCAGTCTCTTTTTGGAATATCCATCAAGCATTTTGAATGATAGTAATGATGTTTTTTTTGTTTCAGCATCATGTTGACCCGGCCATAGGAGTGTACATCATTGATCGCTTCACCTACTATGCCTTGGAGTTCTTGGAGAGAGTCACCCCAGACAGCAAGAAGACACTTGCCCAGTTTGTATGTAATGATTATAAGTGTAAAACGATAAGTAACGGACTGCATTTGTATAATGATGTTAGTTATATAAGTTAATACAGCATGCCAACCACTATACTGTTATACACAAGTGAAAAAAATAGGAAATTGTGTTTATTGTTTATGATTGAAGGAATATAATATTACTTTGACAAATGTAATATCATTTGGTGCTGTTTTGAATGGATAATTTTGCCAAATTGAAAGGTTTCAAAAGTATTTTATCTTTCAGCTTCAAGTGTGTCCAAAAAGAGTCTGCATATCGACAGTAGGAGTGCGGCGGGATCTTTACAAGAGGGACCCTAGTCGTGTCTTAGTGACAGAATTCTTTGGGTCTGTGCGCAATGTAGAGCTGACCAGCCATATTCTGGACTTACCCCATTGTGGTGGACCACGGCAGGTGGCAATCAACAAATCAATGTAAGTTTTTACTAAGATTTCAAATTTAAAGGGTACTCTTATCATAGTAAGACTGGTTGTCCTTGTCTTATTTGGAGACAATGAAGCCTGTCATAGTCTGGGGTCGTCTAGCTAGAACTCGTCCTGCATAGTCTTTGATGCTTGTTGTCTTTCATGTATGTATCTGGAAACCTGGCCTGCTCCTTCACTTTTTGGTGAATTTTGCCCACAATATATGATGTATAATTGGTATATTATTGTCGCAACCTCACCACAATGAGCTTATGTTTTGATGATGTTATTATCTTTCAGTCATACTGGAAGCACAAAATCCAAGAAACAGCTTCACTACGCCAACCAGCTCCCCATCCACCATTCCTGAACTCATGGAAAAAGAGTAAGATGCTACTGTGGTGGCTGCTTTGAAAATAGAGTATTTCCAGGTATGTGTCGTGGGAATGGAATTGATGTTTTTACAATACACTGCAGTTACAATAGTTACAATCCATTGGGACGTCATGAGTAGCGATGCTAATTACTTTCACGTTTTTTTGTGTCGAATACCCCCTGGACTGGGAGACCTACTGCTTGTGAGGTGCCTCGTCGTCTGATGGTTAATTTGACCATCCTGTCTCTTACCGTACTTTTCCCTGATGGTTAATTTGATCATCCTGTCATACCCCTTCCCGTACTTTTCCCTCATGGTTAATTTGATCATCCTGTCATACCTCTTCCCGTACTTTTCCCTGATGGTTAATTTGATCATCCTGTCATACCTCTTCCCGTACTTTTCCCTGATGGTTAATTTGATCATCCTGTCATACCCCTTCCCGTACTTTTCCCTGATGGTTAATTTGATCATCCTGTCATACCCCTTCCCGTACTTTTCCCTGATGGTTAATTTGATCATCCTGTCATACCCCTTCCCGTACTTTTCCCTATGTTTCATTGTGTTGCCCTCCCTTTCTTTCCTCCTCTCACAGGGCCATTTGACTTTTGCTGTCTGGCACATCACTCACTCACTTTTTTTTTTCTCCCATTTGTCAAGGGCCTGTTTGCAAATCTCTTGTTTAGGAGTTGTTGACATTTTTTAAAAGGCCACTCACTGTCTGCTCCTTAGGTTATGAAATGTAGTCTGTCAAGTCTGCAGTCTCTTTGAAGGTCTGCTTGTAATAAAGGAATGAGGTGGTCTTTTATGACTTTCTTCTCCAGAGAAAACTCAAATTCCTGGAGAAGAGCTCATTTTACTTTCCTATGTCTTTTTCTTTTTCATAAGTATCAGCTCCTCTAGTAAGTAATATATATTTCTCAAGGAGGAAGCAAACATGCATTTCTGAGGACAATTTTTTTTTCGTGAAATTTTCGTGAAATCAACGGTTACACATGTATGAATGTTTCTAAAGATTTAAATGGTTAGAAAGAGAAAAAAAAGTATTTATGTCACCAGTTTGGTCCAGTTGACAAATAGTTTGAACTTACCTCTTCCTGTAACACATTCAACTTGTATTTTGTGAGATGGTAATGAGTTGTACACTAGGGTCCCGCATAAAACGTGTTCGCATAGAGCGTTTCCCCTACAGAACGAACGACCTAAAATATTAAAATATAAAAATTAATTAATTATTATTATTATTTTTTAAATAAATAAAATTCCAAAATTTTCGTTAGGAACGGATGTGATCATATAGAACGATTCCGCCATCAAAGTAGGGCAAATCCGAGGTGTTCTCATATAGAGCGCCGAAATATCATACAGAACGAAGGTTGTGTCCTTGGCATGGGGTGAGGTGAGGCACGGCGGTGGTGTGTCGCCACGGAGGTGGGGTGAGGGTGACATGAGGTGGGGAACGGCGGTACCGACCGCGGTTCTCGTCCATTATTACCAAAGAAAACATTCATGTGAAGGATGTATGTCATGATCCATTCACAATATCATCAGTTATCGTAATTTATTGATGGCTTTCATTCGAGGGTACACTTTCGTTGTGGGTTTGTTTACAAGTTATCAGCTGTGATCGGGCAAACTCCGATCGATGTAACGGCGGTACCGACCGCGCAATTCTCGTCCATTATTACAAAAAAACCCATTCATGAGAAGGATATATGTTGTGATCTATTCACGATATCGTCCGTTATCGTAATTTATTGATGGCTTTCATTCGTCGGTACACTTTCGTTGTTGTGGGTTTCTTTACAAGTTATCAGCTGTGAGCGTGCGAGCTCCGACCGATGTGACGATGAGTGACCTCCAAGATGCCTCGGAACCCTCGCCCCCTGTAGATAATCCCTATTAGATTTAAGGTAAGCAACAATATGCCCATTTCATCATTTCTATGCATAACTTATCATTTATATGTTTTGATATGCATGGGTGTGAATGAGTATAAATGTACGGGTATGCACGGGAAGACCGATCGACCAATATCAATTTTTCCCATTGGTTGTGTATTTCACATAGAGCGAATTCACATAGAACGACCTCGTTTATTGACCAATTTCTCGTTTTATGCGGGACCCTAGTGTATATCAAAGGTCAGATGAAATTAGAGATGGATCAGCATTGGTGGCATTGCCCGACACCAAGATTGATTGTGATGTAGATTGGGGTTGACATTGGGGTTGGAAGGAGCAAATCAAAGATCAGGGAAGGACAGAAATATAGGAGAAATAAAGAGGACCGAGGGTGGTGGGAGAGGGGCTCAGGTGTAGGGAGGGTTGAAAAAAAAAGATGTTGCGAAAGGTTGGAAGGGAAAAATATAAATATTGAGTTGGAATTAAATGGTATTAAGTAAAAATGCCTCTGCAAGTACGAGGTGCAATATTTTTTTTTATTTTTTTTATCATTGGGCACCACTGATTTCGAGGCCAAAACTTAGTTTTCCTGAATTGTTATGAATTAATCTGGCACTCGTTTTGGGCGGAAATCAATATTTGTTTACAGGGGGGGTGGGGGGGATGAAAGAACGGAACTTCCAGTGAATTTTCACTAGAAGTTCCGTTCTTTCATTGTGTTACACACCATCTGCGATTCACGCTGAATCTCCTCCACGGTGTCAAAACAACAAACCTTCAGCTTGCACTTCGCCTTGGGAAAGAAGTTACAGGGAGGGATTTGTCTACCTGCGACTTCTTCCTCTCCCCAAGGTGAAATTCAAGTTGAAGATTGTCGTTTTGACAGTTTGGAGAACATCCAGCGAGAATCTCAGATGGTGCTTGACACGTTTGAAGAACGAGACTTTCAGAGATCATTCTGATCGTGGCACCTGTGCTGGGAGCCGTGTATTGCTGCACAAGGCGACTTCTTTAAAGGGAAGGGCGGCCAAATTTCAATGAGGTACGTCATCTGTTTTTCACAGATGTAGTCTTAAAGGTTTTTGATCGCGTCTCGTACATACTTGTGGCGTTAATTTGTTTGTAAATATACTTACCTCTGTAGTTGAACTACTTTGCAGGAGACATCCTCATTTACCAAAGAATTTAGTCCTTAGTATTTAAGAAAGTGGATTTAGGTAATTCTTGATGAGGAATGTAAGGGAACTTTTATTAATATGTAGTTAGGCAAAAAGGAAAATGACCGAAAGATAATTGAAATAATATATTCATATATATATATATATATATATAGACGTATGTATGTATATTATATACATTTTCTACAAAATCATAGAAACAATCTGTGCCACATTCTTCATACAATAGTTTTTTACCCTAACTGACAAACTGAATTGAATGTCCATTTACCATCTCAGGTGACCTTTTTCAACAGTGGCACTCAAATACTTACCAGCCATTTCAGCAAAGTATAGAACAGTTCATTTAGTTGTAAGAAGAAAAGAAATCGAAGTTAATGATATTGAGATTCACTGTTTTTCTCGATGAAAAACTTCTATTAAGTTTGCATCACAAGACTGCACGACATTACCTCTAATTTGTGCAAAGTGATTTTATGCCAGTTTCGTGAAACAGTATCATAAAATGAAGTAATATTTCACTCAATGCTGTAACCTATTTGTCAAACAAAACTTTTCATGTGTAAAAGACAAAATCTGATTAACAAAGTTTGGTTTCTGCTTGTCATGTTCAACTTTCTGAATCAGTATGTATTTCGAAAGCCAGTGAGAAGGGAAACTGGCACTCATTATAAATGTCTACTAAAAAAAAAAAAAAAATATTTATTATACATAATCAACATGTGCTTATTTTGAAGTAAATATTCAATTTTTTTATTACAGATTCATACATAATTATTTAAATTTGTTTAAACTCAACATCTATGAAAATCATTCATATTTTGAGGAAAATAGTGTGACATTTCTTTACTATATTGCACATTAGTTAATGAATTTACAAATCTCAATTCTCAACTTCCCTGTGAATAAGTTCTTGTATTTCAAGTAACATTCTTGAGAAATACAGTAAAACTTTTTAAATAAAAAAATTGGTGAGGTAAATGTCAGTAATGCGTCCTGGAATTTAAGAAGAAAAAAAACTATCCAGATTAATTTAGGGTACATTAATTGTATTATGTTCAAGGTAACAAATGACTATGATAATAAAGTAAATATTTAGGTACTGATATAGCAAAGGTATTAATTTGGTTTCATATTATAGTAAGTAAAATAAATTTTCCAGTCCGATGACTTACGTGTGTGACAAGAGGAGTAAATACCGTAGCTTTAAGCTGGGCACACACATGCGAACAGAACACCATATCGTAACAAGGCCGTGTTGCGCGACGAAGATACGCGTTACAAGGTGTGGAAATGTTGAGTTCGTAACCGAACCTATGCGTCGCAAACTGCCATGCGTCCCACCTCGCTCAGTCCGTGTTTGGAGGTTGTACGGACGATGGCCAGTTTACCAGTCGCTGCTGCCGCGTATATTTATATACATTATCATAGTGAAGAAGAAAAAAGAAAAATGGTGGCAGTCACCGTTATACTCTAGAAAAATGGAATACAGTGGTCAGGAATTACTCGCAGACCTGAGGTTCCAAGAAGTTTCTGGCCGCTACAAAAACTTGAACAGAATGTCATGGACAGATTTTGAGAGTATCATGAGATTAATATAATAGCTTATGAACTAAAGGACAGTATCATAACTCCAATCAGCCATGATGGTGATTAAGGTATACAGTTCACAGTTCACACGTAGCTAGCGGATCAGCTGGATACTGATACCGAGCTGTCAGCGAGTTGAGCAGACTCCGTCAAGCCAGTTGATATGGGTATAACACACCTCCCATCCACACACTGTGTAACCTCACCCTGTAGCATCCTTTGATGCGACTCCCAAAAACCGACATTTGGTGGGACGGGAGCGAATCTCGACATTTAACATAATGTTCGATCGGGTGTTACGCAGTGACGTCACGAGGTCCCGTCCACACTGGTGCTTTTGTTACAATAAGGGGGTAAATTACGATGTTCTTTGCATGTGTGTACCCTGCTTTAGGATATCCAATGGCGAATTTAATAACCTTGCATTCTGCAATGATTGCTATTAATTTAGTATTTATTTGGCTACCAGTTCTAAATTTAATTTTCTGCATAAATGTTTTGAAGTAATTCTCAATAACTCATTTAAGGTAAATTTTTGACAAAAAAAGTAAATTATGTACAATAATTAATTAGGTTGTTTCTAGGGAGTTTACTGAACTGGATTGAAATATTACCATTAACATTCAGAGGTTTTGATGTATCACTTAAAATTTTGCGGACACAAAATACTTAACAAATATCAAACCGAATCAGACTGGGATTGACAAACCTGCTTTTGCCATGGCGTATGTATGTTTTCCATAATAGAGAAGGTGAGGGTTGGGGATCTTATTGATTAACTAGTTTTTCACACCAGATCACAGCCTTGGAATCTAGACCATACCCATAGAATCTTATGCCATAAACAAAAGGCTGACTTGCCTGTCAACAAACTCGGCCCAGTTTTCCAATAATTTGCACCCCACTTGGAATTAGGATTAAGGATGACAAATCTAAATTATAAGCTGTGAAATCACCAATTAACAAACATAAATATTCACATACATTCGATGTTTATCCACTTTTTTTCACAATTGTTTCATAATACTGTAAAGATACTCTGGGCAAAATTTTCACTTCTCATTCTTTGATAGTAAGGTTTGAAAACTTACATATTCTGATTGTAAATATGCCTTCATTATAAAAATATGGGACTGAAATCCAAGTGTCAAAATTCAATTTAGGCAACTTAACATAAAAAGTACAAAGGATTCCTTTTCTGTAGTATGTGCATAGTTAGTATTACTACATTTTTGGGGAATTAATCACACAAGAAAAAGGCACAAGGACCTGTTAATTAATTCTAAAACTTTTCGGTTTCAGTATCAAGAAACTCAATAGCTTAAAAATTATGAAAATATACCACCGTGAACCTCACTATATATATTTCTGGCAAGGAAAAGTTCACATATGCTGATCAATGTGCTCCATTTGTCTATTTACCCAGAAACACACGTGAAAAAGTCTAAAGTATCAAATTAGTCTTTGATAACTATTTTGAAAGAAACCTTTAATGAAATGAAATAATTTTACAATAGGAAAATATTTCATACTGGTTAATATTTTACGTTCTGATGTGAGAAATTAACAACATCCCCACCCATTTCTAACCAAATTAATTGTGGTTTTGATTATGCCAACTGTTTTGAAGAAATGAAAGACACCTAGATCTGAAAAAATATAATAGTGCAATAACATAGAAAAAGCATCTACCTTACAACAACCAAACAATAATCCTATATCACATATACACTATGTTTTTGGTTCTAAAACAACCTCGCTATCAACTCTTAACAGCAGCAGTAAGTACTGGCGTCAACTAACACTGGCATCTTTTTTCTTTAAAGCATTATACCATTTACTTTTCCTCTGATGCAGTGATTGTAGTTTACAGTATATTTACATATCAATTATAATTATTAATTATCTTTTGATATATCTTTTCCAAAATATTCATGTTCCCACATACAAAAAAATAGGGTTTCCCAATCTTCTTGATTTGCTTTTTCTTTTTTTTTCTTTCCTGGGTGCTATCGAACTTGTGCGGGTCAAAGCAGGTTTGTTTTAACCCGTGCGGGATGATCAGAAAGAGCTTGACCCTCCCCTCTAGCGTCGGCCAACTTTCACTTTGTTATTTTGCAGAAATGGGCTTATAAAAAAATGTAATGAAGGTAAAACATAATACTATTACTCACCGGCCCATTTATAAAAAACTTGTCACCTCTGTGGTGCAGTGGCTAGCGTGCCTGGCTACGAATCTGCGGGCCCTGGTTCGATCCCGGGCCACCTCCGTGGTGCAGTGGCTAGCGTGCCTGGCTACGAATCTGCGGGCCCTGGTTCGATCCCGGGCCACCTCCGTGGTGCAGTGGCTAGCGTGCCTGGCTACGAATCTGCGGGCCCTGGTTCGATCCCGGGCCAGGGCAAGTCGGTGACCAGCCTACCCAGCTGTTCTTCCTTCCTTTCGGGGTTGATAAATGGGTACCTGGGGAAGGTAACTGTGGTAACCCGAGAATCACATCAGCCCTGTGTCCCGGGGTAACTGGACCTCACCCACCACAGGCTCCAAGGGCTAATGCCACGGAGATGAGCACCGCATGCCACGCACAGCATAGCGTATGCTTCCATCTTTTACCTTACCATTTATAAAAATATTACTCGCCGGCCCATTTATTTATTAGTTCTGGCCCTTACAAAGTGTGGCAGATTTTGTTGAACATTGGCATTTTCCGACCCTGTAATTCTTTTGCGTACCAGTTTTTCCTTGGCAGGGAAAAGTTTTGGCTCTACCGTAGTCTTTGTATATTTTTCATGTGTCATCTCTCAAGTGTGGCACATAATATGCATATATTATTTTTCATGTAACATTTTCTTCAAGGTAATATTGGTTACGTATTTAATTATTATTTGACTCAAGGTCCAAGGGCGCACCCCTTCTGCCACTGCCGAGCAAAGAACTACCAAACAGGGTACGTTGGGCACCACGGGTACGTTGGGAATGAGGCACTCGGTAGAGCAAATAATTTTGTTTATAATGTGCAGTACAGCAGGTCAATGACTAGGCAAAAAGTCCATAAAATAGGGGTGTCAATGCTGCCCTAAGCACTGGGCAGTGCCGTCAGGACTATCTCAATGAGTAAGAGGCTAACAGTCCTTTTATTACTAGTTGACGTTAGTCAATGCAACATTGTTACGGTAACCTGGGTGGCATGACTGTTACGCTGATAACGCTGGAAGGGGCAAGAGATAATGCTTGTACGGATTAGAAAATCTTGATATTCCCTTGATTTCCCATTCATGATAATTTCAAAGCTTGTTTGAAAAATATAACAGCTGACTTAATTGGATTTCACATGCACAGGTTGATTTATTTTGGACAACCAAATATAACTTTTACTCCTATTTTTTGCATGATACTTCCATAAATGAATGTTCCAATAGAGGTCAAGGCATGACTTCTTGAAAATAGAGTAAACAACCGATATATGAATCATTATGTATGGAATAACTCTGGATGCATATGAATGGAATAGTATCATAATTAGAGTTATTTATGTCTTGAAACTGGTATCATATAAAGGTGCTATTACTTCAGCATTAGCCACACTTTGGTCAACAGATGACTTCTCCACTTCTCACCCATGGGCCAAGATTAGTGATGGAAGTCATGATCTGTCACTTATGTATAGTAACCCGGGAAGTGTTGGGAATGAAGCCATTTGTAGTGGTATGGTACCATCCTCGCATTCATTCACAACTCCAACTCTTTGACGCATGTTCTTGGGTTGCATTGTATGTCACACAGTGCAGTGGAGCTATTAGTCACTGGGAGAGTGATTGAGAGCCAGGTGTCGCCTCAGGCAGGAAAGCTGGAGCACACTGTTAACTACTCCATTCACTCCACATGTGGATTTGTGTCTGTCCTTCTTTCACTTATGCCTTACAAGTGTTTATCCACTCAAAAAAGGTGATGTAGACTAAAGTTAGGGAAGTGAAGTAAGGACAGACGGAATGAATGGAATAGTAGTTACTACAGCATGCTCTAGCTTATCTGAGGTGACACCAGACTATCAATCACTATCCCTGTGACCAATTGCCCCACAGAAATGCATGACATACAATGCAGCCAAAACAAATGTAGTAAAGAGTAATGTAGTAAACAAATCTAGTAATTCATGCAGGGACGGAACCATGCTGCTACATGGGGCCCCATGCCTGACACTTTGCAGTTACTGTAGATAGAAGCATTACTATTTTCGTATTTTGATATATGATCATGAAATAACTTTGCTAAAAAGCAATTTAGTCTGAACCTACATTCTCGTTGATGTTCACACACACGCACATTGAACATGGCTAGGACCACACAAGTATAGCTCAGGCCCTGTATGCTACCACTAAGTAAATACATATGCACACACACACTTCAAATCTATTATGATAATTTGTTTCGTCTTGGGAATTTGCAAGTCTTTTATGATATACATATGTATTAAAAATACACTACAATATAAAACAAAATCAGTAAATAAATACTTTGTAATACACAGCATAATGCCGATTACCTAAATAACCACCAACCAAAAATCTACACTATCTTCTACTGTCACAGCCTGAATTAATGTAAAGCAGTAAATTTTCTTGCTCATAGTGATTACGATTTCCCATAAATGTTTTCCTCTTTTATCATTATTCTTTAACTATGAGCACCACAAGCATATTCTGTCTTGAGAGTAGTATTTTTCATTATAAGTTGGACAAAAGTTAATTTCTCAGTATGAAATGAGCAAAAGAAACTAAGATCTTAAAATTGCCGCCAGCACAAAATGCAATCTATGCTTTTCACACTCGAGGCTAACAGATACACTTCCTTGGTCCAGGGCCAGAGTGCAAGGAGCATACAGAAATATAACATTACTGGATGAGAGCTACGGCCTGGGTGAGATCTCACAAACCACCTCCCTTTAAGCAATCCACCAGGGATGCTGAAGGCCACGCAGTATATGGCCAGCCAGTGGCTTACTGCTGGACGGAGTTCCTCTGTAGCCTGCCAAAGGTATGAGAGACTCTGTCAATAGTACGTGGGAGGTGTATAGTTCAAATTATTCTTCCCTGTTGTAGCAATGTGACAAGTGATAATTGATAAACGTAAACAAATCAGTGAGGTAAGCGTAGCTATGACACATGCCATTTAATAGAAATTAATAAAACGGAACAAGATTCAAGGAAATCCTGTGGAGACTAATACTCTTTCCTGCCTGCAACGGTTTTAAGCTGTTATTTTAAGCTTGTCTCTTAGAAGTGATTAGCGAGGGGCTTCAGGCAGCCAGGCAACCCACTCATCCCAGAAAGTGTTCTGCTGCTGTCCTCACTACATGTTTCACTTCTTTTTGCTGTAGCTCTAATTTTGCTTAATGTTGACTTTTTTATTCTTTGCTGGACAGCAGAATAATAGTGGATTTATGACTTGAATTAAAAAAAATAATAAATAAATAAACGAGATTCAGTGAGTTGAAGCTAAAGACTAGGCATAAAAAAAATTCTTCAAAATGGTAGTAATCCCCAAGTCTGCATTAAGCGAAATAAGTGAGCTACAGGGAAAAGAAGAGAGACATGTAGTGTGAGGACAGCAGCAGCGGGACACTTTCTGGGATGAGTGAGGCGACAGGCTGCCTGAAGCCGCTGGCCAGAGACGAGCTTGCCAGCTTAGGCTACAGCTGCAAGCTAGAAACAGAGAGAATAGGAGTTGATGAATAGTATCTTACTGCCCATTTAAAAAAAGTCTATTGGCAGGCGTTATATCCATTTGAATTTAAAATTATACCAGCATTGGCAAAACAATGATATGGACCTGTATGTAAGAAGGTGGACAGCAATTTGAGACATTGCTTTTGCTCAGTGCTCATTGCTTTTGGCATTGGTATTGTTCCAAGCTTAAAAAGGTTTCGGTGGTTAATTCAACCTCAGGAATATGAGATATTTCTTACTAAATTATATAACTCTTAAGCAGTGGTACAGAGCCATTTACAGTTATCAGAATGGAATGTATCACTACACTACTATGCCACTGATCTTGGAAGTTTAAGACTAAACAAAGCATTACTCCCAATTATTTAGCCATAATTGGTGCCACTTTGAAATATTCAAGATGTGAGGTTGCTTAAGGGAATTCCAATAACAACGTGACAAAGTAGTAATTAAGACCCTGCTTAAATGTATGTAAAAAATCAATACTTTAAAATATATTGTAAATGTAATATGGAATTACATTGTAAAAATAAGCTGCAACTCATCATTCAACTCCGTTGTTGAACTATGTATGAAATAGCAAAACTAAAATTTCCGTCCACTAAAAAAAAGTATTGGGGTGATTTCATGTAATCGGCATTATGCTGGTATTCTCTGTGTCACGTTTGAGTATGAACTGAAATGCTATTAAGTATTTAGGGTCTTTCAGTCCAATAATAACTATCATTAAATTTCATGAAATCTGTAACTTGTACTGCTGAAAACAAGCCTGATGAATGCTTAGAGTTTAATCTGTCCATTAAGCAAATAAAAAAAAAGCACTTCCATAATAACAATTATGCCTGTAACTTCTAGTATTCCACACAAATCTGGTTTAAAACCATACGATTACCAGTTGCAGTGAGTGTAAACTAATGACAATTTCACAAAACATTAACCTACTTATCAATCATTCTATCTCTTGGCAGCCGTTCTGGAGGCCACCGCGGCCACCAAGGCGGCGCCGCGTCCACTGCCGTCCTCAGACAGCATCAGGTCAAACTGAAAGACAAGGGACTTTTCTTGATCTGCCCTTCTATGGGATGAGAAATTTGAACTATGCTAAATGTACAATAATAATTTCGTGCTTATTAATGGATTATGAGGTCTGTTAAGAATTACCAGAGGATATCAAGATCAACATAGGAGAAAATAATGATAATTACTACATTACATGGAGGAAAGACAGAAAGGGAAGAAAAAGTGGTCTGACGAGAATGACATTAAAAAATCAAAGGAATGAAAATAGAATATGATGCAGAAAAAACAGAAGTGATAAGTGCACATATTAAGTTGAAAAATGGAGAAACCCAAGAAAAAATGATTACATACATCCTCCCGCAAACAAATGCTTGGTTCCATGAACATTAAGAAAGCCTAAAGGATTCCTTGCAAAGTTTGGAGGAGATAATTGGAAGCAGTAAAATAAATGATTGGTGACTTAAATTGTAGTTAAGTTAGATGGGAATGTTTGAAACAGGGAGAGTTGCTTTCCAGTATCTTGGGATGCCACTGGAAGGGCGCAATATTGCCAAAAAGTAATGGCAGGAAAATGGAAATTGTGGTTGGAAGAAGAATATAACTCGCCCTCTCTCTTTCATGGCTCATCTGACACTGGCGTGTAAACCTAAGCGGATTCAAGCCAACAGTAAGACCGAACTGCTCAACGTACAATAACTCCCAAACTTGCAGCATTTGGGCTGAAGTCAAGGAGTTATATAAGACACCATATACTTCTTTCCTTACCACAGTTTTTTCCTTCTTTTCGGTAACTGTGCTTACTGTACTCCCTTTATGTAACCCACCATCTACTTACTGAAGGCAGCAATTTTTGTGAATTTTTCCCAAGGCCTGTTTTAGTCTTTGGCAAGCCTAAGCAAGCAAGCCTTTCATGAAAAATGTCATTTTATAACTTTCAGTTCCATGGATAGAGGAAGAATATATGGTGTCAATGATATAATTTAGACTAGTAAGAAGCTGTGAGGTGAACAAAAATGGAGTAGGAGTAGTTTGGAGGAATGATTTGAGTCAAGAACATTCATGAGTTTTTAAACTATACTTGATAGAAGTAGATGTGGAAATAACACTTCACTTAAATCTTGTAATTGTAACTTGGTAAGCGTGGGTGATATTGATGATAATGCACTGAAATTAATTAGAGAATATCTAATTCATACCTTTATTCCTGGCTTGATTAAGTGTGAAATCTGCTCCACCATGAGACTGTGGAAATGTGGGTGGAAGCGGTACACAGAGCCATCCACTGCCACCGTGACACTTTCTTCACTGATGCGGTTGAGGAGCACTGCCACGCCAGCAGCAGCCAGGTGTGCCGCCCGCCTGGAGACACACTCACAGGCATGGCGCACGTTGGCACAGTCGCCATCAGTGGCACTGTTGAAGCCCAATTCTTCCAGGATGGCACGGCAGTTGTTGAAGTCATCAGGTTTGTCACTGGGGGTTTAGAACGGACAACTCATGCAAACTATTGATTAAAACGCTTATCATACACATCCTAACTCCCACGCTATTGAGTAAAGAAAACGTAGTGTACAAAAAGAATAGGTATTCAAATTTTTAAGAAGTGGCTCAAGAAGATTGTGTTGCACCCATTACTCTCATAATAATAAATAGAGTGTCAAAAATCTGGAAATAAAGACTGAAAGCTCATGAGTGAGAAAAATAGTGGGGCAGTGAAGGGCTGTTGAGTGAAAATAAAAATGACTGAAAAGATTAAAGTGTGTAAGGATAAAGTGTATATACAGGAACAAGTGGAAGCTTCTCTGCTGTCACCCCTTGAGAGTTATATGAACATGGGTCTAACTTTATGCATGTAACAAGTGAGTAATATGGATGAGGGAAAATTGGTAAAAATCTACACTGCAAAAAGGCACAAGAGTTTGTAAGAGCCTAGAAACCTCTTTCACTCAGTGATTATCATGTCTGAAACTATGATTGAGGTTACCATTAGTCATATGGTAGAGTTAAGCATTTTATCATGTCCTCTGTTCATGGATTCATGTACATGTTCATATTTCAAATCTCGAGGTCCAATAAGTGGAAAATCATTTGGTGTTAAAAGTAGTTTTGGACCAGGAGTATTTCCTAGGTGACCTGTTATCTGTGTTTGCTTCCATACTCTCAGGCTATAATAAAGATAACTCTGGATTATTCTATCTATTCTTTTAGTAACCCAAACCACCTCAGCTTTATTCACTCATCAAACCAAATCCTATTAAACACCATCTACCATCTATTGACATCATTTTTAATCAATTTAATAGCTTTCAGGTCCCAGGCAGCAAAGACCGTATGGCACTAATTCATGTTAGGTAAAGCATTTTACATAAATAACATGAGTTAATCAACTTGTAGTAGCGGTACTGCATTTTTAGAGAAGCGGTGGCAACGCTACATTTTTTAATTGTAGCGGAGTAATATTCTAAGGACTAGCCGTAGCACCGCTACATTTTTAAGTAATGCCGCCCACCTTTTTGCCTTTCCTTAGTCTCCAGTCACCTTACTTCTTTATCAAATATCTAACAATCAACAGATATTTGGACCGAATTTCTGCTATGGTAAAATCAACATAGAACTCCCAACAGAATGGACTCACCTCTCAATTTCAGATATGTACTTAGTGAAGAAGGCTCCCTTCTCAAGAAGTATATCAGAGGCGAAGCCATCAAATAGTAATCCATCAGACACCAGGCGGACAAGGACCTGTCTGGCGATCTCCCCCATGTACATGCCACTGATCATCTTCTCAAATCTAGGGAAATGTACAATAGGAGGGAAAAAATATAATTTCTCTTATATAAAACAAGGGTGCATGAAAATGTATTCAATGATATGTCTGATTTTGCCATTGACAGATTCATAAATACAATGAACTCCCTTCACTATAAAGTTTGTATAAAAGAAATTAGGTGCTATTACAGCACAAAATGATATAGCACAATACAGCTGCATCACTACTTACAGCTGTTTTCCTGGATTTACTGATTCCCGGTCAATGGTATTGTCATACTCAGTGCGAACAAAGTCTAAGCAGCCATTGTCTCCAAATGCACCCCATTCAGTGTTGACGATCACCTGCAGTGTAAATTGTACAATAAAAATAACCATTCAATTTTCTTATCTCTGGGTAGACTAATGGTAGGGTCATGTCACAATATGATTCAATTTTTTTTCCTTAATGGAAATTAATGGTAATTCCTTAGTGCATGATGTACATACCCCTTTTATTTCTTCAAAAGTTTCCTTTTTTTGGTAAGCATAAACAAACAAAGCAAGTCAATAACATGATGAAGAAGGTCTGGTCTGCCAAATGAATATACTATGCCTAGTGACTTACGCTAGGCTTCACGCAAACTAAAAACTCATTTAGAACATAAATTCCAAATATTAGTCAAGTTTTATGTACACAACACTTCACCACTCTGAAATTTACCACAGGTACTAAGGTCCTGTCTACATGAGGAGTTTTCAAATGCGCATTAGCAAAGTCAGTGACAGTGTATGGGGGTGCACACACGCTACCGTGTGTGCACCGTTAACACGCATTTGAAAATGCCCCGAGTACTACGGCGAGTAGACAAGGCCTGAGTGTCATTGCCTAGCTCCTAAAAGAACTAATGAGTTTTACAATCATTCATAATCTCTGTACCTCCCAAGCATGCCTCAGCTTGGATAAAAGTACACATCTATTAACCTAATTAGTAATTATTTATGTACAGTATTTGTATTTGATATAATTTATCGATCTACTATTTGTTATATAGTGCAATATATCGTGTATCATTCTATTAATGAGCATAGGTGACAGGAAACATTTATTAATGCTATTATGAAACATGCTACTGATGGAACAAATTTTAACAAAAGTCAGCCTCATTGGTTGTAAATTGCAAACATTTTCAAACTTCCAAGCCTTCTCAGTAATTCACTGTCTTACACAATTATAAGTATTTCTTTACCTGATGTGGCTCTTCCTGATCTCCGTCCCAAAGTTCCACCTTCTCAAGTTTCTCCATGTAGCAAGCATTGGTCCCAGTTCCTGTGAGTAATTCAAGGCAACCAGTTTCAGGGAAAACTTTTTACTCTAAATCATTACCAACACTCAAACAGAACACAATCCTCAATTAATGTAACTACAGGAGAACCCCTATAACTTGGACTTCATATATGGGGTGTGGGACTGTCCGAGTCATAGCCAATGAATTTATAATGTGCGGGATGTGAGGGGAGGTGGCACTGCTGGCAGCTGCGCGTGTCCTTGACTTACAAGGGGCTGGACAGTCACTAACTCCCTCATATCACTTTCCTATGTTGCTTTTGCCTCTAGCTCTGTTTCTGAGAAGGATCTTACATGGTCTAAACATCTCCCAGAACAATATGATAAGTGCTTTTGGGAGGAAAAAGCAGTGGTAATCTGAAACCAAGACTATGGCGACTCAGTGAGGGGCTTTCAAAAGAGAAGCTTTGGAACACAGAGAGTATGAAACTACGTGTTCCATCCCCCATACATGGTTCGCGTGTCACCTGTGAACAATTAGACTGTGGTGTGGTGGTGGTGGATGATATGGAAGTGAAACTAAAAATCTGTTGATGCTGGGAGTCTTATCTTACGTAAATTTTCCCGACGCCTTAGGGGTTAATGATAACGCAGAATTAAAGTTACTTCTTCTTGTACCTATTCTCCTATTCTTCTTTCTACACAAACTTTCATATACACTCATGATGCAGCTATGTCATCCTTTTCTACACCTTTTCACTCTCAAATTAAAACAAATGAACTTCACATCAAAACAAATGAAATTCAAATTAAAACTGAACTTCACATTAAAACAAATGAAATTAAAATTAAAACAACTGATCTTCAAATTAAAACAAATGAAATCCACATTAAAACAAATGAAATTCAAATTAAAACAACTGATCTTCAAATTAAAACAACTGAACTTCAAATTAAAACAACTTAAGTTTAAAATAAAACAACTGAAGTTTAAATTAAAACAACCGAAGTTTATATTAAAACTTAAGTTTATATTAAAACTTAAGTTTATATTAAAACTTAAGTTTATATTAAAACAACTGAACTTCAAATTAAAATAGCTGAACTCTAAATTAAAATAACTGAATTAAAATTAAAATAACTGAACATACTTTCCTTTTTGAACTTATTTCAATTTTTCAAATTAAAACAATTGAATTTCAAATTAAAAGAAAAAATTCATCTATTATATTTTGAAATTCATTTGTTTTATTTTGAAGTTCTGTTGTTCTTATTTGAGAGTTTAAAGGTGTATTATGAAAACCCCCAGAAAATTAACAAATTTCGTCCTGCAAACTTTTTCTTATCTTTACCAGAGTGCTGCCAGCAAAGGAAAGAGGGAATTTTTTTTTTTAATGAAAAGATATACCATTCTTTTAAATATTTTTACACAGCGTACTATATAGATAAAGCAACACAGGATGAAGTAACTTATAGCTATTCAAGTATGTTAGTACACACACTGTAGTTATACAAAAGAAAACAAAAGTTACATTTTTGGCACTCAATTTTTTTTTGGCACTCAAAATTTTTTGGTACTTAAAATTTTTTTGCACTTAAAATATTTTGACTCAAAATTTTTTGGCACTCAACATTTTTTGGGCACAACATTTTGGCACTCAAATTTTTTTGGCACAAATTTTTTTGGCATAATTTTTTTTTTGGCACTAAAACTTTTTAGCACAAACATTTTTGGCACTCAAATATTTTTGCCATTCATTTTTTTTGCCATTTTATAGATAGCGAGTGAGGGAGGAGTGACAGGCTGGGGATACTACGTAGTACCCCTAGGCTGTCACTCCTCCCTCACTCGCTACCTATAAAATGCCCAAAAAAAAAATAGTGCCAAAATTTTTGAGTGCCAAAAATTTGAGCGCCAAAAAGAATTGATTGCCCAAAAAATTTGAGTGCCAAAAATAATTGAGTGCCAAAAATAATTGAGTGCCAAACATTTTTGGCATTCAACATTTTTTGGCACTCAATTATTTTTGGCACTCAATTATTTTTGGCACTCAATTATTTTTGGCGCTCAAATTTTTGGCACTAACATCTTTTGGCACAATTTTTTTTGCCACAAACATTTTTGCCACTATTTTTTTTTTGGCATTTTATAGCTAGTGAGTGAGGGAGGAGTGACAGGCTAGGGGTACGTACTACGTAGTATCCCCAGGCTGTCACTCCTCCCTCACTCGCTATCTATAAATGCCAAAAAAAATTGTGGCAAAAATGTTTGAGTGGCAAAAAATTGTGCCAAAAATTTTGAGTGCCAAATTTTTTTGAGTGCTAAACATTTTTGAGTGGTAAAAACAATTGAGTGCCCAAAAACGTTGAGTGCCGAAAATTGTAGAGTGGCAAAAATTGTTGAGCGGCCAAAAAAAAATTGTGGCAAAAATTGAGTGGCAAAAGTTTGTGCCAAATTTTTTTGAGTGCCAATAATTTTTGAGTGGCAAAAAATTAAGTGCCAAAATTTTTTGAGTGCCAAAAAATGTTCGAGTACCCAAATATTTTGAGTGGCAAAAAAAATTAAGTGCCAAAAATTTGTGTGCCAATAATGCAACTTTTGTTTTCTTTTGTATAACTACAGTATGTGTACTAACATGCTTTATCTATGTAGTAATGTAGTATGCTGTGTAAAAATATTTAAAAGAATGGTATATCTTTTCATAAATAATTTTTTCCCTCTCTTTCCTTTGCTGGCAGTACTCTGGTAAAGATAAAAAAAAGTTTGCAGGAAGAAATATGTAACTTTTCTGGGGTTTTCATAATACACCTTTTCACTCTCAAATTAGAACAACAGAATTTCAAAATAAAACAAATTAATTTCAAAATATCAGATGAATTTTTTTTTAATTTGAAATTCAATTATTTTATTTGAAGTTCAGTTATTTTAATTTGAAGTTGTTATATTAATTTAAACTTCAGTTATTTTAATATAAACTTCAGTTGTTTTAATTTAAACTTCAGTTGTCATAATTTAAACTTCAGCTGTTTTAATTTGAGATTCACTTGTTTTAATTTGAAGTTCAGTTGTTTTAATTTGAAGTTCAGTTGTTTTAATTTGAAGTTCAGTTGTTTTAATTTGAAGTTCAGTTGTTTTAATTTGAGTGAAAAGGTGTAGTGTCACTCATTTAGCATCACCCAAACAAGTGTCCGTGAAGCAAAATAGGCCACACACACGTGGATCCCTGTCACAATATTTTATTTAGTGAGCAACAAATAACAAACAAGGAGTGAATATAATCTTATAATCTAAACTCACTAGGAGGAGAATGTAGTAAGAATATCTATCCCCCACTAGCACAAACAGGTCACCACATGAGATTAATCAATGACAGTCAACATCACTCATGTTTGAACACCTTGCTATGTCTTGAACATGCACACCTTGCTAACTTACCCACAATGAGGCCGACGCGGCAGTTGTGGTTCTTCCAGGCACAGGACATAAGGGTGCCAGTGGTATCATTCAGCACAGCACAGATTTTGATCTTCACATCCTGGGTGTGGAATTACTTTTTTTACCTCTTTCTTTTACTCCTTCACACGCAAGAAAACCTTTTTAATACATATGAAAAATGTGTAAAATGCAGAACACCTACATGCATTACAAACAGATAAGTCTATGTATCTTCTTATTGTGTAATATCCATGTATTCTGATGTCTGTTCCTTCAATGTTCCTCAAGGGGATTGGTTATGACACGGTTTTCCACTTACTCTTGTCCTTACACTTTAATCCTTGAACACTTCAAAATATTCAAAAATAATCAAGAAGGGAAGAAGGAAAGGTTTACTGGTACCTTTATGAAGGCACTTAACAGAAGGACAAGTTTGTAATTGGGTTGGGCGATGATCTAATGGGGTGGTAATTGGATGATAAATTAATATATATATATATATATATATATATATATATATATATATATATTATATATATATATATATATATATATATATATATATATATATATATATATATATATATATATATATATATATATATATATATATATATATATATATATATATATTATATATATATATATATATATATATATATATATACTTATATATATATATATATATATATATATATATATATATATATATATATATATATATATATATATATATATATATACAGGAGAACCTCGTTTATCCGGCACCCACGGGGGGGAGCGCATGCCGGATAACTCATTTTGCCGTTGTTTTGAGAGGTACTCCTATGGAATCGCCCAAAATCCTTTTCTTTTTTTTTTTTTTTTTTTTTTCCCATCACAAGGAACCGGCCAAGGGCACAACAAAAATGGGTAACACAAAGCCCGCTTAGTTGCCAGTCCCTATAAAGAAGACAGTAAGAGAATAAAATAAAAAAGAGGGGTGAGCCAATTTAGTTCGGGAGGTGTCTTGTTACTCTTATTTTGAAAAGATGTAAGTCATAGGAAAGTGGAAAAATAGAAACAGGAAGAGAGTTCCAGAGTTTATCAGTGGGGAAAAAAAAAAAAAAAAAAAAAAAAAAAAAAAAAAAGCCTGGGTCGATTAGTGCCGTTGTTTTGAGGCTGCCGTTGTTTTAAATGCCGGTTAAACGAGGTTCTCCTGTATATATATATATATATATATATATATATATATATTATATATATATATATAAGTATATATATATATATATATATATATATATATATATATATATATATATATATATATATATATATATATATATATATATATATATATATATATATATATATATATATATATATATATATATATATATTATATATATATATATATGACAAAATACAATCTCTCTCTCTCTCTTACCCCACGTCTGGCAATGGCCTGCTTGAGCAGCTCCACCACGTCCCTGCCCTCCACACCCTCACATCTGAATCCCTTGGTCCAACAAGCCAGGCGAGCTTTGGTCAGACCCTCCTGCTTGCACGGGAAGCTGAAGGTGAAGCCCAGAGGTAGCAGCTCACAGCCCAGGTCCCGCTCCTTGATGAAGCTGGCTAAACACTCTGCTATGTGGTCAAAGAGCTGTAGATTAGAAGAAAAAAAAAAATCCATGTCATGACCTGGCAAATTCATCCATATATCATCTTAATATTTACATCCTCCAGTAAACCAGGTTTGTAACTAGAAGGAAAATACTTCACAATTTTATACCTTTTGACAGCACACACGGAGCTATTCTCTTGGTTGCTATCAGGTTCCTAGATTGTCCTTGTTCAATGATACAATTATTGCTGATGATGGAGATATTTTATCCATTCTACTACTCTACAAAAATTGAAGGCATGATATCTAAAGCCATCAAGCTGAAAATTTGCCAGGCGTGTGAAATCTCGGGATGGAGAATTTTGAAGATGGTGTGAAATTCTACAATTGAGGATATTAGGACAACATGAAACAAGCAGCCAATCAGGCTGTGTACTGCAATAGCAATAATAAAAAAAAAGTCATGGGACAAAGGAAAAATAAGTAGCAAAGAAATGAGAAAGTGGAGGAGATACCAGTCATGACAAAGTCACAGGACACTAGGAGCCTGATTGCAGCACACATAATTTGTCTGATGGCTGCAATATGTCTGCTGCATTTACAGCACATGGTTTACTGCACGACAACTATCTAACAAGCATACATGGTTCAGAAAGTCAATTATAAATATGTTACATAAACGACTCATTGCAGCTCTCGGCCCATTATATGCCTCTGAATAAAAAATGATGCAGATCAAACTACAGTACATACAGCATCAGCTCCTTGATAAGTCAAGCATAGCAATGAATCTTTCTGAATTATTTTCTAATCAAACCGTTTGTCCCCCGGACACTCACCCCAGTGCCCGGCCCCACCATGATGGGCTGAGGCACAGCATAGATCCTGCTGTCCATGGTGCATTTGTCTCCTAACTCAATCAAAAGTACCCGGAAGTTGGTGCCGCCAAGGTCCAGTGCCAGGAATCTCCCATTCTCTGAAACATGTCAAATACCTATGAAAACCTAAATTCCATAACAATCACAAAGTTCCACTCACCCCAAATACAGAAAAAAGCATGTCTTAAGTTTTCACATTACTCTACAACTATTAAAGATATCGAGCTAAGATTTGCTTTATTGGGCAGACCTGCTCTTTATTGTTATTTCAAGGTAAAAGTCTTATTACATATGTGCATTAGGCACAAAGTGTTGGGCCCCTAATCATCATGGTTATTTCTTCTATTTTCCTAGCTCTCTGTACTTTTTTTGCAGAATATCACGTCCATGTGCACCAGAACATATGGCGGAAGAAAACGTATGACTGTTTCGCCAACCTTGCCGATGCAGCAGCAGTATCTTACAGATGTTGCATATTAAATTAAATATCAATGCTGACAAAAATCTATGCAGCAGTAGAATGCATTAGTATACAGTAATAAAAGGCAACAATGGGTGACAGACAATAGTATAGTCCAGGAGTCCCCTGGCACCAATAACCCCCATTAAGCCCCTTAGTGGCCTTTGCATCATCATGGCGTTCAGGGCCTCCCATCATCTAGTTACCCTCCACCAACTGAGTGCAAACATAATAAATATATCAACAGCAATGAAGGTCATCAAGTACCAACTAATAGATTAGTGATAAAGGGTGAAAATCTCCTACTCAAAATAATACTTGCAAAGCAACAGGCTTCAAAATTCAATAAATGCACAATATATATATATATATATATATATATATATATATATATATATATATATATATATATATATATATATATATATATATATATATATATAAAGAAAGTCGATGAATTTCTAACTTATAAATTTTAGAAAATAAGAAATTAAAGTAAAACAAACACTTACAAAAAAAAATACAGTAGCAGTATTACATGCCTCACTTGAACTACTCTGTGGGTACGTATGTATAAATAACATTTACTAACCTTTGCCATTGGGAAGTTCTCTCACATATGTTGGAAAGCATTTTATTGCTGCTTCGGGATTTGATTCCTTTCCGAGGCCTTTGCTGATCTCCTCCTGCAGGCAGGCACACACCTCCTTCATGGACTCGTGATTCAGAACCAACTCCTGACATATCTCCTTGACCTGGTGGAACAAGAGTTGCATGATTACTCATACCATGAACAAGTTAAAATTAAACAAAACTCCAATTTAAGTACTGAAACATAAATTGACACATTTCTTTGAAGTTCCATATAAATTGGTAATAAGTCATCAAAACTTTATTTATTCAAACAAAAGGCTTTCTCCTAAATGAAACTCAAGAGTAGCTCGTAAAAAAAATACAAAATAATAAATACATACTTTGAATGGGTGCCTATGTAAAATTATCCCTACAAAATTTTATTTTTTTCCCTACAAACTAAATTCTAAAACCATAGATTTTACAAGAGACAAGAAGAATTGATTCTTATTATGAAAAGCACGAATAAAAAATATATAAAAAAGTAGTACATAAATATACATTATATTAAAAATGACAAGACATTAATAATAGACATTTGACCCAGACCCCCCCCCCCGCTAGTTCACTAACCTAATCTGGAAATTGGTTGAGTAGCCGGTATAGTAACTATACAGTATGTGCAGTTTAAACCAATACACGATCGGTTGTTTAAAGTATCCTGAACGTTTCGTTCTCATCATAAGAAGTATTTCTAACCCCCACAACAGTCGTCGGAAATGAAAAATGACACATGGGGGGTCGGGGTGGGGTGAGGGGGGCAAAACCCTCCAGCTAGGTTAGGTTACGTAATCAATGCCCAGGTTAGGTTAGTTAGCTAGCTTGGGGGTCTGGGGTCCCCAGTTATGTCAGGAGAGTACATATTGGGTAAATTTCCAGGTGAACCCCGAACTTCCTTCGGTGGACGAAACTTTTTTGTTCTGGTGAGTTTTGATGTTTTGAATTAATCTGCTAACCGTTTTTGTCGCAAATCACTTTGTGTGTGTTTGTGTGTGTGTGTGTGATTTGGAACAAATATGACAAAAAAAACAAATTGAACCTAACCGAACCCATACCTAACTTAGGTAAATTTCCAGATGAACACCGAACTTCCTTTGGTGAACGAAACTATTTTTTTCTGGCGAAATTTGATGTGCTTTGAATGAATCTGCTAACCGTTTCTGTCGCAATTTTTTTTTTTTTCAACAAAAATGAAAAAACAAACAAAAAAAACCTAACCAAACCTGTATACCTAACCTAACCTTTACCTAACCTAACCTATATCAAACCTAACCTAACCTAAAGCTAACCTAACCAAACATTTACGCCCCCCCCCCAAAAAAAAAGCGACAGAAGCAGTTAGCAGATTCATTCAAAGCACATCAAAACTCACCAGAAAAAAATTGTTTCGTCCACCAAAGCGAATTCGGTGTTCATCTCGAATAAAGGGTGGTTCACACTGAGGTTTTTTCGGCATTTTATCGACCGAGAAGGCGGTCTGGGGCTGGTGTCATGATCGCAATAGGTTTTAAAAAAAAATCACACACCGCTCACTCGGTCTTTTATCGGACGACTTGCCGAGAATTTTGCGCGCCAAATTCAAATAAACGCAGAAGCCAGCACCACCCTCTCCCAAATCACTTCAATTATTGGTATAATTTCGGTATTGGGCACTAAAAACTAATAAATTTAACTTACATCATCGTGCAGATCTTTTCGTCCTTAATTTGAATCCCAATTTCCCATGCCAATGGCGATACATATAATACCGAAAATTTTCCATTTTAGCTAGGTAGCCATAAACGGTTGTTAGTTTAAATCAGATTATGTTAGGTTAGACGTGGGGTTTGATTTAGTAGATATCAAGGAAAAAATGAAACTATCAATACTACTTCATAATAGGTAAAGTGCGCGAATCTATCGCGCGCCAAATACACACAAGCCAGCCACTAGCCCCTAGTGTCCCTAGCGCGACGTGACCCCTGTCCCTGCTGCCTGAGACCCTCACTGCCCCTGGTACAAGAACATCCACGCCCACCCTGTTAATTATAGTGCTACACGCTAAACTCCTCGCCCTGAACGTCACCACCTTTGACATGCCCACCCACTGCTGACAGCGACAAGCTCGAGCACGAGCTTGACAGACGACGTACAAAGCGATACTAAAAGCAGAAAAGGTCACAAGATTTGTCGACCGAAACGAATTGCGTGTGTGAACGTAATCTCCGCACTACCGTAGATAACAGTGAAGTCGCCACCTACAGTGAAGTCGCCAGGCGCCAAATATTACGAATTAGAGCATCACTACTGATTTTTATGTGCCACTGAAGATGTTACACAGTAGTTTATATCATGACTGTATAATCTACCCTGTTTCAGCGTTGTTTTATGCTTTGTATCTGCAAATATAACTGTTGCGCATTTTGCTTCTCACGTTTTTCTTCACGCGATGACAGACAGTAAACATTAGCCTTTTAGTCTAGGCGATTGGTGCAAAATACAGCTAGAATTGCTCGGTTAATGATTAAAGCATGAAATTTGGCACACTTATTCCTCAGCCCATAATGAATATTTTCAAAGGTGGAGCCAACGGAAACAGCCCGTTTCTTAGCAACGGTTGCTAGGAAACATATTTACCCTAGCAACAAGCTATTTATGTCTATTTAATCTACTCCAAAAGGATGGTGCTATGTTTTTGAACATCAAAACTATGGGAAGACATGCTTTAAAGCCACTGTGGGTGTCAAAAGATAAAAAACAGCATTTGTTTGTTAATTGTCTTTTTATTGATGATGATTCCCCCTTACACTGCCCACACGTTTGTATCAACAATGTATGATCTCACCATTAACAGCTTCAAGTCTTTCCCCATAGTTTCAGGCATTATCACAATCTCCTCTGCATGTGCAGTAAACAGTACATTTCAAGTGCGCTCGTACACATTTGCAGTCTCTACACCTGCTCCTACAACGACACTTCAGCAATTCTTGGCAGGATGCACTGGCTTCAGGAAGGTTTGTCCACAGGGCTTCCACTGTTCTGGGCAAGTCCATCCCCACTCAGCGGGGGAGGGCAACTGGCGATATGGCAGAGTAGTACGTCCCCAATAGTGCCCACCTTGCAATGCCGCCCTCTTGATATGTTGCTGTAAGGCAGCCTTGGTGGGAGGAAGAGCTGACATCTGACGCCCTTTGCGTGTAAATAGAAGTTTTCTTGACTTCGTTGATGGAGGTACATGTCGCTGTCCTGTCATAGAGAAGGATGGTGAAGTACTCTAGAGAAGCCTCAGCCTTTTCAGAGATTTGTTCCGGTGCACTATGCAACTCATAGAAGGCTTCAGTGAGTTCATCATGTGTCTCCCACACTTTCCATGCAGTCTTCTTTCCAACTTGGGCAAACTGCGACACCGTATCGCAGCCTGTGAAAGCGTGGAACATCGGAAGTACCAATGATTTCTGTGGGCCGAGGGAAGCACATATCTCATGAGCTGGGATGTAGTGAAAGTTCTTGCCACTTCCGAATGCAATCCATAATTCTAATCTTCCTAACTGCTGCACAGTCGCTACTGCTAGCACAACTACATCGGTATCTACTGTCCGAACGAGGATCTTATGAAAGCCTTGCCTAACAGCGTCAGCAACATGTACCATGATCCTGGAATCTGCTTCCTCATGGTTGCAGGGAGCAATGCTGGTTGTGTCCCGTGCAGGCACACAGAGTACATTCACACCATCGGTAACAACTAGAGGATTCTCTGCTGATGCACTCGCCATCAACTCATCATTCAGAAGTTTGAACAATTCTATCTTGTTGCTATTCAAGCGAAGAAATTGCTGCCAGTTCTTTGGTACGGGGCTGGACACCTCAACTCGCCTACGTTGACTAGAACCCATAGCACGCTTTTCTCTGGTCTGTGCCTTTAAACTGTTGGTAAAGTATTGATCCCAGACAATATCTACTCGTTGAGCCTGATTTTGCTCTCTTTTGATGTGTGGGACAAGCACATTTGCAGCGTAGTCGCCAAATGTCTTGCATCCTCCGGGTCTAAGAATGTTCACGAGTACAGCACCATTTAATATAAAATATATTAAAATACATGATGATGTTAAGTCAAATTGGTGTTCAGACTTCAAATGTGTATGGTTGCTAAGGAAAATGTGTTGTCTAGCAACTGTTGCTATGTTATGCATATGTCATCTACTCCAGGGTGGTGTAAGTATTAAGAGCAAAGCTGCAGATATTGAAATACATTACAATTTTTCAGTAAAATTGGTCTGAAGGCATCATATATACTGGTTGCTAGGGAAAATATGTTGCTTAGCAACCGTTGCTATGCTAATAACAGTTTGCGTTGGCTCTACCCCTGAAAATATTAAGAATGATGTGACGGATATTTGTGCCAAGTTTCATGCTTTTATCATCATCTGAGCAATTTTTGCACCAATCGCCTAGACTATTTCGGGCGACAGGACGCAGACTTGCCAGATCTTTCAAACTTGAATAGAATTTATTTTCACGTTGGCAGAGGAATTTTTATATATCCAAGCATCTTCCGCAGCTAATATATATACAGACTTGTTTTACTTTACCTGTAATTTACCTGAATTCTCCAGAGTGGCGACTCAACTGTTGGGTTAAAATACTAGCTGGCGACTTTACTGTAGTAGGTATAGTGAGGTCGCCACTCAGTTTTATTTTTGTAATTTGTTCATTTATAGCCCTAATATGACACAGATGAAGACACAAAATGACACAGACTTTCCAGATAGACCCTTCTAACTGTCCTGAAATCATGGATGTACAAATGTAACTATTAACGCCACCACACGTCTGTAAATAACAAAGAAACGTAGAACTGGCGACTTCACTGTTATCTACGGTAGCCCGCAAGAGACCGACTTCTCTGTCGACAAAAAATGCCGAAAAAACCTCAGTGTGAACCAGCCTTAATACTCTAAAGGCCTCTTCCATTTGTGCCCAAGCTGCATGAACCAGTTCTTTCAGTTCAGGGTTGGGTTCGCGTGTCACAAATGGAACGCAAAAACCCCGTTTTTTGTTTACAAACATACTCAGCTGGCGAGGCAATTTAAGAGAGAGAGAGAGAGGAGGAGAGAGAGAGAGGAGAGAGAGAGAAAAGAGAGAGAGAGAGAGGAGAGAGAGAGAGAGAGAGAGAGAGAGAGAGAGAGAGAGAGAGAGAGAGAGAGAAGGAGAGAGAGAAGAGAAAAAAAACAAGAGAGACAGAGAGATAACGAGAGAGAGAGAGAGAGATAACGAGAGAGATAACGAGAGAGAGAGAGATAACAAGAGAGAGATAACGAGAGGGAGAGAGATAACGAGAGAGAGAGATAACGAGAGAGAGAGAGAGAGAGAGAGATAACGAGAGAGAGATAACGAGAGAGAGAGATAACGAGAGAGATAACGAGAGATAACGAGAGAAAACGAGAGATAACGAGAGAGAGAGATAGCGAGAGATAACAAGAGAGAGAGGTAGCGAGAGATAACGAGAGATATAACGAGAGATAACGAGAGAGAGATAACGAGAGATATAACTCAGCTAGCTGCTATGTGAAGGGATCATATCAAGTTTAAGATCGCGGGAAAGCATGGCCCCCACCAGCCATGTATGTCTTTTATCTACTATATCATTTTGTCCCTACGTTTATGGTTACTGTGATATTAATGAAAATGTGATTTCATGTATGCCTCTTTTATGCCGTCTGACATCCTCTCCGACTCGTGCATGCGGAAAACCCTTCACGATAAGAGAAATAGGGCCCAAGGCGACCATTGTTTGTTATGAACTGAAAACTCTACCCAAGCTACCCACCTGCTAATGTGAGTAAAGAAAGTTCAAGAGTTTTGCTGAGTCACTACGCGCTTTGCCTCGGACCCAGGTTTTCGTGCGCAAATGGAACGCCTGAACTCTTGGGTTCCGTGAACTGGTTCTTGAAATGTCGCAAATGGAAGAGGCCTTAACGTAGCCTAACCTAACCTAACCTTTACTTAACTAAAAAAAATATATATATTTTTCTCTCTCTCTCTCTCTCCTTTTCTCTCTCGCGGGACCGCTTTCCTCCACCAGTGCCCACCCACTGACTAGGCGCTATTAAACTATCGCTATTATACTGAATTCGGTACCGGAACACGTAATTTATGCCAAAGATGCCAGCAGTGAATGTTGCTGGTACATCATTTATTTCTGTTTATCATCAGAATCATCGTATAATGCGAGCACAGCCCTACACAAGACAGGAGAAAACGCCCCTTCCTCTTGCCTCGCCAGCTGAGTTTGTTTGTAAACAAAAAAACGGGGTTTTTGCGTTCCACTTGTGACACGCGAACCCAGAACCAGGAACTGAACCCAACCCTGAACTGAAAGAACTGGTTCCTAGAACTTGAGCACAAATGGAAGAGGCCTTATATAGTTGCCCGCTTTGAAAGTTGGCAAGTCCGCTGCGTGGATTGTAATCGTTCGTTCAACTTCAGTCAGCTACCTAGCCAGCCACAGTTCCTTCGCAGAGCTTATAGCGCATTTTCGTGACGTTCACCGCCCTGGTTCAGTCCAGTCCGGACCGGGTCAGGGTGGACTGATGGTCGCGAAAATACATCGAGACTGGCCCCGTCCCATTCGTCGTTCCTATTGGCTGGGGGATCGAGTGGGCGGTACTGAACTGAACTGTGGAGGCGGCAGGCGTCCATCTTGTCAATATCCTTTTTGTCGTCCGCCTTTTAACCTGTGCTGAAGACTTTACAACTACCACGCCTGTGATACTTTAGTCTTATGGTCGGCCATCATGGTGTTTCATGTCTTATCAGCAGCACGAGAAGCTCCTGGTCGCCTTCCCCGCTGACTGTAGTGCGCATGCGCCAGTTCTCCCCACACTGGTCCAAGGTGGTCCTGCTATATGGGTCGGACCGGACTGGACTGGGCTGAACCGTTCTAGACTGCCTCGCAAAAACAGTGACCGCCCGGGACTAGCCCAGTCCAGACCGGGCCAGAGCGGTCGCGAAAATACGCTATTAGTGTATATCCTTCATATCATATGGCAAATATTTTGAGCTTTTCAAAAGTCATGATGATCAAAGCAACATTTTGGTGTCTTATTTATCTTTATCCGTTTCGTGGATCGTGAGTTAAAAAAAATCGATAATAATCTTTCTTCTTCATTCTAAGTCCCTTTACAGGGACTTAAAATGAAGAAGAAAGATTATTATCGATTTTTTTTCATTGGCATTTTCTCAGCTTCAATAAAAATGAGCTGAAATCAGAAAGTTGCTTTAAACTAAGGAAAGATAGGGGTATCTGTTCATATCCTTTTTGCTGGGTTAAATTTTGTTTTAGGTGCGGACTGCCATATTTTATGTAAATGTAAATCGTTTCACGGGTAGCTACCTCCAACCCTCACCACCACTTACACGAACCTTCCTGACTTCTGCTTGCATTAACCTATCTTTAAGATACTCTCCTATTGAATAAAGGAAGAAGTCCATAATACTGAAGTAGGAAAGCTTCACAAATAAAAAGTCATGACTAACAACATGATATGCTTTACAAAAGTCAAACAATATAAGTCTACCTCCTATTCCCCTTACACCATCTGTAGCTACTGTTCTTGTAATATCCTTCCTATCATCTCTCCCCCATCCTCCCCAGCTGTGACCAAACCATCTCCGTGTGCTGCGCTGCACCCTTTCCACCACTCCATGGTTCACTCTCGCTTACCAGTCATACCAAATCTTCCCAACACATTCTCATTAAAGCCAGCAATGACCCAGCCACTGACACTATATATCCTTGAGTGCCCCGCAACTGCCCTTCTTTGCTGAAGTCTGGCAGCTCACTTTCACAGACGAGACAATGACTTGAGTCTGCTGCCGACGTAATCTCCTCAACATCAGATAATGAAATGCATAAGATAGTTACCACCTACCCACCCCATAGATAAAGCAAAAACTGCCATCCTCTAAAAACTCCATGTATGTACCTCTATACAGGCTGTTTGTCTGCCCCTGGCCTCCCTGCCGCGGCCAAATCTATACCAACCAACAACCATCATCATTCTGACAATCTTCATTGGACTCAAATAGAAATAAAAAATATATATAAACCTTTATGGAAGGAGAATCACTCCTGACAAAGTAAGTATTGCGCAGGATACGAATGTTTTTTTTTTTCGCCATTAATGCACCCCGCATTCATTAAGTAAAACAAATGGCTATACCGAATTATATTCCTGAGTTTCGTCCCTCAAGCTTTGTGTGTGCAAACAATAGAAGGTTAAGTAATGTTAATGTTTGAACTCTACATATTATTCAGTAAATACTAAATAGACATGAATCTTTATTTACTTCGTGGTAACCATATTTTCCAGAATGGTAACTCTTGAGGAAAAGTGTGCCACTGTCGAGCTGACGTATTTGCAGGTAGCTTACGTATGTGTGTGTACATGGCGGCACGGAGCTGGTCTAACCGCCCCCTCCAGTTCTCTCTCTCTCTCTCTCTCTCTCTCTCTCTTAGAGAGAGAAAAAAAAAAGAGAGAGAGAGAGAGAGAGAGAGAGAGAGAGAGAGAGAGAGAGAGAGAGAGAGAGAGAGAGAGAGAGAGAGAGAGAGAGAGAGAGAGAGAGAGAGAGAGAGAGAGAGAGAGAAATAGATTTCATGTCAAAGATATAGTGGATGTCTTTCTTGTATCTAATGACGTGCATGAATATAATTATAAGCATATGAAAATTAAATACATCAGACCAATCCTTGCCTTAAAAAAGACCCTGTAGAATAACATGCGAGTGAATCCGGTGTAAAGTTAAATATTTCAAGGTTTTAGACGGGCAATGGTTGTTCAAAGAGCCTTGCAAATTACCCTTTTTTTCTGCGACTTGGCAGTCCTGCATGGCCACTATTTATAGCAGCACCGTGGCGTGAGGAGTGGCGGGCGGTGGCAGGCAGCTTCACGCGTGAGCTGTGGCTGTAGGGCTATAGGGTGGGTTGGCATCAAATACACGGCACATATATTACACTACATTCTCCTTCAGCGTGTGGTAGTAACGCAGGTTGTGTTCCCTACAATGTAAAATGTGACCTAGATTTCTCCATCCCTTTCTATCAGTTGCGTCTTAACTTTGGTTCCTTCCATTTCTTAATGAAACACAGTTGTAAATATTAACAATAGATTGAATAAAAAAACCACATTTTACCCACAGCAGCAAATTATGCAACTTAAACATTGTGATACAGCGGTAGTGTCACTTACGACCATTCATTTATTTGTTACTGTCTCTTATTCCTTTACACATATATTTATCTATTCTTTCTTCTTCTTCTTCTCAGTCATAGTAATAGTGATAGTGGCAGCAGTAATAGTAGAAATATGAATAGAAGCAGTGGTGGTGCGGTATCAACAATAAGAATGATGTTCGTGATGGTGCCAGACTTTATACCTGACAGAACCTAAATTATTGTTGGTTTGTATTGACACTCGGATATTTGCAATACAGTATTGTGTGGTGAGAGAGTGTAGTAAAATAAAATTAATGAAGCACTCGTGGGAGATGCTAATTACACACGAGAAAGGATCCAGACGTCCACACCCAGTCCTATTAGATTCTTTATAACGGGTGAAGAAGACAAGATGTCCTTGCAAACGTGTCTGGTCAGGGGAGTTTAATTATGATTAGTATGAATTCATTGGTACTCACACTATGCCCGCGAACATTGCATTTTGTAAGTTTACTTCAGGACTGACAACCAAGACAATCCTTAAATCCATGATATGTATAATAAGGCAATAAGCCACATATTACTTAACCATAGGCAAGACGTTCTCTACAAAGCTCCGGGAGGTTCCGCACGAACAATGAACCATCGGCCACTTACTCAAACGATGGTGGAGAAACCTGTGGTGGTTGTGTCACCTTTAACATCTAATTTATTTATCATAAGCCACATAAAGGGCAGTATCCTTAAGCAGCTTCCGCAGCACAGCCATGTTTTGTGGTAGAATTTCTTTCCCACATGTACCCACATTCGAGCAAACCCATCTGCTTCACTCATGGTGGTTCAGTAACACACAAATGGCAGATTAAGAGAAAATATTCCTGCCTCTTCCTCTGCTCATCAAACATAGGTGGAGGCGTGTTTTCTTTCTCTATAATCATTGCGTTACACGAAAACTGAGACAAAACTCACTCCTCAAAATCATTGTGCCTTTATCCTGTCCACAAGCTTCAGGAATAAACGAGCTTTATTTGTGTTACGAACCGCAAGACCTTGATACACATGTCTTTTAACACTGCGCGCCAATCGCCGTGACGACAGTAATTCGTGCAAATCTGCCTTGATTGCATAATTATTATGCAACTTTTGTCTAAAGAAGCAACGTGAGAGCCAAAACACGTTCATGTTCGAGATCGGCACCATTATGTCTGCAAGACTTGGGTTAGTGATAGCCTTGACAGGCTCCACACCAACACACATGCACAAAGGCTTGACTGTTTATTAATGGGACGCATATATACGACAACGACCAGGCCTTGGCTGGATGTCGCAGCGGAGTGCACGAATTAACGCATCAGTCATCTGTGCGTACATCGGTTGCAGGACAATTAGCAAAATGAGCAAATCACTTGTCACCATAAAGATTCCTTCGAAGGATTTATAGCGTATAGAGTCACCAAGGAAACAGATGATAACCTTTCACTTCTAACATCGCTATAAGTGTAGTCACTTTTTTTTTAAATGTTTATATGCGTCGAGGAATGACACGTTTCTGACGAACTCCCATCTGCAGTAACAAGGCAAGGGTGAGTAGGGTATAGAGTGGGGCAAGAAGCCCCCCTTAAGGAAAACTCCCTGTTGCATCTACAATATTTGAACTATTGGTATGAAACAGGTTTTGCTAGAAAGCTTTATTAAAGAGCTACCATTGATGAAAATTATATCTACCCGCTAAGTTTTTGTAATGGTGAAAATATGAGTTACTTAAGAAACAAGAAAAGGGCCTTTTACCCCATGCCTGGGGTAAAAGGCCCAGGGGGTGGGCTTTTTACCCTATTATTAAAGACTGTTTGGTTCATCAAGAAAACAACATTAAATATAGAAAAGAAAAACTATTTTTCTGTAGAACATAATGAAAGAGTATTTCGTACCCAAGATATTAAGAAAGAATTCCTTTTTAATTGGAATAGAAACAGACTTGTGTACTCATATTAGGAGAAATGTGGTCAAAAGAAAAATACACGTGCTGCTCGCTCCCCCGATCTTCTGCCACCGAGCTGTTAGTGTAGAGCCATGCAGATATATGACGTTGATACCCTGATCAGGTGACTGGGATAAATAAGTATATAATATGGGAGAAACAGGGGGGAGGCCTTTTACCCCATGGGGGCCTTTTACCCCACGTTACCCTATACTGGTTCCTCAAGCTGCTTTCTTCATAGGCTTTACCATCATGTGTGACGAAAATTAAGGGAAGGTAACCAACTGCACATCCTTTGCTTCACTACCTCACACCAACACTGACTGACATGGATGATTCGTTCCTGATGACTTTGTCGCACTCGGCTCATTAATACCAAACCCTGATCGCCATTACGTTATGGCTGGAGTGCCAGGCGGGCTGAGGCTGTGTGAGCCATGCAGTTATGGTGGTCTCTCCTCACCTGGCACACACCAGGTGAAGACCCAGGGTGAAGGTATGCAAGACCACCAAGCCTACCCTCTACGTTGTATACGTGTGTTTGTGTGAGTGTGTGGGGGGAGGGGCTAATGTGTGTTTGTAGTAACCACTAATGGAGTGGTTAGCGTCTCCGACTGGCGTTCTCGGTGACCCGAGTTCGATCCCTGAAGAAAACCAAAACCTTTCTGCACCGTCGAGTGGCCTAAGAACACCCACATGCCCTGCCCATCAACTCTACTTTCGATTGCGAGTGCATCGGAGGACACAGGGGGGCGGCATGAGCCTCTAATCACAGGCGTCACTATAAGAATCCTGCCTGCGCCACCACGGGCGAGGACCAACCATTATCACAGGCTCACAGCCCTCAAGTGAGCCTCCAGAGCCTACCATCCGAGCCCTGGGTCACCAGTGCCTACAGGCGCTATAGGCATATATATATATATATATATATATATATATATATATATATATATATATATATATATGAGAGAGTGTTTGTTTACTGTGTGGCCCGTCGCCTTGACGGTGTCCTTCGGGATCACGAGGCCCCCACAAGCCCATCACGCCTTCCTCAGACGGCAGTTGCCAAATAATAATTATCTAACATTTACATAATGGGCGCGACTGTCGATGGTGTGGCGTCCGGGTAGAGCTGCCTGGTGACATTGTGCGCAGGCTGGTGTGCGGGGAGGTTAAACTTTATTCCAAGGCTCTCCAAAATTAAGTATTTACTGCTAATGCAGTAATATGCAATCATAAGTAAATAATATTATATAATTTATATCTTCCGTAACTAAGTAAGGAAACAAATAGAAAATATATTCATAAATAGAACAGAAAACAGAGAAACTATATTTTCTACGAAATTGTATTTTTCTCTAGAGCAACTGTACATTACATGCATATGAAACACTCAAATATACTCTTATATTAGTTAAATTCTTGAAAATTTGATGTGATTAAAAGGGTAGTCATGCATAACACACATGAATATGCATTGAATATCTTAAACCTCGCCGCAGGGCAGATGCACACCAGGATTGCCTCAACGCTAAACATAATAGTGCGGTATGTAATGTTAGGAAAAGGGCTCCCGTAGGATTTTTGTGCTAAAATTGATTTTTTTGCAGTTCTGGCTTCTATAGGTATCAGATTAACAAAAAAAGATGGGGCCCCCAATTTTCACCCCCCTTAACCCCCCTTTTTGGGGGTCATTCCCCCTTTGGGGCCCCCCGGGCCCTGACCTTTGCACTTTTCCCCAATAATTGACGTTTTATATTTGAGTATCCTTTTTGTGGGTTTTCGGGTATGCAGTCGTTTTTATCACTCAAAAAGAAACCGGGAAGTGCCTTAAGCATTTCCGGGTTTCAGATTTAGCATTCCGGTTCGAGTATAGGGTCTAACTCCATTTTTTTTTTTTTCCCATGTTGAAGAAGCAGTTTTGAGCCGTCGATATACCCTGTAAACTGAGACGTGGGTAGTATCGCCAATATGTCGGGGAGGACGGAGGTTTGCGTGATCTGTAAAAAAAGGGTCCCCACATCAAAAAGCGATGGGACAATCGGTCTGACAGATGAAATTTTAAAAACACGTCAAGAGAGAGTGTTCTCTTGGTGATTGGTGAATTCTAGACTACAAAAATTACTTGTCGGGTTTAAATGAAGGAGAACTCAAGTACGTTCGGATCATAGTGATGTGGAAAACCCTATCGTCAACAAGAACAAGATTGAACTTTTAGGAGAGATCCCAAACCGTTTACCTGTCGCGCCCACGAGGCCCGGGGCCCCCTAAGTGCGTGGGATTGTTGGGCCCAAAAGCGGTCAAAGACTATTCCAAAGGGAAAAGGGGCTTTTTCCAACTTTGCTTTGTCCAAGAATGATCAGAGCCCTGCACGGTTTCTTTACTGACTAAATGGGTAAAACCCTCCTCAGATCAAGCAAAAAACCCAGATGAATGTTAGATTTTCAGTAGCGACCTTGAAGAACCCGGCGAGCATCGCTCTTGAAAAGCACTATCACGGCATTTTTGCGCTCTGCACAGCGAATTCAACGGGACAAAACCAAAATGTCCCCCTCTTTCGTCATTTGGGGCAAAATTTTGGCCCTCGCTATTCAAACCCTTGATGACGAGGATGTTACACTGAGCATGGGAGGAAAATGATGCCTACTGTCTTTTTTGAAAAGAAAACCGTGTGGGTAAATGGGTGGACTATCAAAAAAACCCAAAAAGCTCACGGGGCGCCCCCCCCAAAAGGATTTTTCCATCACTAGCGGTGACCGCCCGCGTGCTCTCCACTCGTCCGTGGCCAGGGTTACAGGCCCATGAGAATGATGAGAGTAGTTGGTCCCAAAGAATTCGCCAACTTCTCGAGAAGAGTGCTGCAAAACCCCAGTTGGTCGTTTACGGCGCTTCAGAAATTTTTAAAAATCCGTTTTTTACTCCATTTTTATGAGTCCCCCCTCTTTGGTACCATTTTGTCAAAAGTGTCCAAATAAAACCAAGGTGGAAAAAACTGTCGCGTTCATCCCGTTCCTTGTCCAAAATACTGGGACTGATCGCCAGGTAAAACCCGCCCAAAGAAGCAGTGCCTTGAAAAACATCCGCCCCTCTGTCAAGGGTCTTCCCCTGCTGTTCTTCTAGAGTGCGTGACAAGAATTTTTTAAAAAACCTCTCAGCTGTGTATATTGGAAGTGATCCTAATCATTGACTTGAAAAAGATTTGAGCAGAGTGTTTCCAGGGGAAAAGGAGGCTGGGATTTTTTCTCCCAAATTTGTCAAAAAGCTAAAAACAGGGGTTTGCGACGAAAATAACCCCCTGGAAGAACACCGCGGGAAAGGGAAACCCTTCCCATGGCACGGGGTTGTCTTTTCCCCGCAAAAAAGTGGAGATTTATGAACCGACCACGAAATATCAGAAAAGTTCTCTCAAAAAGCCTCGGGCCTTGACGTAACATGGGCAAGAACCGTCACAAACCACCCATTGAGATTATCGGACTTAAAATGGGAAAGAGGAAGAATATTTGAAAAAGACTTCACTCACCCCTGGGCACTTGCAAAACTCTTGGAACGATGATGGCAGGGATAGTTGTGGATTTCACTAAAAACTGAGTCAGCGAAGGAACAAAACGGACGTGACATGCAAAGGAATCGGGAAAGAGTGCCCCCATGAGAGCCTCAGTGACGCTATCACTAAGGAAAAGCAAAACCCCCCCAGGGAAATGGTCAAAAAAAGATGTGATGCCAATTGGGCTGCTCCCAAAATCTCTGCGTTATCCCAGTCACCCGACACCCCAAACCAGGGCACGAATGAAAGGGGGTGATGCTCCATTATTCAAAACCACACCCACTGACTAGGACTCTTTACATTTTTCGGTACCCAGGGAATCCGCCACTGTCATTGGCCCAGAGAAAAAAATTTTTTAAACTGGGGCCTGGACCATATCATTTCTTGAAAAAATTTAGCAGTCATTTTGGGGGCACCAATTTGGGTCCCAAGGGCAGGAGCTCCCATATTTCATTTTTGTTTACGCTCTCGGGAAAACATAGATGGGAGTGGCTGGGTATAGTCCCTTGAAAGTGGTGCAAAAATCAGAGCCCCGTGGGATTTCAGGGCAAAAATAAAAAGAGGCATCGAATACCAACACAATCATCTACAATTATGATGAGCGGTTTTTAGTCATATTTCCACTCTTTAAAAAAGGCCCCGTTAGTGTCCGGTGCAATGCTTTTAAGGGCAAATTCATTCACGTAACCCGTATGACTGAAGACCATAAAATGTGATCGGTACGGGAAATGGAAAACCATGGAGGAGGATGAAAAAATTGGAGAGTTTGCAGAATTCCTTTCAGCATACCTCGTCAAGTGGAAAACCTTTTTATTTCGTCAGTTTCCGCTAGGGGGGTGGCAGAGTTTTCTGCTTCCTTGGAGAACCTGATCAAAGTATTCTTCCCCGGGGTCTTCTAATTTCGTCGACTGATGCCGTCCATCTTGCCAAAAGAATGCGCTGGAAGATATGAGCCTGAAAAAATGGAAAGCTTTATGCCGGTGACTTTGTTGTTGCAAAAACAGGATACCCTTCACGAATCTCCCCCAGATCAGGCATCGAACAGGGAAATCAAGAAACAAAGGGACACGGTGGATGGTAGGACTCAGCAGAATGAAGCTGCTCTCAATCGACTCGTCACCACTAAACCTTCCTTCCCTTGTTGGAGTATCTGAGAGCTTCCAAAGTTTCCGGGCATCCGAACGCACAGAGCATTAAACCACTGCTGGAAGTTGCACGAGTCAAGAGAGAATGCCATAAAAATCCTCAATCATAGAGTTTTACTGCAAGACAACCCTTCAGAGTGAAGACACCATTGAAAAGTTTGTTTCAGCTCTGGCCAGAGGTAGCAAAGATGATATTGATTATGCAGAAAAAGGGGCAGAAGCGATTCGAGGGTTCTTGTGAACGTCTGATACCACATCAAAACTCCGGTTGGGACAAATGAAAAGTCAAGTTGAAGGCATTTCAAATTGGGGGATAAATCAAAAATACGCTTTGGGGATAAAATCATCAAATTTCGGAGGATCGTAATTTACTGGGCAGATTTCTCATTTTTTCAGGGAAGCCGACCAGGTCTAGTGCCAAAATTTGAGGAAAAAAATTGGGAAGTACGGGATGTCAACGTGCCCCGCTCTCTGTGTGCTGTTTTAAAATCTTTGTACACCCAACTGACAAGGCCCGTCGACGATGCAGTTGAAGATGCCACGGTTGAATCCCTTGATGTTCCTTCATACCAACAAGGGGGGGAAGTTTCCCCAGTTAAAGTTTCATCATTGATGCAAAGGGTGTACTTCGGTTGCAAAAACGCCAAATTGTGAAAATTTCACACCCTTTAGGATCATTCAAAAAAGCATAGAGAAATGTCAAGCAGATGAGGGGCGTGTTTTTGTTTTATCGTACTTGGATCTGTCGTTGAAAAAAAAGACCCCGGGAAAAAAGGATCAACCACATCCATTGAGTACGAATTCATCCCCAAAAAAAGCTAAAAAAAGTCATTAAGGAGTTTCTTTTAGCATCAAAAAAAAAGCGGAATCCATGCTTGTTTGGCCAAAGGGCGCTTGATATTCGCAACAAAGTTCATTTGTGCTGTTGTCGTGTACGATGATCATATCAAGGGACTAGGTTTTGAGTTGCTCATACACATGAAAAGGTGAACATTTATTCCAAACCCCAAATACTTGCCACTACAGCCTGTGGTGCTGCCCAAAAAATCGGTATGGTCGCCCGACACTGACGTACTCCTGCCCTTCTTTACTTATAGCCCCAGACAGATAGCATTACTATATCCTTGAAATTTCATACAGGCAAAGGAAAGAAAAACGGGAAATAGACATCTTGAAAAGGGGAGGGTTTTGGCCGTCGCAAAAGTCAAGGGTTTCGGGCTCCACAACTTTCGGGCTGATTGGGGGGGCAATTATAGGAATTTCAAAGAAAACATGGGAAAAAAGGGATACCTAAAGCTTTAGATAGCCCCCGCCATTGACTGCTTCAAAGCATCAGGGGCTTTCTATTTGCCGATTTGGGCAATGACGAGCTTCCCACCAGGTGAAAACGTTTGGGGACTTTTGTGGTATGTCTAAGTTCAAAAGGTCCAGCAACCTCCACATCAGGTGGGGGCTGTTTCGGCAAAGAACTTGAAGGGGAAATGCTTCCACCACTCGTGCTGCATTGCTTCCCCATATCATTCGGCAAATAAATTACAATGCGGGACAAGTCATACCCCGAAAATGTCCCCAACCCTTTCTTTTTTAAAAAAAAAATTTAAAAAGGCTTGTTTTTACGAATTCTTCCCCCGCCTGAAAAAAGCTGAGGGAACTGTCAAAAGTGGGGTGCCCCAAAGTAGGATGCAAGGGAAAGGTGAGCTGCTTTAAGAAAAGGCCTGCCCTGTATCCCCCCTGTAAATGCTCGGCATGATTTCGCAAACGCTATTTGGGGGGACATTTCAAATAGGGGCATTTATGAATAACTGATTGATTTACGTCCGATTTTGACAGTATCGCAAAATCGGACGTATCGCTAAATACTAACGCGCTTTGGGTGGATGGTTGGGCGCAGGGGTGGAAACTCCGCCAGTGGAACTCCACTGTCTGTCTTAAGCCAGAATAAAGGAGGAAAGACAACCCTGTTAACATTATTTAAGTATGCCTAGCATAAAACGTGGCATGGAAAAGTAGCTTAGACGGCTTTCGTAATAGAAGCGGGTGAGAAAAACCGAAAAATAGAGGTTTCGGTTATACCAAATCTGGACGTGATAGAGAAATTTAGATATCAGACCTGACATCAGCATCAGCAATTTAGTAGGAATCAGTAGTTCACGTGTCTGTAACAAAGAAAATGTTGAAATTTGTTGCTTAGTGTTACCAGAGACCAATCCTGGGGGTGCCAAAAGAGGAATGACCCCCCAGAAAGGGGGTGAGGGGTCTGAAAATTGGGACCCCATCTTTTTCTGTTAATCTGATACCTATAGAAGCCAGAACTGCAAAAAAATCAATTTTAGCACAAAAATCCTACGGGAATACATGGCATACCACACTATAAAGGCAAGTGTTTCTCTCTCGGGACAAAAGACAGGATCACAAGAGTTCGTAACACTTGATAAGAACATACCAGACCATGTCAGTGGTAAATACGCCTGTGCTGTAGCCTGTAGACATATGACTGAATAGCTCACTCGCAGAGAATGACAAATGGCGAAATAATTCACATCTGTTATGGTAGTTTTCCTGAATCACCTAATTATAACGCTACCGATCCACTTTTACCTCCATCATTCCACTGCTGCCTCGCCTCCTCCACACTCCCTTCCGCACACTTACTCCAATTGGCTCACTTTTCCACATCCCAGAAGCCATTCATTCCATTCTACTCCATCTCTTTCACTTTTTGTGCCGTTAATCCCATTTTCTGCGTCTCCTCCAATCCTCGCTCATCTCCCCACCTTTTCAAAAGCGCCACCATCCCACACCTCACTTGAGCTGCTCAAGTGGCGTCCAGGTGTGAGCAGCAGATAAAACCCCTATCGAGTCTATCATTACGAAGGGAATGACGTGTGTAGCATGATAAGTCGACCCACTTCGGGAGATGAATCATACCTGCGAAGCGAACTTAAAATCAATATGTAGCCAATACTCTTAATCTACTATGAATCAAGAACTTTCAGCCTCTAATAAGATTTACAGTTTCATCTTTTTTCAAGACAATATTCGTGTCTATTTCATCACAGCCTTATGTATTCTTTCAGTTATTCTCTGCTTCTCCATTCTCTCCACATGAACAAATCAGTGAGATGCAGACCCACTAATGTCAGCAAGTGCAGCATTGAGTGAAGGGCATTCGGTCCTGTGGTGGTGTCCCGGACTACAAACTATAAACTAACTAACTAATTACAAACTTTTTTTTATAGTTAGTATCAATATTCAGTGTCCCTGCCTTTAACAGTGAAAAAACCCCACCTATATATGGACCAAGGCAGATTTTAACATTTTGGGACCTCGTGACCTTGACCTTTGATATTTTGACCTGAACAAGTCACACATATTAGGCCTGTATAGACAAACGGCCGATTTTTCAAAGATGGACTAAGGCTAACCTAAGACTAACCATGGCCTTAGACAGACATTTCAGTTTCTTAAACATTTTTAAGGGGGGTTATATAATATCCTTAGACTTGGATGTTGGACAGGGTCGTGGGTGTCTAACAATTCCAATGTTATTTTCGTTAGTCTTCGACCAATCTGAGACTAAAACCCCCTTTAAAAACTGAAATGTCTGTCTAAGGCCATGGTTAGTCTTAGGTTAACATAAGTCCATGTTTGAAAAATCGGCCGAAAGGGTCTACCCATATGCCAAGTTGGGTGACCATAGCTTCATTTGTTATAGTTAGAATACGGACAAACAAACTATAACAGAGCTGACCGCCCTATCCACGCTGTGGCTCCGTCAGTGTGCGTAATAACTTGGACTCCCTCAACTACCCTTTCTACAAATCGCGTCCGTTTCCATTCAGTGGCTCGATAATTTCTCACTCTGTTTAACATTTTCACGCTATTAACTTTTTGTAAGCATGTAATTTGCAGCACACTTGTCTCATTCCTCGACCTCGCGTTTAAATTAAGGAATCATGCCACACCACCGTACAAAACAGAGTCATAACAAAATTAACAACCCCTTCAAACATCCTACATCTGCCTCCACAGACAGAGCTTTCTTTCCAAACTTTCCCTGAAACCCCCTAAAACACTAAATTGTAATCCCTTCCCTACTGGTGGCGGCCTTCATGAACCCTATCACACTAGTAACCAAATAACATAGCTTTGCATTCTGTGTCATTTCTTCACAGTTCAATGGTGAGTCCAAAGACTACTGTATACTAGTCTTTGGTGAGTCATATGTGCCGGCCTCTCATACCTCTTATTACCATGCTATTATTACTGCCACATTCACTTTCAATAATTGTTTCTCTCTCATACATGTTTGATGGTGTACACGGGCGGCGCTAATTGCATGAAAATAATTAGTCTATACATATACACACAATGATGAGAATATCCATCGTCTTGCTCTGAACATCATACATAACACGACGAGAAAGCTCCGTATAACAGGTAGGGGGAAGAAGTGGTGGTCGAGTACGTTGTGGAGTCAAGGTCGGAGAAAGTTGCTACCTGCCTCCGACGCATCGTATACCAATCATGCACTTTCTGTTGGCTCTCAAAACCACTCCAACCAGGGCAGGTGTCCTCGACGACCGCCTGTAGACTTGTACGTTTGTAAGGCTATACTCTTCGCGGAAATAGTGTGTGTGTGTGTGTGTGTGTGTGTGTGTGTGTGTGTGTGTGTGTGTGTGTGTGTGTGTGTGTGTGTGTGTGTGTGTGTGTGTGTGTGTGTGTGTGTGTGTGTGTGTGTGTGAGAGAGAGAGAGAGAGAGAGAGAGAGAGAGAGAGAGAGAGAGAGAGAGAGAGAGAGAGAGAGAGAGAGAGAGAGAGAGGTGATACAGGTGATGGTAACGAGAGAGGATCGATATTACTATCATGCACACCGTTCCTCCGGCCCACATGAGACGGGGGTTGTTGCCTCACCGCCGGTTTACTGACACCAGATAACGAAACCGCAACTCTTCACATTATAGTAAAGAAATATTCTGCAAATGACTAGTGAATGCAATGATGTTGATAACGACTTTCTTTTGTATTGTCGTCGTCTATTTCCCGAGCATGGTTCTGGAAGGCGCAGGCTGAATAATCATGATTTGCTGACCTGCACACCATTGTTTTCAAAGTCTACGTGTGGGCCTGTGGGATATGTATTTATTAATGTTTATGTACTAGTATGTATGCTTATATAAATACATATCCCACATACGCAAATCATTATGAACCTCGTTAAGGTGAGTTACGCCCCAGGATACTTTGACATTCCTCTGATGTAATGTAAGGTTCATCTTCTACACAAGGATGCAAAACGGCAGAAAACATTCGTGTTGTCAGTGATAGTTATGACTGCCATGTAGACAGTCTCCCCAGCTAGCCAGGCAGCCGCTTTGTGCTTTGTAGCTACACAAGTTACACACCTGTCTGTCTGAGATGAACTTTCAACAAAAACACACCAAGCTTTGTTATGGTGCACCACTTACTTCGTTATACGTATTTTCCGTATCTGTTTTTTCATTGACATATCAGAACCATACTAGTCTACATAGATAGTATATGTTCGATTGTTGCTCGTGTACGCACACACACACACACACACACACACACACACACACACACACTCCATCTCCATTATACACGAGTAAGGGACTGCCAACCTATGCTCCTGCCGGAATATAGTGGTCTTAGTTCCCCGGCGGTACATCCCGCATGTATATATGTATCTATTCTCTGCTGGGTATACAAGGGATACAACATGTTTGAAGACGAACCCATTTTTTTCTCCGCCCGGAAGAGCGCCTAATAACTACGCCATAGTCATAACTTATCATTAAACTAATATTGATGACCATACACCTAATGCTACTGACAATTAAGATAACAATATTATTACTATTATTATCATCATTATTCTCTTAATTATAATTTCATTACCATTGCTACAAGTGTTGTCGTCGTACTCATAAATCATGTCAGTGCCAGACCAACAAAAAAACAAGCTTCTCATTGGCGTGGGCAACGACCTTCATTTGATATTTATAGTCCACATTGCTATACGGCTTCTGCGGGATAGATGACGACAGAGCCCTCAAATATAACTACCAGGGATGAATACTGTACACTCTCTCTCTCTCTCTCTCTCTCTCTCTCTCTCTCTCTCTCTCTCTCTCTCTCTCTCAACTGTACGGAGAGAGCTACACTTAATTTAAGTACACGTACACTGCATGGTTTTGTATAGCTATCTGTTCATGAAGGTACTCTGCTATCTTCGTTACCTTAAAACGCCTGAAAGACAATTCATTACACACGCGGAACAAATGTGTATATTGTTGTACGTACAATATCTTGCTACACTGCATATTTCTCTCAAAGTGCGCGTACAGTGCATGTGTAATGCGCGTAGTGTGTGTGTGTGTGTGTGTGTGTGTGTGTGTGTGTGTGTGTGTGTGTGTGTGTGTGTGTGTATGTGTGTGTGTGTGTGTGTGTGTGTGTACGGATGCGTGCGCTTTAAGGCCCACTGATAATTAATTTCTTACAACCATCCTTGTAGTGACAATAAAACACAAACACACACACACACACACGGTAATACATAGTTACATACCTTTAACTTGATATTTCAGATAAGGGCATTTTTTCTTTGACTGTCAGGGTTCGAGGCAAAATACAAACTAAAATCGATTAGAAGTAAAATAAACATCTAATGCGATTATAATTACTAAACCTTCAATGTACTTTATGCTCTACACAATTTTGCCTTAAATATGCCGAGATCATTTGCAGGCCTTGCCTGTTAGCATACCGAGACGACAATTCTCTTTGAAAGTATAAGTAGTTGCTAGCCTTCATCCTCCTCCTTCCCACGGTGTGTTTTGATCTAATTATAGCTTCATAACTGTTACATTTAATAAATAAATTTTCTTAATTACTATTACCACAAATACAACTAATACTTCTAAATGGTATCAGTCTTTTACTCCTTGTTAAGTTTCTAGTTCGCCTTCTTCCCTTTCACAGCCTTCGTCTCCACAAGCGGTCCCGTCAGCCTTCCAACATGACCCTTATAGGCATATTCCGCGCACGTGCCCACTCATAAGGTGACCGCGAAGATCATAGAAAAAAAAGTGTGTGCCGACGAGGAAGTTCATAGGAAAAAAAGTTGCGCTGACCAGGAAGATCATAGGAAAAAAGTTGCGCTGACTGGAAAGATAATTTAAAATCTGTGACCTTTGGTTTGTATGAGGTACTTGTACCAACTCGTGGATATTTATTTTTCTAAGATCATTCCTGACACACCTCATGCCATATATATGTGGAAAAGCTTCCACAGACTGGAAATCCTAAATAAAAAAAATAAAAAAATAAGGAATTAAATAAGGAAATACGAGTGACGTTACCGATACAATAACTTGAAAATATTTGAGCATGACTGATCTGATAACATGTTCTTCAGAGGCATAGGGAGAGACGTGGAAATCAGATAAGAGGTAGCACTCACTCAATGTGTGACAATCACGCGTTTATTGTGCGTCGCCTGCGCAATCTATGAGCTCAGTAACTCACTGACCCTGACATTTAGACCCAAACTAGACCGGTCCACGTCTGGTCTCCTTACTGGCTTCCGCCAGCCTAGAAGCTGTATCAGGATATGACCTCCCACAAGTTGCCTTTCGAAATCACTGGCATTACCGGAAACTAAGAGTAATGTATCTGTACTGTAAAGCGGTGACTCTGCGCAACACTTGTGGCTGCACACTGGTGACCCTCCAGTCTACTCCAATGGTCTGGCAAAAAGCACCGACGTATGTCACTGATAAATGAGGAATACACACTTCCGCAGCTATGCACTGTACTCATAATTTCAACAAGGTAGCTAAACAGTAACGTGACTTTGGATTCTATTGCATGGCTGAAGGCATGAATCCACTATTAACTATGATAAATTAAAGGGTCACATGAGGCGCCTGTCATGGAAAGCTAATTCGCAACTTTATTACAAGAGGGATTTAAACGAAAGAAAAAAAAAAATGCAATAAATGAATTAAAAAAAAAAACGAAAAGGTGCATTTGCGTGCGCGATTCTCTCTCTCTCGCTCGCTCTCTCTCTCTCTCTCTCTCTCTCTCTCTCTCTCTCTCTCTCTCTCACACTGATAATGATAAATCCATATATCTAGAGGTTGGCAAAGCTTTTTGTATTAATTGTATAATATGAATGCATGACATTTGAAGTCTTTGTCTATTGCTTCATTTGTCAGTGTCTGGCTACTGAACGGCCACATCAATCCTTCTACCTTCGATGCCTCCCTTCGTCTGTACACGTTTTGACCGATGCCGTAATAAGGAATAGCAAAGCCTAGGGTCTCTCTATTAAGGTCTTATAGAGGTACCCTAGGGAAGCCTGGCGAGGGGATATTGGCAGACATGGTTTAATTAAAGGTGACGTTTTTGAAGTTGCATACATCGTTAAGCGTGTCATCTGATCATAGTTTTCCATTTCAGCATAATTACGTCTTAGATGGTCCTACATATTCGATAAAGCACCATTTGAGTCTTGAAATAGCACATTCACCTTTGCTTATACAAACCACTGCTTGCAAATCTAATGTTATTGTAATTTGAAGTTCATTATGAAGAAAGCGGGAGAAAAACAGCAAATAGTTGAGATAGCGTTTCCTCATTATATCTGCATCCTCGGGTCCCTTAATACAATAAGATACAACCACATAGTATAGTATAGTTACATAACTCTTGGCAACGTCGCTTGGAACACATGACCACACAAGACCGCTGATGCAACCTGCCTCTTCGATATTTCCCGCCAACTGAACACAACAAATACACACAAACGTTTAGCGTTATATAATATCCTCACAAGGACCGGACCGGGTCAACACCTCTGACGTCACAGGTATATGATTAGAACATTCCTGAGTCCTGGAGAGGAGTCGTGAACTACAGTGTTTCGCGCTAGACGTGCGTGCGTGGCATTGTAAGGGCTGGGACCAGGCCAAACATGTCATGAGATAAATCCGTGTGTGTGTGTGTATGATGCAAGCACCGGTGTGGGGCAGACAGACTCCTACCTTAGTGGCGATGTCTTCTTCCTTCATGTGTGGCATGTCCTCGATACTGCCTGAGGGCCTTTGAAGGTTTCCCTTGAACTTGTCGATGGTGAAGGATTGTAGGAACACAACCACTCGCTGTACTACGCTGACCACCTTCAAGAGCGACAGACCTCTCTCGTCACTGTCCGCAGCTGCGACTATCTCCATGCTAGAGCGGTCGGAGGTTTTATCGACTGGCAGGTCTGAGGCAAGTCTTGCTCTGACACAGGGAGGAGAGGGAGGGCCAAGGCAGACGGGAGGGAGGGCTGCCTACTCCACCAGCCGCGCGCACACTGTCGCCTGCTGCTGGCGTTCGGTCACCTTCCCTGACGTCATACCACACCCTACGCCCTCTGCTATATCGGCCTCTAAAAAGAAATATTACTTTATTTCTGTCTTTTGTGCTGCTCGAATTAGCTATATTTCAAAATCATACTTCCGTTATTTCAAGCTTTAATTTGGATGGCTAAGGATGAAATGCACTATCGGGTGAATGTGTCCTTGGATGTGATTGGTCGACACGGGGGAGAGTGGAGGTGTGTGCGTGGCGGTGGC
>JACEEZ010009918.1:70270-82770 GCA_016584305.1 Chionoecetes opilio | reverse complement strand
TGGTTTACTTTCTCAAGAGATTGGCACAAATGAGCACTGATCAAGACAGTTAGCACTGGGCGTTGTGTCAAGGAGACGGGAGGGAACATGAGAGGCTGGGACAATCTGCTTGCAAGAGGCTGGTAAGAAATTAAAGAAAACCTAATATATTTTGATCATCTAATAAAAACCTATCCCAAAGTTGCTGTTAATTTTATGCACCAAATTCCTACATACGAAACAAAACGGTTTCGACATAATGCAACAATAGATGCATTGCAAATGTACCAGTCTGCCTGCCTGCTTCTCAAAGTTGATTAACGGATTCTGTGATTCTGTTCAGTGCTTAAATTTCCAGAAAAAAATGTCATGAAAGATATATTAGTTCTTATTTTCTGTATTCAATAATATGTAATGTAGGAATATTGATGACATCAGCATGTAGAAGTAATAAAGTAGTTAGATTTGTATTCATAAGCAAGAGAACGAGTATAAGGAAAAAAAGGATCAAGTGTTTGTATAGCATTTCGTCAGTCTAAATGCCTATCGTAGATAACAGTTAAGTCGCCAGGACAACTTTTTTTTCTGTTTACAGACGTGTGGTGGCGTTAATACTTACATTTCTACATCCATGATTTCAGGAAAGTTAGAAGGGGCTATCTGGAGAGTCTGTGTCATTTTGTCTTCATCTGTGTCATAGTATGGCTATAAATGAACAAATTACAAAAATATCACCAGAGTAGCGACCAACAATAAGGTCGCCAGTTAGTGTTTATTTACTGAGTGTCCTCTCACGTCGTCGTCGCCCGAAAAAAAACCGAGTAGTGAAATTTGAAAGCGTACATACTGTACTTGCAGATACAAAGCATAAAACAACGCTGAAACAGGGTAGATTATACAGTCATGATATAAACTACTGTGTATCATCTTCAGTGGCACAGACACAGCAGTAGTGAATAGTGATGCTATAATTCGTAATATTTGGCGGCTGGCGACATTATTGCAGCTGGCGACTTTACTGTTATCTACGGTAAGTGTGAATATATATTTATTGCAATGACATTCATCTTGTTCTATGCAGAATTTCGCAATGACAAGTTTGTGCATATTTATCTATCTAACAAAGCAGTACCATCTTATATTTTTCCGTGATTACAAGACTAGCCAAGGGTTATGAAACTTTGAAAACCTACTTAATTACCGCTCCCTTTGAAGATAATGTATCTCCCAAATGGGAAGGCAGATTGACTTCAAGAGGTGTCGTGATAATGTTGATGCAGAGCACATAACTAGGAGCGGGAATGCAGTATCCTTGATCAAGGTCAATATTAATCGATGAAAAAAATAGGTAACGTAGCTACACTTCTTGCTTTCTCTTTGATTTTAAAGGATTTTTGTTAAAGGAAAGTCTATTTTCTGTCTGGTTCAGTGTTAATAATTCGCCAATGGGTCCATTAACAACAGCGTCAGCTACAATTATTATCATTGTTATTATTATCATTATTTTCATCATCATTATCTATCATCATCATTGCCATAATCATTACCTTTATTATTATTTACAGTCATTTGGAGTGGTACGTACTACGTACGCGTAAGCCATTCATTTGACATTCATTATGTAGGCTAGAAAGGCAAACCAATCTGGCGAGAGTATTGTGCTTCCAGGACCGTTTTGGTGAAGCAAAGAAGGGATTGTTGAGGAGGAACACGAAGGAGCGGTCAGGTCAAGGGCGGCGCTGTGTCCCCGTGTGTGGGGGGTGGGGGGACAGTGGTGTTCAGGAAGGAAGAAGAAAAAGAAAGTGAGAAGAGATGCAAGAAAACTCTCAGGCAAAGAAAAGAGAAAGGTGTACATGAAGGATGGTTAATTTAAAGATATCAATTCTAAATATGGACTGAAAGATCATTAAAAAGGCCACATATACCGTTGGTCACGCTGGCTCTTTGTTCTGGTTTGTATGTAGGAGGATTGAGAGAAGATAGCTGTTAACCTGAGCTGCAATCAGAATGTCCCATGTTTATATTCCTATCGATTATACGAGTATTCGTATTGGTTATTCAGACTTACCGTAATGTATGTATGCATACCACAGTTACTACAGGTTCCGTGTCAAACGTGGAATTTTCAACGTTTCAAAGGACTTAATCTAAAAATGTTAGCCCTATGTGATATCTGGAAATTATTAAATCATTGCAATGCGTCAATGCTCGACAGTCATTACACGCAAGGAGTGTACTATATAGCCTATATAATATTCGTACACACACACACATACACAAGGGAGGGGATGCAGTGGCCTAGTGGTTAGCCTCCGGAAGAGGCGAGCTCGGTGTACCGAGTTCGAATCCCGTCAGGTGTCAAAATCTTTCGGCAATCGTCGAGTGGCCTAAGAACACCCACATGCTGCCCATTATCTCTACCTTCGACGGCGAGTGCATCGGAGGACACAGGGGAGCGGCATGAGCCTCTAATCACAGGTGCCACTATAAAAATCCTGCCTGCGCCACCACGGGCGGCATATTCCCCAACTCTTTGGGAGTATCTGCTTTCCGAGTGAAGACGCTTGGCTGTAGTTCACTAATCATAAAATTTTCTCGAAAATACGCTCATTGTGATTCCCACACAAAGTTACCAAATTATTACAGGAAATCTAACCTACCTAGACCGTAACCTAACGTAACCTAACCTGACGTGTTCAAGAGTAAACGCGACATACTGTTCCAGAAAACGGGAATATGCCCACGGGCGAGGGTCAACCAACCATCATAGCCCTCAAGTGAACATCCAGGGCCTACCATCCCAACCCTGAAGCTCACTGCCTACAAGCGCTATATACCGAAATGTTAGAAGAAAAAAAATGGAACACACACACAAACAAGAAAGAAAAATTCAGTTTCATAAGGCCAACGTCTACTATATCGCTTATTTTTCAAGATACTTACCTAAATGATATTCATTTCCCGCGACTGCATTCATTACCTACTCAATACCAAACCTTACCTAGCTATCATAAAAATGTGTATTTACTAAATAAAAATATTTTTTTTCTAACCTCTCAAGTCCAAGCTCTAAATCATTCTCGTCCTCTCATAAATTAACTTTGTTTTCGTTGACGTTTTTTTCTATTCTCTCTCTCTCTCTCTCTCTCTCTCTCTCTCTCTCTCTCTCTCTCTCTCTCTCTCTCTCTCTCTCTCTCTCTCTCTCTCTCTCTCTCTCTCTCTCTCTCTCGAAGAGCATGAAATATGATTTTGGTGCATTGTCAAATTAGTAATTTGCTTACACTGGTAGTAGTTATTCTGCTGACATACGAAAAAATTCCAGTCTAGTGAGTATGTAGGCTAACGAATTACGACTTTCATTTGATCAATTTGCAATGTACTTGTAATGATACGCCAATTTAGTTATCATAAGATTCTTCTATGAATGTGATAACCTGAACAAATATGAGATGCCCAGCCTACTCTTTCCTAATTTGCGTTATCATAATTGCAACTGCTACCACTACTATAAACGGTATCCAGGCTTCACATGCATAAACAGTCGAATGGGCAGTTGTTCCTACGTAAGAGATATCATGAACCATGCTGTAAGTCCCACAAAAACAAAAACAAACAAAAAAACCACTTACGGTTTTCTTTGGTCGGCGACAGCAACTCAAAATGAACTTCATGGCGGACAAGTTAAGGTTTGTTGCGGTGATATTCGAAGCCGATTTGGATATTATGAGGAGGCTAATCCCCTTCGTCCGTGATTCCGGCAAAGTGTTGTGTGGCTGGTTCAAAGCTGAGGTGTGATGGTGTGGTGTGGCGTCATGCGGCTAAGCGAGTGAGGCGGCGTGGCGACCTAGCACTCTCTCTTGACGCACTGACGGGCCCGCGGTGTAGAGCTGCCTGTTTGTTCAATGGAATGCATATGGAATGTGTCAGTGGTACGTAGTTCAGTTGACGTAAATAATGAATCAGCTGGACCATGCTAGCACACCATACTAAGATTGTGTGAAAGTATGGTTAGCAGTTTATTTGATAATATAAATACAATATTCCTAATGAAGTTTGACAACAATCGGATCAATTCGTATGGTGGTAGTGACACAAACGAGCACCGCCGGACGAGTGCTACATCCGCGTCCCCCTCCCAGCACTGTACTACGTCGTGAGCACCTGAGTGACGGCTACCCTGCGACGACAAACCCAAGGCTCCCCATGCACGCTCGTGACATTCAAGGGCCGGAGGAGGCTGGAAAGTCACGTTTGACTTATTATAATTATGTTAGGCGGTTGAATATTCGTTAAAACATGGTAAGAATAATTATAGAACAATTTGTTGTTATTGTTGCCACTTTACCACCAGCGTCAACAGTTACCTGGTACTTACCATTCGTCTTAAAAGTGTACCCAAATACGAGGAGTAAATATACACTAATGATACATGAACACCTTATCAGATGTCTTAACTATAATTTTGAAAATGTGGAAAATGACTCAATATATCGCACGCTCCATGTTTCAAGGCAGACGCGGAGAGAACTGAGAGGCAGGCAGGCGTCCTTCCGTCCGTCACACCAGCCATTGTTCTTTTATGCCGAGAAATCGTGATCTGCTTCATGCTTTAGTAGTTTTTATTGTATAACTGTATGTACGTGTGTTAAAGATTTTTATTAATCAAGAAGTTAGGAAGTAAATAATTTCAATGAATAGCGTGCTAACCAAAATAATGAAAGATAATAAATACTCACAGGCTACATTTTTGGTCAGTAATGAAGCCACGCCATTTTCATTTATTTATATTGCACATTTACTCCTCTTTGATAATGCCATTATATTCTGCAACTAGCTACTAAAAATTATGTAGCCTTGACCTAGACTCAATCCCACATTTTCTCCTTCGCTGCCCAACCACAAACACTTCCCTCTCAGGAAGTTGGTGCGTCGCCTTGGGGAAGGTTTGTGGCGAGCAACGTGGCGAAGGAAATAGTTCCGGATGGCAGTGATGGCGTGCTGATTGACAAGACGAGCAGGAGAGGCATCAATGTCATATGACAGTGACCTCAATGAAAATAATCGCAGACAAATGACCAACAGGCATGAATGTAGTCGTTTGAGGGTGATAATGGCAAGGGCACAAAGGAACAGTAGCACGAAGAAAATGACAGAATGCGGCCATGGCCGCATTCTTTGCAAGAAAGTTTCTTTTGCAAGAAAAAAAAAAAAAAAAAAAAAAAAAAAAAATAATATATATATATATATATATATATATATATATATATATATATATATATATATATATATATATATATATATATATATATATATATATATATATATATATATATATATATATATATATATATATATATATATATATATATATATATACTATTCATTTATTTTTTCTATTTCTTTACTGATCTATTTATTTGTATATCTATTTATTTGTCTTTATAGTAAACTAAATTTATGAAATTATCGGAATGCGAATATCGGAATTTACAAAGATTGTAAAAATGTTTCAGAAGAAATACTATAAACATCGGAAAGAAGAAGAGGAACAAGAAGATGAAGAGGAGGAAGTCCCTGGGTCAGAGGCTCGAGGAATTATGTAATCCCTCCTCCTATTTTCTTATAGCAGCCTATATAGTGAGAGTGGTCACCACCCTCGCTGGGCGAACGTTTGTATTATTGTAATGCTATGTATCACCTACATTTTTTCTGATCTCTCATTATACACATCAACTAGACCAGAGGTCGGCAACCCAGAATTCGAGAAGAGCCAGTTTCTTCAAACTTGGCAAAAGAACAGTGCTGATGGAGCCGCAGTATAAATTCTGAATGAAAATTACGAAACAATAAAATGTTCCTCATCCATAAGGTAAATTGGTACTTTCAACCAGTAATTGAGTACGAGGTCAAAAGTACTCTTTTCCCATGTATTTTGATGGGTTAAGAATAATGATCCCATTAAAAATCGTCGAAAATGCCTCATTTTGTAGTTATCCACCCCCTCCATAACAAACCTGGGGACCGTCGGGAACGCAGGGTTTTAGGCGGGGAAAGTGGTAAAGAGTTTTATACTATAATACTGATAGTACGTATATTATGTGGATGACGTAAAATATATGCGGTAAGCACTATATAAAATTTATGGGAATTACTAACCTATTCCTGGAAATATCTCAAGTTAAATTTTTAGCTACAACGGTAAAACTGCAGTTGGATACAATACATGAATATTGGTTACGTAACCTGACATAACTGGGGAGCTGTGCCCCCCAAGAACCCTCGCTAGTTCGCTAACCTAACCTGGACGTTGGTTGAGTAGCCTAACCTGAAGCAGGGATAAAGGGGGTTAACTGCAAAATTATGCATTTCCGACGATTCTAAATGTGACCATCATTCTTAACACATCAAAATACATTGGAAAAAAGTACTTTTAACCTCGTACTCAATTATTGGTTAGAATTAAGTACCAAAATACCCTCCATAACACCATATGGGAGTTAAATATACCCACAGATATGATAATATACACCTTAATAATAATTATAATGATAATAATATTAATAAGTACAAAAATCTGACCTAGGTCATATACATTATTGTACTGCGGCTATCTACGCCAGAATTTTAGCTCCTTTTTTTAACGATAAATTGGACATTTTTAAGTAGGTGGCAGGAGCCGTACATGTATCTTGAAAGAGCCGCATGCGGCTCTGGAGCCGCAGGTTGCCAACCGCTGAACTAGACATTCCATATGTCTTTTTTTATATTCATTAAGGAGCACAACGTGTATCCACATACATACACATACAGTGGCGTGGCGTACCCATAAAACTGAAAAAGGGGGGGCCAATATATATATATATATATATATATATATATATATATATATATATATATATATATATAATAAATATATATTTCTAATTATTTATTCCTTGCAAAAGGGGGGTCATGCATATATATATATATATATTATATATATATATATATATATATATATAATAAATATATATTTCTAATTATTTATTCCTTGCAAAAGGGGGGGTCATGCCCCCCCCCCCCCCCCCCCGTACGCCACTGTACACTTACATACCGCAAAGGAATCACCGACGCTTGGTCTATTTCAGGCTGTGTTAATGACATCATAATCATAACGCCCTCTATCATGTATCCCTCAGAGTCCCTTGCCTTCACTATACAAGAAATTCCACAAAAGAAGTAAGTCAGGATGTAGCCTGACACCACAGCCTTTATTGATTGCATCACGCCATGGGGTGGGCGTGCTCAGCAGGTCACGCCGCCGCCGCCGCCCACCCGAGATCACAGCTGCGCAGCATGACAGCATCGACCGACAAGTTGATGCAATCGAGGAAACTACACAAGTGTTGAGCGCGGGAATTTTCCTTCCATGTCCGAGCACGTCCAGTCGTAATACTGCCAAGTTACACGTTGTACTTACCCGCTTGCGTATTCCTTGCTTGTTCATAATGAGAACGAGATGATTCAAAAGTGTGATGAAGTACCGTTCACCCCGCCGTGCACTCTGACTGGAGGAAGACTACGTCACGCCACTCACTACTCGCTGAGGCTGGAGGCGCGGTTCTGACGTCACCACCAATGGGAAGCCGCCATCACACCGCCACATTAAAAGTAATCTAAACTATTTGAGAATTTGTTAATCTTTTCCTTCTATCTGGGAAAACAATTGGGGAACAAATTATGCGTCGGAAACACGTAATTTAAGAGTTATGTAGGGGGGGGGGTAAAATTCCCTAGATCTAGGGCAATTTCCTTAAATCTAGAGAAATTTGCCTAACCAAAATTAACCTAACCTAGCGGGGGGCTTGACCCACCGATAAACTAACCTAACCTAAGCTAACCTAACTAAATCTACCCTAAGCTAACCTAACCTAACCTAACCAAATCTAACCTAACCAAATCTAACCTAACCTAACCAAATCTAACCTAACCTACCCAAATATAACCTACCCTAACCTAACCAAATCTAACCTAACCTAAACAAATTTAACCTAACCTCCTATAGCGGGAGGTTGGGGGTGGGGGTCTCGACACTTCGGTCATCATTATGTGAGGATCGTCAGGTTCACGCGTCTCTGGACTCAGAAGAAATCCAAAGAATTTTCCCTAGATCTAGGGAATTTTTACAACACCCCTAACTCAAAAACGATGTGGTTGCGACGCATATTTTGTACCCCAGCCAAATATCCCGCATTCCCCCAGGTCCTCAAGCTTGTTTTGTGGGAGAGGGGGAGTATGGGCAAACACTAGAATAATACCTACTTAACCAGCGATCGTGTATTGGTTGAAACTGCACATATACCCTGCCGGCTATTGTAGGGGTTAGAAATACTCCTTATGATGAGAATGAAACGTTCAGGATATCTAAAACCACCGATCTTCTATTGGTTTAAACTGCACATATACCAACAAAATACTAGGAATTGCCTAATGCTTATATAAGGGGATGTATTGTGAACTTGAATAAATTTATCTCCCTCCACTGTTCATTGGACCACTATAATATCGTAAATTATCACTCCTATTTATTTACTGTATTTTCATTATTAATTATAAGTAGGCTCCAGTACAGTACTTAGCGGTGCATGTCAATGCATGCTGCGGGATAACATTGTAGTCTTTCGACTGTAATCGGCAAGAATAGCATAAATTTGTCTCAAATTCGTCTCTGTTTGGGTGGCCATTGTTGTTGTCATGACGTCACACCTCGCAGAGCGCACAAGGTCTGTGGGTTGGGCGCTCGGTAGCCACTCAAGCCGCCCGCCCGAGTCGCGCACAGGCGTTTGAGAGAGAGTTTGAGCGGCTCGCACCACTCAAATTCTTCCTCTCAAACGCACCCCATGAAGGTTGCGTGCCCTGCCTACCTACAGCCACTATTAATACCTTCTTCTCTTTGACCTCATATCAGGCTTGGGCGTGATGATGATGCATCGCTCGCCGCTGTGCCAAAGGAGGGGGGGACCTTCAAAGCTGCAGTATTGCCATAGCCAGACCACCTGTAGGGATGTACGTGTCACAGAAGACAGCGATACATAGTCAGGAGCAACTTGTTCGGGTGCATAAGTCCTGCATCTTATGCCACGCTGTCTACACAGGTTAATTATTAAGGTCTCACCAGGTGTTGTAAGTTTACTAGACAAAATAATATTCAGAGGAGTGAGTGGCAAAGAAACTTACCGCTATGTTTTTGGTTAGGGTTAACATGATCCTTCACGATAAACAGTGTACCAATAATATATACTGAGGACGGTGAAGATGCTACGTCTAATATCACAGTAAGTGGATAAAGGATAATCATGAAGGCCCCTAGTAACCCTACTGTACAAACCTCTAGATGGGTAAACATTACTCAGTCACAATTTAGGAAGTAGTCATTTTGGCATGCAACCTCGCATAGACTACCTTAGATGATAACAATGTGTTGTATCAGTATACACACATTACCAACAGGAAATCACTTGTAACACTAGGTAAAAAAGACAGGTTGCTTTAGTGAAGGAGTGGCATGATGCAAACCACTGCAAGGACGCAAGAAGGACTAGCACCATCAAGATACTGCTCGGAATATATATTTTTTCACAAACACGTGATTCTTATCGTTGTACGAGAACGGTGCAGCGAAAAAAATGCAATAGTAAATATATAGAAAATATGTGATACTTTCTTTATCTTCATATAAGTCATTACCCGAATATCATAATCCTACACCTTAAATTATGGGTGATATCACTGATATGCATTTTCTGTGACTAGAAAGTGACATTTGTGGATAATCATAAGCAAGTGAACCCAATTTTTGATTGATTTAACTTCCTCAAATCCAAGGCTATGACAAATACTCAGATAATTCGTAAAATCAGGATTCACAGATTGATTTGTAGACCTTGCATAAAATGCAACATTAATAAAATTATCTTATGTAATTCCTCATGAGTGCGCGCTCTTACGCACACACACACACACACACACACACACACACACACACACACACACACACACACACACACACACACACACACACACACACACACACACACACACACACACATATACACACACACACACATATACACACACACACACACACACACACACACACACACACACACACACACACACACACACACACACACACACACACTTCAGCGACCACCTAGGGTGTGTTAGCAATAACTGCGGCCAAGCCAGCGACACACACGATGAAGCTTGTGTCTTTGGCTTAATCATGGGTTGTGTCAGCACTCCAGCACCTGGGTATTCAGGTCTCTACAATTCTTCGCCCCTCCATGTTCTTCGAGGGGTAAATAATGAGGAACCATAATACGCCACAGGGGAAGGCACAAGGTTTTGCAGAGTACAGTTTGTCCAACACTCTAACCCTTAAAGTAATCGTCCAGACCATTTCATCATTCCTGATTTAATGCAATCAAAGTATAGCCATTAACGAGTATATCAACAATACGTCGTCACTTTTTGTATCCAGTCAGCCGTTTTTAAATAATCCGCAATCAAAATCTGCAAATTCCCCGAGTTTTCAAAACGCTCTCAAGGTTTGCAGACGCTCAGGCTCAGGCTCGGTGACGTACCATCAGGGAGGCTCATCTTCCCGCGCTGATCAGAGAGACACGTAAACACAGAGATAAATACAGGGTGTAACACGAGTTTATGCAAATGTTGATACAGGAGATAGACCGAATTATTCTAAGAACAAAATGCTCTATACCCATATGCTTTCTGAAGCTTCCTTTACGTGACATGGAGTGAGAAAGAATTACCGCGGCCGTCATGTAACTCACGGCTAGCGGGAGGCAGGAGGTATGAGATGTGCACTCGCGCGTATGCCCCCCGGTGAAATTATGAATTATTTAATCATAATTTCTACTAGTTATGGACAATTACAGTATCTTATAAGTTTTAACTACACAATCGATATTAATAAACGGCTGTTATTTACCAAATAAGCAGTACATGAGAACAGCAGGGCTGTCATAAGCAATAATGTCAAGGGCTACTTGGCATTATGTCGGCGAGAGAGAGGCAAGGTGGGTAGGGATGGGTGCCGTGCGAGGCTACATCAGCTGTGTCCCTCCTTCTCCCGCCCAGATTAGCGGCAGTGTTTAGTTTGAGAGAGTTAAAATCATGACTTATTTAGTATCAATTTGAGAGAAATAAGCTGTAGACAGTGTTGTACGCTTACGGTAATGTGAAGTATTATTCTGGATATGGGGCTGAATAATCCCCATATCCAGAACCCCATATCCAGAATAATACTTCACATTACCGTAAGCGTACAACACTGTCTACAGCTTATTTCTCTCAAATTGATACTAAATAAGTCATGATTTTAACTCTCTCAAACTAAACACTGCCACTAATCTGGGCGGAAGAAGGAGGGACACAGCTGATGTAGCCTCGCACGGCACCCATCCCTACCCACCTTGCCTCTCTCTCGCCGACATAATGCCAAGTAGCCCTTGACATTATTGCTTATGACAGCCCTGCTGTTCTCATGTACTGCTTATTTGGTAAATAACAGCCGTTTATTAATATCGATTGTGTAGTTAAAACTTATAAGATACTGTAATTGTCCATAACTAGTAGAAATTATGATTAAATAATTCATAATTTCACCGGGGGGCATACGCGCGAGTGCACATCTCATACCTCCTGCCAAGATAAAGAGACAGATAAAGAAAGATAAAGAGACACCTGTTAATCCACCTCGTACTCGGGCTCAAACATATAGGATCCCATGACAATCTGAGGTTCGTTTTCCTCATAGTATACGCGATCAGCGTCATTTCTTTCGGTGTCAGATTGAGCATCGTACTCTAAATCTGTCACAGCGACAGATTCACTGTCTGACACCGAAGTACAATCGCTCATCATAACATTTGCCGACAGGTGTCAGACAGAGTGTCTGCGGGCGTCCCTGTTCTGACGTCATCAATAACAGTCGTAGCCCTGTTGGAGGGAAGATTTTTTTTTCGCGCGCTTTTTACAAAAGTCGTGTTTTTACGGAAATAAGGCCTGGAAATCAATTATTTTTGGTGGATTAGGTGTTTTGAATGTACATTCAACATAATTCGGCAAAAAAAAAAAGGGTCTGGACGATTACTTTAAGTTGTCACTACATTGTCCAGAAAACGTCTGCCTAAGAATATCCCAGATTTTCCTTTGAACATTTGTCGCCAACTTTGTCATTTTGCCCCAAGTAAAAGGTGCATCCTCATTCATTTGCATTCCACTCCACATTGCATTAGTGCAGCCGAGTTGTAGGTACACTGAGTGGCTTTACCATTCAGCCGTGCTTCTTCACGTCTTGGGTTATGCGTGAATGACTCGTGGACGGTCATCGGGGGGAAGAACGTGCCATAATCCTGTACGATCTGTGGGGAAGATGGAAAGAAATTAAGAATCTAACGAAAAGGTGCCGACCCCCTTCTCCCGCGGGCTCGCTGCACAAAACTTTTTTTCTCATT
>JACEEZ010009918.1:52770-65270 GCA_016584305.1 Chionoecetes opilio | reverse complement strand
ATGGACAATATACAAATGAAGGAAAGAGTAGAATATACCAAATGATACAGTAGGTCGCTATAACCCGCCGTCACATACCGGCGGTGAGGAACAGTTCTCCGCGAAGAGTCATCGTGCTGTACATGGGGATATCCCGGGGCACCAGCATGGAGGAGTTCACCCGCACGTTCACCGATGCCATAATGGGTGGCTCCCAGAGCTGTTTGTCGTAATTCCCCGACCACACCGCCACGCCGAGTATCATCTGAGGGGACATTAAAAAAAAAAACGTATGTATGTAAAAATTCTCTGTGAAAAGATGCTTCCAAGTACTCCCCTGATACATTGTGAATAATCAATGTGTGTTGTGAGACTGATGGTTATGTATGAGTGCGGGTGAAGCCACGATTTTCAGAAAGAAAGCTCTGATCATCATGCAGCAGAGAGCGTCCAATCCCGCACGTTTACAGATTCATGTCATAGCAGGGCGGGCAGCGGTGTTCTTGCTGGACTACTTGTAGACTGGATAGAACATCCTGACTAATTACTCCGGTTTCTTCAAATTATTCTAAAATCACGAAAACAAGATTACCAGAGAGCTTAAAAGAGGTAATGTCGAAATGAAAAATGATAAAAAGATATATTTTTCTCTACATAATTAGGGACTGATCAAGGGCAGAAAAAAGGAAGTAACAAAACACCCATTAATTGCCAGTCATCATAAGGCAGACAGTAAAAAAACTTCGAAAAGGGGGTGGGTCAACCTAGTTCGGGGGGTGTCTTGATACTCCTCTCTTGAAAGAATCTAAGTCGTAGGCAAGTGAAAAAATCGAAACAGAAAGAGTTCTAGAGTTTACCAGTGAGAGGGATGAAAGAGTGAAGATGCTGGTTAAGTCTTGCATTAGTAAGATAGACAGAATAGGGATGAAATTAACAGAAAGTCATGTGCAAAAAGTGCGTGTGTGTGTGTGAAAGTCATGTGTGTGTGTGTGTGTGCATTGTCGCGGGATCGGGTGCCAACTACAAGGCTGCAGCACCCCTTCTCCCCCTCATAAGTACCTCCCCAGGTGTATTTCCCCATGGCGGCTGTCTGGCTCCCCACTCCCTAAACAGCCATTTACAGTAATGAAGTCACAAACATGATCAGGTTTCGTTGAAGTAACAGTGAACATTCATGGATAATTCCGTTATAACCACAAAATCAAAAGTTCCTCGATGTGAAGGAAGCTCACCGCCACATCAATTACTCTTGAAGAAAAAGTGTTACAGATAAATGATGGCAGATGTACTGAATACTACGTCACGATCACTTACATGCACTGCGGCCATCCACAGCATGAGGAGACCGAGCTGCTTCCTCATTTTGAGCCACGTGTCGAGCCAGGTGGGGAACCGCCTGTACTTGGTGCCCCACGCCAGCTGCAGGTAGGACGCCATCACGCCTGTGGGACCAAAGGACACATTGGCCCGTACCGAGAGTCATGATGAAGGTCGAGCGACGAACGACGAACGACAGAGGAAGGGTAGAGTAAAAGGGATATTTTTCGGAACGAAGAGCAGCGACGACGGTCGAAGGTCGGCACGAAGACACGGGTACCCCCGTGTCTTCGTGCCGACCTTCGTCGCTGCTCTTCGTTCCGAAAAATATCCCTTTTACTCTACCCTTCCTCTGTCGTTCGTCGTTCGTCGCTCGACTTCTCAGACTGGTACGGTTACGTTCCTCTTCTCGTCGTCTCTCTCTCCCTCTCTCTCTCTCTCCTCCTCTCTTCTCTTCTCTCTTCTCTCTCTCTCTCTCTCTCTCTCTCTCTCTCTCTCTCTCTCTCTCTCTCTCTCTCTCTCTCTCTCTCTCTCTCTCTCTCTCTCTCTCTCTCTCTCTCTCTCTCTCTCTCTCTCTCTCTCTCTCTCCTCTCTCTCTCTCTCTCTTCCTCTCTCACACACACACACACACACACACATACACACATACACTTACCGGGGAAATAGACAATGGTGAGGGTCCAGAGGGCGGTGATGGAGGTGGCTCTGTTGATGTTCATGAGCGCCAGGTTCTTCAGTGTTCTGTTTCTCCACGACTCACCTGCTTTGATGCTGCCACATATCTGGTACCTGTGTGGAGCAGAAGGAAAGCGATGGGAAGGGAGGTAGGTAGGTAGATAGGTAGGTAGCGAGGTAGGTGGAAGTAAATTAGGGTGGGAAATGAGCGAAAATCTTATAATGTTTCAAACATTCAATAGGGATAAAGGCGGTGATACATAGGGAACTTTTCCGTAAGCAAACCGTTTCCTTGAGTAAAGAACATTCTTGTGAGCACACACTTCGATGCGAAAGACACCCACCTCCGGGTAGGATTGCCGATATAGCTAATGGGTGTACAGTAGAGAGCATCACTGAGGATTTTCACTTTCCCTCAACAAGTATATCAGCATGACCAAGATGATTCTTGAACCAGGATTTCTCTTATAGATTACTCTTTAAGGATTGTGGTGCTTTCGAAAACTTCCTCACGAAAATGCTCTCTGTGTAATGAGTACTTAGGTTACATGCAACGACCGTGATAACCAAAGGGACTCACTTGAAAAGCAACAGAAGGTATTGGAGCATCCAGAGGCCGCCAACCACCACCATTGGCTTCCTCCAATTGGGCATCAGCTGCAGCGGGATGGCCTCGATACCTCGGGCATTTTTGAGTGGCCCTTTGTCAACGGGCGCATAGCCCATCTGCTTCACAAGATCCAGGACACGGCGCTTTGCCTCGGGCCAATCCGAGGCCACAGGCACCTATGGCGGGGAAAATAGGGGGACGGCGGAAGGCAGAAAATGAAAAAAAGGGAAAGATGAAAATAAAGGAAAATCTAAACATTCTCCATGGCATATATATGCATGTGTATACAAAAAACAAAATGTGTTCAGTGGTCGGTAGTCAGGGCGTTTTCTTTCTTTCTTTTACGTAAGAATCTCATGAACGGAGCATTTTCAAGTTCAACACAAATCGAAATATAATTAATAGGGAGTAATGATAAAGATGAAGCAGAGCGTCGGAGAACATCATGAATGACAATGTTTTGGATGAAGAGACGTGGACGCTTGCTCTGACCTGCTTGGCTTGCTGCGTCACGTTGTTCTCAAGGGCGTAGGCGGACAGCACGTTGAAGCTCTTGACCACGTGTGCCTGCGGGATCATCTGCTGCAGCACCTCGGCGTTGCTTGGCTGACTGGGGGCGACAAAACAGGGCATACAGAGAAAGGTCGCATAACAGATGGACTTAGAGCCACACATACCCTGTTGTACGTCACACGTCTACATACTGAAGATGGTCTGCATGGATGTTAAGAAGAGGTGCAGGCAGGTACATACACACATACGCGTACATACCTACAAACAAACACATGCATATAAATATACATAAGTACGAAATTGTGTCATTCCCTCACAAGATGAAGAATATTAGGAAACTGGAATGAATACAAATAACGGCAACTGAGATCCCAGAATTGAAAGATCTAACTTAGTATATATGAGAAAAGACTGAAGGAAAGGAAATTATCAACAATAAAAAAATACTAGAGAGAGGAGACTTAGTATATAGATTGATCAATTACTTGAAATTGTTTACGAGTTTTACTCGTAGAAATAGTTTTACGATAAATAGTTTACAAAAAAGACCTGCGATTAAGAAGAGAGAAAGAGGCTAGATAAATAAGAGGACTCAAGGTAAAAAACAACAACGAATGCTTAAAGAACACAAAGTAGTATAGTGTTTCCCATATAGAAGTTAAGACGCCTAGGATAGATTAGAAAGAGGTGATAGCAGCAAAAAGCATCAGTCTAAAGAAATAACTTGATGAATATACTGAGACAGACCCATACGAGACTCAAGTGATCTTGATTTTTTTTTTCATCACAAAGGACTGGCCAAGGGGAAAACAAAGCAACAAAAAGCCCACTTAGTTGCCAATCCCTATAAAGAAGACTAAATAATATAGAAAGGGGGGTGAGCCAATTTAGTTAGGAAGGTGTCATGTCACTCCTCTCTTGAAGAAATTTAAGTAATAACTAATCCAATGGTACAACTAGTTTAATACACACTCCACTTACTGAGGTGACGGTGGGGAGGTAAAGTTGGCCACGTCAATGACAATCTTGTGTGTCAGCTGGCCAAGAGGGAGGCGGTGGTAGTGGTCGGCACCCACCGCGATCACCACCATCTCCGCATTCGCTGCGTCCTCCTGCGTGACGAGGCGACATCCTGGCTTGGCACGCACCAGCTCCCTATACACACGCAACAGATTATTTGTTTACTTATGTATTTACATTGGATATTACGTGTTGATAGCGTGGCAAGTGTGTGTTTACAGTCCATCCTCAGGTAAGAGAGTAATGTTAGCTACAGGTGTATCGCTATGTTGATTCTCCATGACAACACAAAATGGGTGATGGTCATTGTGTTTAAGGGGTGTGAGGATATAGGCGTTTTCTGCGGGGGATTTCGCTTGCAAGCGAATTTTTTTTTATTGCAAGCGGTCACTTTTATAGCGCCCATATATATTTTATAGTGCCCAAACAAACATTTCGCTTGCTGCCGCAACAACAACAACAACAAATTCTTGCGGGTCGGGCAATCATCTTCCCCGGATGATTGAACAGCAAGCGAAATTTGAGCAATCAAATTTTTTCGCTTGCAAGCGAAATCCCCCGCAGAAAACACCTTAAGATTAGATTGTTTTTTTTATCACGCTTACGGGCTTTTCTAGGACATGTGGGGTGGCAAAAACGCATAGTAGTTCGCTCACACACACACACACACACACACACAAGTTAAATCCGATTTGTAATTTTCACATCCTAAACACACGAAATGATTTGATGAAAACTGATAGATTTGTCACGAGCTATGACTTTTACCAAAAAATATGCTGGAAAAAAACAAAAATAGAAAATGAGAAAAAAAATCGCAAGAAAACAACTTTCATAAAAAAGTTATGAAATATTAACAGAAATAGATCATACATATGCATATTTTCTACAACGTTTTTCACACGCATTCATCCACTTACCGTATATTGTTACTTTTAATCTTACCCAAATTATTCAAACCTTGTATTTATACATTTTCAAAATACACATGTACCCATTTATGCCCGCATATATGCTGTATATGTATCTCAGTATACCCATATACAGACACACGCACACACATGTTTTTTTCTACAAATATTGATGTGTAACAAATATAATATTGAATAAATCAAAACATTTAGGAGAACTATATACAATAACTGAGCTCTGTACCAGCGTATCTTCCTATAATCTTATCGCTAAATATACATAAAATATGCTTTCTACACTTCGACTCGCTTTTCAGTGATGGAGATAGAGGGCAGCAAACACAGCAGTAAGATCTCCTCCTTGAAGCACACTTGCAACCAACAAAAAAATGCATCGTTTTTTTCCTCTATTTCTTTCTATGAAAAGTGGGTGCATGATAATGTTTATTCAGTAATAGTATTTTGTGCATATCTAATGGACTTCATCCTACAAGTATATTATATTTCATTTGTTTTTAAGGTTTCGATGTCTTGAACTTCATATCTAATAATTATAATCACTTGATGCTATACACTGACGCGTTAAGGTAATGTTTGCACAGACACTCACGCCGACACAATGATTACTGTGGAACGCTTTGTTGGTCTTATTGATATCTATTCATAATGCAGACCAAGTAATTAAAGATAATAATCATCTCATCGGCGCCGCATGCCTGAAGAGATTATTTACCTCTACTGGTATTGACTTGTGCCTCGGCCTCGGGTCATCCTTTGTGTCTGGAGACCCATTGCAACACCTCCTTGACGGCGCACCCCACCATACCATCGATCAGCACCAGTGTTTCCCCTTCACCACCACCACCACTCACGCCCACACCCGCTCGAAGAGACATTACCGGCACCCATCAAGCCCTAGTCTGTCCCATGGCTATTAACCCCTTGAGGCACATCGTAATTTCCATTGTAATTTGGGTACCATTATACGATTTTTAGAGAATATAAGCAATATTTTATAGATATGACCTGTTAAAGTAATCGTCCAGACCATTTCGTCATTCCTGATTTAATGCAGTCAAAATATAGCCATGATCGAGTATATCAACAATATGTTGTCACATTTTGCATCCAGTCACCCGTTTTTAAATGATCCGCATTCAAAATCTGTAAATTCCCCGTGCTCTCAAAACACAACTGTTGATCAGCAGACGACGCACCATGGGTCGGCGACGTCACAACAGTGAGCCTCCCAGCCCTGCCTGATACAGATGCGCGGAGAGACTGAGAAAAATGTAGTACTTGGGGAATTTTGGGTGTTTCTGATATATTTTTTGTGCGATGTGGCATGTACTTGCATCCTGTGTGGGTGCAGCGTGGGGGCTGTGCCTTTACCGAGAGCTTAGCACCCATTTGCAAACTGTGGGGCGACGATATATGTGTGCAGATGTGTGCAGCGGCGGGAAGCGGCGGGGAGCGGCGGGTAGTAGCAAGGCCACCGAGATGAGAGGGCTGCAGTACCCTGGCTACTACCAGCCGCTCCCCGTCGCTCCAAAGGTCTGCACACATATATCGTCGCCGTGTGGGTTGTGAATGGGTGCTAACCTCTCGGTAAAGGCACAGCTCCCACGCTGCACCCACACAGGATGCAAGTATGTGCCGTGTCGCACAAAAAAAATATCAGAAACACCCAAAATTCTTCGGGTACTACATTTTTCTCAGTCTCCGTGTGTTTGTATCAGGCAGGGCTGGGAGGCTTACCTCTTGTGACGTCGCCAGCAAGTTTCGCGCCACGGCTGGAATGTGGCTGTTGTTTTTCCCGCGCTTTTTACAAAAGTCATGTTTTTAGGAAAATAAGGCGTGAAAATGAATAATTTTTTGTGGATTAGGTATTTTGAATGAACATTCAACATAATTATGCAAAGAAAAAATGGGTCTGGACGATTACTTTAAGTATCCTTCACCACTAATTAATTTGGTTTATATAGCTATTTTTCGTAAATGTAGGGCTCGACAACATACAATTTTTTATAACAAAGGAAAGATCTGGGCGTGAAGGGGTTTACTATCTTGTCTGTCTCTATGTACCATTGCTGATGTTTATAGTAGTCTCTGCATCGATTAAAAGCATGATAATTATACAACGATAGAGACAGATTAATTGTTTCACATGCATCTCTCGTGAGTCATAGTAGTAGCGCCGCACCACCATCACAACTGAGTAGCCTTCCCCCAGCCTGCTCCACCTCCTCCATTATAGTGTTCCTTGAATCACCCATAATATTTACATGACATACACACCGTCGGGATCAATATACTCGGTTGTGTATCCTGCTCGTGGAGACATGGGGGCCCATTGGGGGGCGAACAACAGAGAACTTGCCCGGAAGATAGTGTTTGTATAGTGGATTTTTTTTCAGGATGGATGCGATGTTGCTATTCGTATTTTGAGAGAGAGAGAGAGAGAGAGAGAGAGAGAGAGAGAGAGAGAGAGAGAGAGAGAGAGAGAGAGAGAGAGAGAGAGAGAGAGAGAGAGAGAGAGAGAGAGAGAGAGAGAGAGAGAGAGAGAGAGAGAGAATTATTTCCAGCTTTGAGAGTGAAACGCGGATGGACGCAACAATTCATTCCTAAATCTATATGCCACACTTCCAGCGAGTTTATGGCATTGAGGTTTATCTGCTCTAATTATAGCTATTTTCTCGCCTTAACGCTGCAATGGCGGGTAACTCAAGCGCATCAGTTATGCTTATTTGCCCAACACCTAATGCTGAGCACCACAAAAGTGACAAAACACCCTCTGACAGCGCCCGTGACTAGCCAGAAGGGGTTTACTATCTTGTCTGTCTCTATGTACCATTGCTGATGTTTATAGTAGTCTCTGCATCGATTAAAAGCATGATAATTATACAACGATAGAGACAGATTAATTGTTTCACATGCATCTCTCGTGAGTCATAGTAGTAGCGCCGCACCACCATCACAACTGAGCAGCCTTCCCCCAGCCTGCTCCACCTCCTCCATAGTGTTCCTTGAATCACCTATAATATTGACAAGATAATAACACGAAAGTATAAGTCACATCTTGATTATTCACCTGATTCATATTATCAACCATATTTGATACGCCCCTCTCGTCTATAAGGTAGGCAAAAATAACTAATATATTAAGACATTAGTTAATCTGAGGTAGGCGGGGTATTACTGAGACTGATTGCAGGGTCATGATAAATCACGTGTCAATCCTATGTAGATATTACTGCAATTAACTCCTTGAGACCCATAACGTAATTTCCATTGTAATTTGGCTACCATTAGACGATTTTTAGTAAATATAAGCAATATTTTATAGATATGACCTGTTTAGTATCTTTCTCCACTAACTAATTTGGTATATTCAGTTACTTTTCGTAAGTTTATGGTTCGACAACATACAGTTTTTTTTTAGCAAAGGAAAGATCTGAGCGTGAAGGGGTTAAGCAAAAATGTGAACGCTCAGGACTCTGACTTCCTTTCATTGTTCTTGAAATCTGTATCTGAACTTTACAATCACATGCTCGGTTTCTGGCCTCAGAGTTTGCTGCAATAGCCTCCGTGTGCGGCAGCATAATGCATGAACTAAACCGACCTTGTGAATGCCAGCCAGCCTGCTACACCTTTTATGAGAAATTTCCTGGAGCTGAATTGCCTCTGTATATCACTAAGAATTATTCACGTGGCCTTCTTGGGGTCATTTAGCATAGATAGATATGCATGTTCTTGTCTATTTAAAATTCAGAGGGAAGAAACCATACGTTTAGCCATCAATAATTCAAAGTTAATTGCTACTTTATATTTTAGTCAGTGCCATGGAACAGCAAAAAGACACACGAGTAGGTAAATAAATAAAAGTCAATGATCAAGAGTGACCTTGGCGGTGACGGTACAATCTGACCTCAATTACAGGGATGCCAGGGATAACAGGGTGCATCAAGAAACTCTGTGTTATTCTGTCTGATTCAAAGAGTGGTCGAGACTTTCGCATCTAATTGCTGCTGCTACAATTATTACTACCATTAGTACTACTACTACTACTACTACTACTACTACTACTACTACTACTACTACTACTACTACTACTACTACTACTATTATTACTACTATTATTACCATGATAATGTTGCTATCACTGTTATACAAGATACCGTGCCACCACTACATTGTATATTGTATGATGATGTATATCTCAGCATAGTAGAAGTAAGGGGTGTTTGCTATTACACACGAGAGTGTCATGTGTGCAGCTAACGAGTGAACTAGACATATATACGTGAACATTTTACGGAAGTACAGCAGAAATTGATTCAAAAGATGTCTTGAGTCTTATAAAGAAAATGTCAGTAAATGTATATTTTCTCTGGACAGGTAAAGCAAAAAATATGTTGATGCTTTTTAATTAATGAAATGCACACTTTGTTCTTTGACCTTAAAACTATCCCGAAACAATGACAACGTTATTGTTGTAATTTTTCAAATTGTAAATAAAAGCGGCCGATACGAATGATTAAGTACGAATTTCATGGACGAAAGATTTTCACGTATATGCGCGATACATGGATACCTATTTCCTTTATAAACCTTACTTTAAATTATGAAATTTCGAATATATGTAGCATTATGTAAGTACTATGTAGATGTATTATTTCAACATAGTCATATCGTTCTCTTAGATTTAATACTGTAACGGATGTTTTAGAGTATACGAGTCTCGTAAACCTCCCTGGCCGGCAATCGTCCGTACCTACATTAGCGATCATATGTTACATTGGTGAATATTTAGGCAACATGAATACGGGTCAATGTCCAATTTAGTATTGCTTTCTCGGAATGAAAAATCTTTACTTCCTTACACGTATTGTCAGGTCGCTTGTCCGACAAAGGCCTGCAAGTGTGCGACGCTAGGTCAGGAGGCATGGCCATGCGAGGCGTACTTCAGCGATGTACTGGATAATGCACAAGTACCTGAGTAATGGTGTTTAGCCATAGCATAGGGTTCCGTGTAGTGTCCTTGGCGGCTTCAAGGTATTACCCTATGCAACACAGGCAACACGCAGGTGAGGGTAGGTAAGGGTTGCCGGGCGCGGGGCAATACTTGAACCTATTATTTTAATTGGCAGCGAGCGAAGCGAGCTGCTTCTTACCATAAGACCCGTGGAACCAAGTTTAAGCCAAAAAGTGAATAACTACTCCTAAATATTGTCGGATTGAGCTGAAATTTGACATGCAAGTAGTGCTGTCAAAATCAATGGGGGTCTGTGAAACAAACTTTTTACGTAGAACAAGCCCTTAATGAGTAATTAGCGTAAACTACTCCTAAATATTGTCGGATTGAGCTTACATTTGACATGCAAGTAGTGCTGTCAAAATCAATGGGGGTTTGTGAAACAAACTTTTTGCGTAGAACAAGCCCTTAATGAGTAATTAGCGTAAACTACTCCTAAATATTGTCGGATTGAGCTTAAAGTTGACATGCAAGTAGTGTTGTCAAAATAAATGGGGGTCTGTGAAACAAACTTTTTGCGTAGAACAAGCCCTTAATGAATAATTAGCGTAATAAGTTCATTGGCTGGAACGTGGCTTGCTGCCACGTTCCAGCCGCAAGAACTGAGCCAAAAGCAAAGGGGCCAGAGGCTGGACGCCTATACATGATTTAGTAAATATTGCGACTATCTAAAGTCTAGAACTCTAGATAGTAGATCAACCTAGAGTCTAGATCAACCTAACTTTAAAGAGTAAGAAACATAATTTCAAAATGTTCTTAAATACCGGAAAAGGTGTCAGTCTTTTTGTATTTATTTCATATCAAAGTAATGTATGACAGTCTAGAAAAAATACAATAAGACTAACACCTTTTTCGATATCTAAGAGAATTTTGAAATGATGTTTCATACTCCGTAAAGTTACCCAAAATTGTCTGGCTAAAGGCGGCGTCACACTAGCACTTTTTCCGTCTAGTTAGTCGAACTTCGTCGCTCTGACTAGTTTTTTCTCGCTCTGACTAGTTAGTCCGTCTGCATCAGTCAAGTCTGAGTCAGTCGCTCGTGATCGTCTTTGTCTGCAAAGTTGAAGTCAACTTTCTTAGTCAAATCAAAATCCATAGTGATTACTTTAAAGATATTCGATATAAATCAGTAAGTTTTTGCAAATTATAATTCAATACGTTTAGAAGTATTATAAATATTCAAGTGACTATTGTACATGTAGATACATTTAAAAGCCGGTTCTATATAACAGCCAACAGTCTCTCGCATGACTCGATTGAAAAGATTTACTACAAAGAGTCAACTCACCGAACACACCCTGACACACAGTGGTGTTAAGAATTATGAATGTTTAGAGTGTGGGACAAGATTTGCTAGAAAGAGTCAGCTCACCAACACACCCTGACACACAGTGGTGTTAAGAATCATGAATGCCTAGAGTGTGGAAAAGATTTACTACAAAGAGTGACCTCACCTCACACACCCTGACACACCAGTGGTGTTAAAAATTATGAATGTTTAGAGTGTGGAAAAGATTTACTACAAAGAGTGACCTCACCACACACACCCTGACACACAGTGGTGTTAAGAATTATGAATGTTTAGAGTGTGGGAAAAGATTTACTACAAAGAGTGACCTCACCACACACCCTGACACACAGTGGTGTTAAGAATTATGAATGTTTTAGAGTGTGGGAAAAGATTTACTACAAAGAGTGACCTCAACCAGACAACACCCTGACACACAATGGTGTTAAGAACCATGAATGCCTAGAGTGTGGGAAAAGGTTTTATACCCGTTCTGAACTCACCAGACACACCCTGACACACAGTGGTGTTAAGAATTATGAATATTTAGAGTGTGGGAAAAGATTTACTTCAAAGAGTCAACTCACCGAACACACCCTGACACACAGTGGTGTTAAGAATTATGAATGTTTAGAGTGTGGGAAAAGATTTGCTACAATGGGTCACCTCACCATACACACCCTGACACACAGTGGTGTTAAGAATTATGAATGTTTAGAGTGTGGGAAAAGATTTGCTACAATGGGTCACCTCACCACACACACCCTGACACACAATGGTGTTAAGAATTATGATGTTTAGAGTGTGGGAAAAGATTTACTACAAAGAGTGACCTCACCAGACACACCTGACACACAGTGGTGTTAAGAATCATGAATGCCTAGAGTGTGGGAAAAGATTTACTTCAAAGAGTCAACTCACCGAACACACCCTGACACACAGTGGTGTTAAGAATTATGAATGTTTAGAGTGTGGGAAAAGATTTGCTACAATGGGTCACCTCACCATACACACCCTGACACACAGTGGTGTTAAGAATTATGAATGTTTAGAGTGTGGGAAAAGATTTGCTACAATGGGTCACCTCACCACACACACCCTGACACACAGTGGTGTTAAGAATTATGAATGTTTAGAGTGTGGGAAAAGATT
>JACEEZ010009918.1:30254-43781 GCA_016584305.1 Chionoecetes opilio | reverse complement strand
ATCGTAAAAACTTTGGCCTATCCTAGTCGGGAGAATTCCTGAAATAATGATATGATTAGTTTTAGTCTTGAATTTCCGGATCAACTTCCTGTACTTGTCCAGAATTTCTTCAGATCCGCTACTGTACACGTCGTTTGTTCCTGCATGGATGACATGGAGAAGGAGGAGGAGGAGGAGGAGGATGTTGATGATGATGATGTGATAATGATGAATATGACGATGATAAGGAGGAGGATAATAATGATGATGATGATGATGATGGTGTTGATGATGATGATACTGATGATGATGATGATGATGATGATAATGACGGCCGTGTAGTACTCACAGAATGGAGGGATTGCCGGGATCACGGGAGCCGATGAGCACAGTGTAGCCCGTCTGCGCTATCTTGCCCGCGATGGCCCGTCCGTAATCCCCACTGCCAATAATGCCAATCACCTCCTGCTTCTCCCCCTCATCCTTGGGGTCTATCTTGTCCGTACTGTGTTGAAAAGCCGAGTTGAAGCGAGTCGCGTCTCTCTTGTTGTAGGGGTGGACTGCCATCACCTCGAGCAGGGTATCGGCGTCCAGACCCCCGTCCTTCATAATCATCACCGGCTGGGTCTGGCTGGAGGTGTTGCTGGTGTGGACGGGCTTCTGGAGTCTGCTCACACCCTCCAGCGCGTCGGAGATGTGTCTAGGGATGTCCTGGTTGCCGTATTTCCTCTTGTAACCCGTTTTCTTGTTGTCCATACTAAATCATCTACCTGCCCTTACCTGAAGGACTGGCCGTGGATATTCCGGTGGTTCTGAAAAAAAAAGTGAAAAGATATGTAAATAGCGACATGACTATTTTTCTTTTTATATCTAAGGACTAGCCTAAATCAGAGAAAAAGTAACAAAAAACCCGCTTGTTGCCAGTCCCTATAAGATACATCTCTAGATTATATGTCTGAACTATGTAATCTGTGGGACAGTAACATACACATGAGTACAAGGTATTGTGTCGATGTCTTGAACGTCTCACCGCAAAGAATGCATCGTGTTGAATTTTCTTAAGGAGTAATTATGTATATTTATCAACAACATGGTTAAGATGCCTCTCTAATATGCATTGTCATCATCGTATATCTTAATTATCAACAACTGAAACAATTGTGTTCCTTAACGTTAGTATCGATCAAGTTAGCACGAAAGACGTGACGGTATGTTGTCCCTTTAATCATGAATGGTATCGGTGAAATTATGCTCCTATATTGTTGTACCGTCTATTCAAATATTTAATAAACTTTTCAGCGGCAGCCTTGAGTCATAAGTTCCATAATCAATATGTTCCCAAAACTTATAACAGAACTGGCATACAAATGAGGATATTCAAAGTCTACACTATATTGTTATGTTTCATATATACGTTACGCCCTATTGAAGTAATGACTCCTTAAACAAAGGAGGCGATCACCTAGCAAGGTACGACGCTTTTTGTCGCTGATTGGGAGTTACGTTATCGCAGTAACCGTCACAGTCCTTTGTGTGATCAAGGTACCGGTGTGATCCTCTTCATAGCTCGTATATAGTATTTGTATTAAACACTGGGACGAAGGGTAATGATGGTCGCATGGGTGAGACCATAACAAACATCATACAAAAAGTCTATTAACGTGATAGATAAGATACTTTGATACTATCTAGACACTTTGCAAGTACCAACTACAAGGTTATTGACTATACAAAGCGCCACCTCACCAGGACGAACTTGGTGGACTAGAACCGCTGACCGAATGGCGCAGGGACTCTGCAACACCAGTCCGTGATTCTACCAACCGCGCCACCCTGGCGGGTCTATTAACGTGAATGAGGATGATAACTGTACCGTACAGTCAATTAAGGTGCATAGAGCAATACAGCACCCAATACCTGGCATCCAAAACACAATTTTGTAACCGACTACATCATTCATATACCTAATACTGTTCATGCAATGATAACATATACACACAGACACACACACACGCGCACTGACACACACACACACACACACACACACACACGGGTACTCCGTGGTGTAGGGGAAGCACGCTCGGTTCACAACCGAGAAGTCCCGAGTTCGATCCCCGAGCGGAGCGGAAATAGATGGGTTGTTTCCTTAAAACCCGAGCCCCTGTCCACCCAGCAGTGAATGGGTACCGGGTGTTAGCCGTGGTTTGTGACCTGCTCTCCGGGGTGGTGGCTTCGGCCAACACAAAGCACTAAGGATGAATGATAAAAATGTTGATATGGAGACGGGGCCACACGAGCGTTGTTCTGGCCCTGTAAAATACAACTAGATGAATACAACTAGATGATGAATACACACACACACACACACACGTGACTCCGTGACTTTGGGGAGCTCCGTAGTGTAAGGGTTAGCACGCTCGGCTCACAACCGAGAAGTCCCGGGTTCAATCCCCGGGCGGAGCGAAGACAGACGGGCGGTCTTCTTAAAACCCGAGCCCCTGTTCACCCAGCAGTGAATGGGTACCGGGTGTTAGCCGGGGGTTTGTGACCCGCCTCTCGGGGTGGTGGCTTCGGCCAACACTAAAAGATGAATGAGAAAAATAAATGTTGATATGGAGATATGATACGAGCGTTGCTCTGGCCCTGTAAAATACAACTAGATGAATACAACTAGATGAATACACACACACACACACACACACACACATACACACACACACACACACACACACGAGTATGTAAGGCAAAGGAAACTATCAATAAGGGTTAACATGGCGCGTTATGTTTCTTCACTTTCCTTATTTTCGATACGTTCCGCCCCGCAGCCAAGACTCTGTGTTGGCGAAGGCGTTTAGAGAGCTCATGCAGTAACAGCACAAAATTAATGTTCTTGTCGTCGTGAACTATCGGTCATAAGGGCACAAACATAACGCGAATGCTGTTTCCTCCTGTTTTCTGAAGGACAACTTTCGTATCGAAACACGATAAAAGAAGACTTCGTGAATAATGCGAGGTGTACGGGGAACATTTTTGCATAGGAATTTTTTTTTATCAGGAGACGTAAGAATGAAACACCTGATTTATAATGAGCTGCAATCTATACAGAAGCAGTCATTATCTACAGTTTTTTTCAGTTTTTCCATTTTTAGCTAGCTAGAAATTTACCTTGCACACCCAATCATGGTTCGTGGCGATAAAACAACATCTGTGGAGGAAAATAATCTTAGAAGTTTGAGTTTGGGGTGCGATGGATAGAACAGGGACTCCGCAAACCCACAGACTCCACTCACCGCTGGTCCTGGCTGGCTGTCTTGTGTGTATCCAAGTAGCTACTTTCTAATAGCTGTCTAGAAAACCAGAGCGGCCTGACTCACGAATGGGTCCACAACACGTCATGCCGCGCCACCTGCCACTCAGTACGTAGAGTTGCTCGACACTTACGAGCAGGATGGCCACTGCCCGGTTCCCGAGGCAGAGTGAAGGATCAGCCAGTAAGGGAGACATCCTCACTGCGCATGCACCAGGCACCAGGCACCAGGCACCCCTACCCCCACCAAGGCAGTGGTGACGTCACGAGCCATACGACCAATAACTACATGAAATCCTTATGATGTCACATTTGTAAAGAGAACAAACCTACACGTGACTGCAATAGAAAAAAAAACTATCACAGAATGAAGACATACAGGCCTCTTACAGACCTTAACCTCAGGGTCTTTACAGACAAGTCTATCATAACTGGTGACGAGATAACTAATAGAAACATTGTGATATTTGATCAGCTCACAGGATGCATGGCAGTGTGACATAGCATATCTGTGGTGCAAGTACTGAATCGCGCTGCCCTTTGTGAAAGAATGGTCAAAGAGAAGAGAAAAGGATAAAGTACCAGTCACGATATTAAGGACTTCTTTCTGCACGCATTTTTCATATATTATCTGTCCTTTTTTCTTATTTCTAAGTTGAAAGACGGAGTGCAGAATTATTGACAATTAGGTAAATGAGGCACCTAACTCTAGCCTCAACAGATTTCTGAACGTTTTTCGTGTAGATCGGATGAGCTTTCTATACAATTCGGACTATTTAAACTAATTGCAATAGAAAATATATCATTTTGATGTACTCTTATGCGAATACTCATGAAAAAATAACTTTATGATTGATAGTATGCAAAATTATTACACGTATGGGAGTCAAGGTTAATCATATGCAAACGTGTTGCATTTTAATGCTTCGGATCAATTTTATATCTTAAATTTTGTCTTTTTCTTACATTTAATTAAGGGTACTGAATAAGGACTATAAAGACTTTCATTCATTACGCATCGCACTGTTGTTGCTGTTGTTGCTGATGATAATGTTTTTGTTTTTGTTTTTGTTTTTGTTGTTATTGCAGCTAGCACGTGAAAAAATTACCACTAGTAATTTCGCCTTCAGATAAAACATATACGCTATAGCCACCCAAAGAGGTGTCCCAGGAACAAATGTTATAAAGTTGATGGCTTGCCAGCCTGGCCTTGACTTGCTTTATTAATGAGGCCACTGGATACACTTTAGTGCCTGCTTCATGGCCTTTCAACGACAATCAAGTTAGTCATGACAAGACATTTCCAGCGTCACCAACTTGGCAATAAGCAACACCTTACAGCAATCTACCTGCCATATTAACTAACGCCTTGCCAAGAAAAAAAAAAAAAAAAAAAAAAAAAAAAAAAAAAAGACACATTTGTGAGTCTGAGGAAGCAGACATACGTAGAGATAAAAATAGTTTTTCAACGTCTCAGACAAAGCAATTACAAGCCACTATTAAAAAAAAGAAGTTAATACTGATACATTTATTTTCTATCAACAAAACCTTCAGGAATGATAATCATCATCCACTGATAGCATAATGATAACGCAGTCTGTGTGTCCTTAGTGCCATGCAATACCTCTGTAATATAACACTCCCGAACTCACTCGTACAAATTACCATAAATTTTATATATGAACATCCTTGCATAAATGTTCTATTGGCTCCCTCTTCGGTAGTACCAAGGCTACTTCTATATTTTCTTGTTCAAGAAACACTATTATTCATTACTTGCATATAAACTGGGTTAATGCCGCAAGCGATTTTTTTTAGCTTTTAATTATTTACCTGAATCAAGATTGACCTAAAAACCTTGAGTTGATATCTATAATAATATAAGCGAAAGTGTGTCTGTCTGTCTGTGTGTGTGTGTGTGTGGTATAGGTTCCGCCCCCCGTGGCGCAAACACCTCATATGGCACATTTTTGGAATCAGGTTGACCAGGGGAAGGTCATAAGCCCACTTATGAGATGATCCGATCACTTTTTTTTTTTTTTTTTTTTAGCAGCCTATTAGCGAGAATTGTGAGAATTGAGGAAACCTTGATGTAGGGTGATGGGTAATGGGTGAGTGAATGGGTGGGGTGATGGGTAATGGGTGTGGGGTGATGGGTGACTGAATGGGTGGGGGGTGATGGGTTTGGGGTGATGGGTGATGGGTGAGGGAATAGGTGGGGGGTGATGGGTAATGGGTGAGTGAATGGGTGTGTGGTGATGGGTAATGGGTGAGTGAATGGGTGGGGGGTGATGGGTAATGGGTGAGTGAATGGGTGGGGGTGATGGGTAATGGTGTGAGTGAATGGGTGTGTGGTGATGGGTAATGGGTGAGTGAATGGGTGGGGGGTGATGGGTAATGGGTGAGTGAATGGGTGGGGGGTGATGGGTAATGGGTGAGTGAATGGGTGGGGGGTGATGGGTAATGGGTGAGTGAATGGGTGGGGGGTGATGGGTAATGGGTGAGTGAATGGGTGGGGGGAATACATACATTTCTACATCCATGATTTCAGGAAAGTTAGAAGGGGCTATCTGGAGAGTCCATGTTTGGTGGGCCGAAGGCCCACCAAACACAGGTGGTGGGCCGAAGGGTCCACCAATAGCCCTCCGCAGGAGCTAGCCAAAAAGTCCGCCCGGAGGGCGGCTTTGCGGCTAGTGATTTTATATGTTAAAGATATGCAATGGAAACATGTGAGAGTTACGCTGAGCATAATACCAAAAAAGGTTTCAGAACTATTAGTTACTACATATTGTTAGAAATACTAGTTAGAATGCATAATGCATGGCTGTTGAAGATAAATAATTCACAAGAGAAAGGGGAGGAAACTATAAATATTAGGCCATCTTTTCTTTCAGGATGTCTGTAACATTGTCACTTAAATAATAATATAAATTTTTATAATGGTGATAATAATAATAATGTCATACAATAATAAAGATGAGTGATGGATGATAATGGTTATTTGTGGAAGAGAAATGGGTTCTCTCTGCCGACCTCAATATTCAGGTTATCTGTATGATTTCTGCTCAAGTGGGGATCCTATTAACTTCCGGAAACCAAAAATAAAACACATTTTTATATAATGGCTAGGTTATGTTTAGGTTAGGTTTTAGGTTTTTAGGTTTGATTTTAGGTAAAAATTAGGGTTTGTTTTAGTCATGTTTAGGTTAGGTTGCTCACAGGTGCTAAATATCTTGACAGATAGACGATAGTTTCATTTTTATAGTTTGTAGCGACATCACTGTTATCTTTACTAGAGTACCAATATTCTAGCAATCAAGCTATCATTACCAAGACCCATCCCCCGCTCGTATTTTTGGGATAACTATCAAATTTAATTGCCCTTGCCCTTGCAGTCTATAGAGTCGCCCTCCTGGTCTCCGCAGGCCGCAGTCTAAAGGCCATGTCACATGGACACTTTTACCGGCATCTTTTGGTAGCAAAAGCGTATCAGGCATCATTTGACGCCTGATACCGCCATCTTTTGGTAGCAAACGCGGAGTCGCGCATGTTCGTTCTTTTGCCACCAGTACCGGCATCCTTGTTTACATTTTGGAGCCTGTGGTGCCAGATGCAGGATAATTTCCCTGTTTGAGGGAAGGTTTGGCTTCGAAAGGGGGAAAATATATAATATATATATATATATATATATATATATATATATATATATATATATATATATATATATATATATATATATATATATATATATATTATATATATTATATAGAATATTATATAGAATATATATATATATATATATATATATATACCTAAGTTTTGAGTTGTTGATGAAAAGTTATGACGGAAAATGTTGATAAAAACTGAAATTGAATAGGCATTTAATAGGCTGCGTGTGTTTTTACTATAGAAACGGGGATAATATCATATGTGTGTTATTTTTACTTGATTTAGCTCGCCGCCCTTTTACTCGCCGCCCTCCCCGGCCAGTGGATGCCCCTCAGGTGTCAGGTGGACTTGAACCGATCAACCTGGATGTGTCCTCAGGTGGCGAGACGCGGCCTCGTCACCTGCACCGCCGACGTGTACTCCCTCGGCCGCCTCATCACCAGGGTCGTGCCGTACGTGAGGGCACACCCTTCCGCCGCCCTGTTGTACAAAATAGCCCGCCACACGCTTGCCGAGGATTCCAAGCAGCGCTCCAGCTTGACAGAAGTCATCAACGTCCTCCGGTACATAAACCATATACCGTATATATATTATATATATATATATAATATATATATGAGAGAGAGAGAGAGAGAGAGAGGAGAGAGAGAGAGAGAGAGAGAGAGAGAGGAGAGAGAGAGAGAGGAGAGAGAGAGAGAGAGAGGATGAGAAGAGAGAGAGAGAAGAGAGAGAGATAAATAGGTGTGTGTGTGTGTACTACACACACACACACACGCACACTCATAAGAGCCCTCACAACCCTTACCTATAATTCAGCGAAGAATTCCAGCGCGCAGGTTTTCCCACTCAAGGAACCAGGTAGCAGGTGAGGCGCAGTGACTCTCAGTACTGGCACTCCCTCACTGCCAGTGCCAATACATCCTCACTGGCCGGGAGTGTCAGCCTGAATGGCTGGCTCAGACAGTGTTGCCACCTTGATTTCAACCTTTTCCCACGTAGGAATGAGTTTTTCCCCACGAAATACCCACAAAAAATCATAAGAGACATGTAAGAGAAATCATATTTCTCTCACAATAACTTCACATAGATAGGGATTAAATAATACACATGCTTTTAATTAATGAATTACGCGTATCAACAAAATTAATGCAGATTTGTTAATTTCACAGGGTAGTGCACAATACAAACTTGCATGATTGTAGTAAGGTAATGTAAATTGCAATCAAATATGCTTGATTGTCTCTGTACACTGAACAGTTAATTTCTAGCACTGATTTCGAAGCCCCCTTTTGGGTGTCGTTACTGAAAGTCTACCTTCGAACGGTGGGGAGGGAGATTTTTGTGCATCCACCCCCGAGGCCTCCTTGTTGGGGATATAGCCAACAATTATTTGTATCGCCATCAGGAAGGAATACAAGACAGCAGAGGCGTAGGAAATGTTTACCAAGGAACATAACACGCTCAGCAGATGGATTGCGAGACCAAAGAATTTCAGTTTGTTAATTTCTCGTATGAATGATAGAGGCGGAAGCTATATGACGACGTTGCCTTGGTTCTTGTCTGTCTGTCGCTGTTCTTCGTGAAGCCCAAATAGGCTATTGGGTGACATTGTTCACTTGCAGGGGTTGCAATCAAAGAATTACCTAGTGCAACACGGTCATACAGCGTTCGACGGCACATTGTGGACTGTTATAGAGTGATTACAAGTGCTTGTGGGCCCTTCGGACCCATGTATTGATGTTTGTACACACTAAGAAAAAAAGGTACAACTTTGCTCCTTTAAGGGTGCAAAATGATGTCACACATTTTGAACCTTTAAGGGTGCAAAGTTGCACCTTAACACTAGGGTGCAACTTTTGCACCTTATGGTAGGGTGCAACTTTGTCCCTTTTGACCCCCAAAGTATTTATTGACCCCCTGGAAGGTCTCATCGACCCCTGGGGGTCGATATTGACCACGTTTGAGCAAAATATCTACCTTTGGAGGTGCAACTTTGCACCCTTAGGGGTGCAAAACATTCACCTTTAGAGGTGCAACTGTGCACCCTGATGGGTGCAAAATATGCACCTTTACACTCATAAACTCTATCTCTAAAGGTGCAGGTTTTGCACCCATGAGGGTGCAAAATGATGTCACACATTCTGAACCTTTAAGGGTGCAAAGTTGCACCTTAACACTAACTAGGGTGCAACTTTTGCAACTTATGGTAGGGTGCAGCTTTGTGCCTTTAAAGGTGCAAATATGCACCTTTAGAGGGGCAAGTTTGAGTAAAATACCTACCTTTAGGTGGTGCAACTTTGCACCCTTATGGGTGCAAAATATGCACCTTAAGAGGTGCATATTTTGCACCCTCAAGGGTGCAAAAGGATGTCACAGATTTTGCACCTTGCCGCTAGGGTACATCTCCTGTGCCAGGTAAGTAAGCTTGCCGCGTTTTTGTTTGTAAAGGTTTATTGTACTTCTCATTCCTCCTTTCACTGTGAGAACACATCATCAACATTGCCTTGTTTTAAAGTAAATCCAATCAACATTTAGTGCAGTCATACAAGTTGTGTTTTATCTCACGCTCAGTTATTTGACTAAATAATATTTCTATACTATGCAATACATTTTTTATAAAAAGGTAACACAATCTATAATAATATAAGCGAAAGTGTGTGTGTGTGTGTGTGTGTGTGTGTGTGTGTGTGTGTGTTGTGTGTGTGTGTGTGTCTGTGTGTCTGTGTGTGTGTCCGCGACAGGTGCCGCCCCCAGTGCCCCAATCCCATCATATGGCACAGTTTTGGAACCAGGTCGACCAGGGGCACATTTTAAGCCCACTTATGGGATGATCCGATCTTTTTTTTTTTTTTTTTTTTTTTTTTTAGTAGCCTATTAGCGAGAATTGTGAAGAAAAAAAAGTGGGTTGCGAGAATTGAGGAAACCTTGATGTAGGGTGATGGGTAATGGGTGAGTGAATGGGTGGGGTGATGGGTAATGGGTGTGGGGTGATGGGTGAGTGAATGGGTGGGGGGTGATGGGTGATGGGTGAGGGAATAGGTGGGGGGTGATGGGTAATGGGTGAGTGAATGGGTGTGTGGTGATGGGTAATGGGTGAGTGAATGGGTGGAGGGTGATGGGTAATGGGTGAGTGAATTGGTGGGGGGTGATGGGTAATGGGTGAGTGAATGGGTTGGGGGTGATGTGAATGGGTTGGCGTTAATACATACATACATTTCTACATCCATGATTTCAGGAAAGTTAGAAGGGGCTATCTGGAGAGTCTGTGTTTGGTGGGCCACAGGCCCACCAATAGCCCTCCGCAGGAGCTAGCAGAAAAGTTCGCCCGGAGGGCGGCTTTTCGGCTAGTACTTAATAATAATAATAATAATAATAATAATAATGTCGGTGGTATTAATGATAATAATAAGTTATGATAATAGATGGGGGGCCTTCAGGTTTTCGATGATAATGATTATATATATATATATATATATATATATATATATATATATATATATATATATATATATATTATATATATATGTATATATATATATATATATATATATATATATATATATATATATATATATGTATATATATATATATATATATATATATATATATATATATATATATATATATATATATATATAATATATATATATATATATATATATATATATATATATATATATATATATATATATATATATATATATATATATATATATATATATATATAATATATATATATATATATATAATTTATATAATAATTATGATTATAAAAAAAAAGAATAACAATAATGATAATGATGATGATAATAAGCATAATAATAGTAGTAGACTAATAATAATGAAATTAATAATAATAATAATGATAATAATAATATTAATAATGAAAATGTCAGTAATAATAATTATAATAATATTAATGATAACTGTAATTATATTATTACTAATATTGATATCTATTATTTGTTATAGTCGGAAATGCTCTTATTTTCATTATCATTAATACTATTTTCACCACTCAATTTTTTCATTATTTTTATGACTATCATTATCACTGTTGGTATTATTGTAATAATTAGTATTAGTGTTTTAATTATTATTATTAGTGTTATTACATCATTATTATTTTGTAGTTTTCAATAAAGTAATTATTATTGTTTCAATCACTATAGTATACTCCCAATATACAATAATAATATTATTATCATTAATATCAATTATACCATATATCTTTATAATAGATAAAATAGTAACAATAATATCAATAATGATAATAATGATGATAATAAGAATTTATAGAATTATACTGATAATAATAACAATAATAATGATAATATCAATTATAATGATAAAAAAAAAAATCATAATGATATTGATATCAATCAATGATAAATTATAATGATATTGATAATAATGAGGATAATAGAAATACAAAAAATATATAGTAATGATAATAATAATAATGATAATAATAATAATAATGATAATAATAACAGAAAAATATCTAATATATTTCCCTGGCCCATCCGCCTTGTATAAATATCAAGAAAGGTGCAAGTTTTGCACCTTTTTATGTTTGCACCCTAAAAGTACCTTTAGAGGTGCAAAATGCACCTTCCGCCCGGCAAGCGGATTTTGCACCCTAAATGTCAAATTTTCACCTTTCCTGCACCATTTTTTCTTAGTGTAGTAGTATTATATGTTAGACAACATGTAATTGCAAACTCCAATCGTGTTGTTGCTGTCGTTGGTCACTGGTCAAAGTGCCTCGGGGTAGACCACGTTCCGTGTGATTCCAACCCTTTGTGTTCGGTGTGATTCCAACACTCACACACGCACACAAACGTCCATGAGTCTACTGAGTTTGTGGAATGCGGCAAGAAGTAACCGCAGAGTTTTTCCTGTAATGTAATACTCTTAAAGGGTTTTTAGCCCAAAACCCCCCTTCAAAATTATTCAATCGACATGGGACCAAGCCGCTTACCACCTAAGATTTATTTGCGATTTTTTGAGCCTACTCTCATCAAAATTGAATTTACAGTTTCGACTACCCAAAACAGACAGACAGACACACACACACAGACACACGGCTACTCCTATAGTATATTATACAAGTGCTTGTGGGCCCTTCGGACCCATGTATTGATGTTTGTAGTAGTAGTATATATTAGACAACATGTGATTGCAAACTCCAATCGTGTTGTTGCTGTCGTTGGTCACTGGTCAAAGTGCCTCGGGGTAGACCACGTTCCGTGTGATTCCAACCCTTTGTGTTCCGTGTGATTCCAGCACACACACTCACACACGCACACAAACATCCATGAGTCTACTGAGTTTGTGGAATACGGCAAGACGTTATCGCAGAGTTTTTCCTGTAATCTAATACTCCTAAAGTGTTTTTAGCCCAAAACCCCCCTTCAAAATGATTCAATCGACATGGGACCAAGCCGCTTACCACCTACGATTTATTTGCGATTTTTTGAGCCTACTCTCATCAAAATTGAATTTACAGTTTCGGCTACCCAAAACAGACAGACATACAGACACACGGCTACTCCTATAATATATTAAATGCCATAAAAAGGGAATGCATTTAAGATAACCTGTCTCTGCAGGATAAATGTAAGTCAGTGTTGCCTTGCAAAATGGGGATGGAAGTGTCGATAGCTATAGTTTAATTAATGAGACATGTTCAAATGCCCTTTAAGCCACCTTCACACATTCCATAATCGAACCACGAACGCGCCAACAATGCAGTGCGCAGCGCCGTCATGGTCCTGGTTATGGGTCCATCGTGACTGATCGTGACGCTCGTGACGCGCTCGGCCGAGGCCACGAAAAGTTATTAAGGCGAATTTTGGTGAGAGAAGCCGTAAGAAGCCGGCTTCTTGCGGCTTCTTGCGGCTTCTCTCTCGTTTTCGTGCCTCGCCAGAACGGCTGACAGGAGTGTTCGAGGCTCGCCCGCGCGGCGCTCACAGCTGATAATTGTAAACAAAACAACCACACTGACGAAAGTGTACCGTCGAATGAAAGCCATTAATAAGTTACGATAACTGACTGACGATATTGTGAATGGATCACAACACATATCCTTCACATTCATGTTTTTTTTCTCCATAAACCAAGGACTATTAATAGGGCAAGGTAAAGAGGCGGGCACCTGCGGACATCATATGGGGCTGGGTGGGTCGAGTTCCACATTAGTGACTTATTTTTTTATTACCTGCTGCACCTGATGGCAAGGGTCAGGTATAATGAGGGATTCATTAACTGGCCATCATCTGCCCGCCAGTGCCCGGGATTTTCCGCTTTGGGGGTTGGGCTGATTTATATTTTGCTTGGAAGATAGGGGGGCTGTTTTTCATTCTTGGCTAATTTTTGGCATTAAATTAATCTCTCTCTCTCTCTCTCTCTCTCTCAGCTTAATGAATTACTGTATGGGTATATGGGACTCAACAAATACTTTTCTCAACTTTACTTTTTAGTGTTTTAAAACTGCAAAATATTGCAGCTAAACTAGCTATTGGAGGAGCAAGATAGAAGATCACGTTACCCTATCTAAAAGAGGGGCC
>JACEEZ010009918.1:20000-26843 GCA_016584305.1 Chionoecetes opilio | reverse complement strand
AGGAAATGCACCTCCTACAACTAGCAAGGCGGGGCCCCTCAACAACGGGCCCAGGCCCGCCCCACTCTACCGTGCGGCCCACAACATCGACCATCAAGTGACTGTGCCCTTCGCGGGGACAGAAACATTACCTCCGCTCCTTCCTACCCCGCTATGGTCGACTCGGGAAAACACCTTGGTGCGCCAGGACCGACCCTGCACCTCCCCACTTCCTGCACGCCTTCAAATCGGGCGTAAATGCCTGGCTGGTAAGCGGAGCTAACGAAATAGAAAAATGTAATAAAATAATGGACTAAATATTGTATTATAAGATTAATTTTTATACATTAGTATAATTTTTCTTTATATATATGTGTATCAATATATTGGGTATAACTTTCTGTATATTATGTGTATTACCCGTATATTTTGTTGTATAATTTCTTAATCACTCGTGTATCAGTATTATTTCATAGTAGAGAATTGCTGTACTTTTTCCATATTATTTGTATAATTTTGTCATAAATAAAATATAATACTGTTTAGGATAGTCCTTGGCGTTCCCGGGTCAGGACCCCCGCACATTCAACTCCCTTTTGTTTTCAATGTATTAAGTTACCTACCTACCTAGTACAACCATTACCTGCCTACAACTATTCAAACAACCATTCGTCACTCCAAACGAATTATTACCATACTCGTTACTCGCTTTTGAAAAATATATGCTGCTTGTCACACCACTTCAGTTTTTTCGTTGGGCGGGCGAATTTTTAAAAAATGAGGTGAAGGTAACTGTCATTAACTACTCTGAAAATTTGCCCCCTCTCTCTCTCTCTCTTCCTCTCCCTCCTCTCTCTCTCTCTCTCTCTCTCTCTCTCTCTCTCTCTCTCCTCTCTCTCTCTCTCCCCTCTCTCTCCCCTCTCTCTCTTCTCTCTCTCCCCTCTCTCTCTCTCTCTCTCTCCTCTCTCTCTCCTCTCTCATCTCTCTCTCTCCTCTCTCTCTCTTTTCTCTCCTCCTCACTCTCTTCTTCTCTCATCTTCTCCCCTCTTTTATTATATATATTATATAATATATATATATATATATATTTCTCACTTTTTTCTCTGTGTTTTATGGAGTTTAATATCATGCAATATGACCAATTATCCATAATGATGATAAATGACTTTAATTGAAATAAAACAAAGAAAAAAAAGGCTCATTCATTGGAGCGTTAATTATCCCTTTTTTAATGTGTGTGTGTGTGTGTGTGTGTGTGCATGTGTGTGTGTGTGTGTTAATATATTTACCAGTCCATTAAAACCTGTATCATATTAGCCTATAGCCCTATACCATACAAACATACAGACAGGCATACACACAGATAGACAAACCGACAGAAAGACAGGCTAAACCAATCGGCATTGATTCCTATCTAATAACGCTAAACACCATAAATGGGCAATAATAGATAACAGCAAGTATTCAATTGATCCCTCTCATGTTAACAGCACTTTTCACAAATTGTTAAATATGGAAAAACTACGAAAATGCCTGATAACACACTGCCATTAATTACCATGCTCTATTTTCTGTATTTATCTATTTGTTACCATTTAATTCACCATTATCTCCTATTTACCTTTTTATTACATATTACTTTACCATTCTCCTCATATTTAGCTATTTATTACCTTATATTTCACCATTTTATCCTGTTTGTTACCTTTTAATTCACCACTATCTCATATATATATATATATATAATATATATAATATATAATATATTATATTTTATAAATATATATTATATATAATATATTATTATATATATGTATATATATATATATGTATATATTATATATTAAAATATATATATATATTATATATATTTTAAAATTATATATATTATATATATATATATATGTATATATATAATATATGTATATTATATAATATATATATTACTATATATATATATATTATATATATATATTATATGTATATATATATATATATATTATATATATATATATATATATTATAAAATATATATATATATATTTTATTTTAATATTATATATATATATATATATATATGATATATATATATATATTATATTATATATATATATTATATATATATTATATATATATATTATAAAATATATAATAAAATATATATATAATATATATAGTATATTATATATATTAAAATATATATATATATATATATATATATATATATATATATATATATATATATATATATATATTATATATATTAAATATATATATATATATATAATATATATATATATATAATGTAATATATTATACAAAACTGATAGTAAACTCAGTTCGGGATTCCAAAGATATAAGCTCCTGAAAAGCGTGACGATCTTAAACTTAAATTTTTCCGCCTTCATATCATACTGACAGAACCAAAAACATGCCTTAAAACTTTATCATGCAGGTTTAAGTACTGAAAAAACATACCCCATCCCTCCCTCCCCCCCACTGTCTTAGGGAACCCGCAGGGAAATCAGGGTTTTGGGGATGAGGACTTAATCTAACGTTATGTACGTACACAGTCTGGTAACAATATAAGTGAAGACTATTACAAATCAACTTACTTATTTCTACTTCTTACCTCTTAATCCTCTTTACCCCTGGACCCCATTTAGACAGTCAACATTACCTTAGTTAAGATACCCCATCGTTTAAATTAATCCCCCCACCTACGACAGCGTGAAGGCGATAATCCTTAGAATAGAAGGCGTTCGAGTCTATTAGGCCGTATTTTTTTCGGCCAAGATCCAGTTTAGGCTGCAAGACGATTAAGCCGTAAGATGTTTAGGGCGCAGGAACCTTTAGGCCATGAGATGTTGAGATATTTAGGCCGAAGGGACCGGTGCAAGGATGTGAACTTTTGTAGCCCACATAGTCGTACCGGGCCACCAGAATAATTGCATTTTCAGATAAATCACCGTACAACCTTAGGTAAAATAATGTATTCACTAAATGACTTGATATGTCATTGAAATTCACACCACATATAACAATTAATGTGTCACATCATACTAATATGCGTCACATATTCATACTACTATGCGTTACATCACACTACTATGCGTCACATCACACTACTATACGCCACATCACACAATTAGGTGTCACACCACACTGGTACACAATCACACACCACACCACCACTAGCTTAACACATCTACAGGTCACATCCCCAGCCACCTATCATACCACACAGCCTTACGTTACAACACACAATTCATTCATCAAGGTCTAATTTACCGAAATAATCTGTAGGCAATAGCTGCAAAAGTGTGATCTTGATGAACTGTGATCAGCAGTTTGATCTTGATGGAGTTCGGTTATTTAGGTCGTATACAATTTATAATATTGCGTATGTTGTTTCGGCCGTGAAATGATTCGGCCGTTTGCCAGTTTGGACGTCACGGCCTAAATTACTTACGGCCGAAACAACCTGGACACCCCCCTACCACCTTCCACCACAACAATGAACATATCCTGTAATATCCACGCCCCCACCACCACTAAAGGGGGTATCACACTAGCACATTTTCCTCCCACTTCACCGAAAAGTGGGAGGTAGCGGGAGGTGGCGACCCCTACCAGTCACAGAGTGGGAGGAAAATATGACTCCGGAAATTTTGGGACCAATCGCCCACTTGTGGGAGGTATTTCAAACATGGCGTCAGATGTTTACCTCTTCGTCAGTTTACTTATTCATTATGCACTATTCTTTGCTTCGGAATTGGAATTATATGCAAAACGTATTTATTAAAGAAGCTTCAGACTTAGTAGTGCAGTGCAGTTATTAAGGATTAAATTTATAATACTTTATGACCAAGAGCCAAACACTTAAGTTCTTGTTTGTTTTGGTAATCCAGCTGGGGTGAGCGAGACAACGCGCCCCCAAGATGTATGCCCCCAATGATTGATTGATTGCCTCTGTGACTATATACCCGCGTGTTATACCCGCCTATATATCCGTGCTGCTTGTCCTGGTGCATCCACCGACTATAACCATCTCCGGCATAAGAACATTAGAAAATAAGGAAGCTATAAGAGGCCTAGTGACCTACAAGGCCTCTTGTAGTTTCCTTATTGTCTTATGTTCTTATGACGGAGATGGTTATAGGAGGTGGATGCGCCTGGACAAGCAGCACGGTTATATAGTCGGGTGTAACACGCGAGTATATAGTCACACAGGCAAGCAATCAATCATCCTCCAAAACGAGCTCCTGAAGCAGAGTACGGGAAACACTGAGCTGCTCTGTCCTCTTTCTCTAAGCTTCCTCTTTTCCTTTCCTTGTAACTGTTGTACAAGCAAAACTAGTCGCAAGGTAGCACCAAGTTCGGTAAATTTGTACACTAGGACCGAGATTCCTTACGCAATTGGGAATGTAGTTTCTGCTCACCTTATTGGATTCTAAGAAAAATTCTCTCCATGAGCTTTCGTCGCAAGTAACTACTTTCGGAGATATAAGATGTTTTTAATAGGAAGGAGTGGATATGAGATATGAAAATTAAACAAACCTAACCCCACCTTCTGACTCACTAACCTAACCTAACCTAATCCCACGCTTTAACATCCTAACTAAAGCCAAATCTGCATTATAAGTGTCCGCGGCAAGGGAAGAACAGAGGCGATGCAGGTCACAAGAGGAAGAAGAATGAGAGGCACGTGTAAACACTTGCCTCTCGCCTCCCTATAAACATGTCATTATCTTCAAAAATAATTATTTGCAACGGAAGCTCATAGAGAATGTTTCCTAGAATACAATAAGGTAAACATAAACCAAACTCGCAATAGTGTAGGGAATATCGGTCCTAATGTAAAACAATACCCCATGTTCTCTGGAGAAGAGTTCATCGCTTGTAAAAAGATCCACCATTGTTATTGTTGTAAAGCCTGAGTGCGACGACGAACCCACTCTGTGTCTGCTAGGGAGTGGGCGGTATACCATCCGTCAAGTGGTGAGGGAGGTGGGTGGAAAAGAGTGTGATACGGGCTCAACACAGTTGTCCTACGCCCCTAGCTCCCCGCCCTGCCCGCCGCCACCACCCTGGATTTACTGGCGGAGGCGGCACGCGTCACCCCTCACCGCAACATTATATCATGCTTCACACCTGTGCCCTCCTGAACATGTTGAGTCACCTGTCACGCCTCTTATAGCCTCACGGGACTTCAGAAGGTCAGAGGATGCACCCTAGAACCCTCTCAGCCCTGAATAACACCAACAACAATGAATCATTAACAACCTTCCCTAGTGCACGGACAGTCACAGCTTGGCGTCCCACAAGCCCCCACTCACTGACATACGTCCCTCACACCATAAATACACAACTTACAGACTATACAGTCATCATATACTTGTAATAGCTGACTAGAGGCTCTATATACATCAATAAACCTTATTTTAACTCACCAGAAGCAGTAATAACTCAGGAATCCAACGGTGTAACTCCACTCTCACTCACCGAAGTCAACACACTGACTCTGTGAGGACCTCGCGGTAGCGGCTGCGTCACGCTCTTTAGCTTTTTCTTACACCAGGGACAGTTTCTTTGCTCCTCCATATTTATAATGGCTATAAGCTACTATAAAAATTTCAAACATATTTACAGGTTGATTGTTATTAATTATTTTGCTACCTTATGTGTTTTTTTGCCTGTAATATAAATAAATGTGATGTTCTGAAAATGAGTCAGAAAAGGCGGGACTTTCAAACAGATACCAAGCATACGAGTTTGTATTGTATTTACATGAACAGATTGGTTATGACTCATTGCAACGTTATTATGCTGTTTTCCTCTTTAATAATGTAAATGGCGTATTGTCTTAGCAAAGCATTTGTTTATGGGCGATAAATTCGGTAACAAACGAAACTATAATAACACAACTCAAACCAAAAACAGATCAAATAAAAAAAGCGAGTTAAGAAACGAAAGAAAGGCAAAGGAAAATTATGCCAGATCTCTTATCTTGTTGAATGGATCTGGCATGGGGGCTGATATCTATGGGGGGATCAGGAGGGGTATTATTATATTTTTTGGTAAAGCAATAGTATAATCAGACAATAATGAGTAATGTCCCTTACCTTTAGTACTCTAGCGCCATTATAAAAACACATATTAAATAAAGCAAACCACGTACTATTAGGTATGTCATGAATGATTGGCTTATCATGATTCGTCTCGCTAGGGAGGTCGTGGCTTGGCTTGCTGACTATACTTAGGTGTTGTTAAGATTCATGGCGGCTTCCTTCATATTTCATATATCGTAGGTCATCCAGTTGGTGGCAGGCATTATATTTGAAAGAAATAATACAAATGATAAATGTAATGAAAGAAATCAATCTATAATAATGTCGTGTAGATTGTGATAAGATAATATGACGACGTGGTTATGGGGTAATGAACTTAAATCATAGTGAATAATGATTTTTTTTAATGATTGGACGGACTATTCACTGCCCCCCATCCCTTCTCTTTCACACACCCACCCACAAACACACAGCGACATACCGACCCACCCACACACACATACACACACAGTGACCACAAAAACAACACACACACACACACACACCACACACACACACACACACACACACACACACACACCACCTGGCCATTTCTGTAACTCCATTTCCGGTTTTTGTTCCACCTGTGTATGCAGTGACTTAAAATAGTAATATATTGGTTGCATTTTTGAGGGGTTCTACTACTACTGCTTATATTACTACTACTACTGCTACAAATAATAATAATAATAATTATAATTATGACAATACCTATACGTATGTTAATGTGCTGCTATGACTACTAGTAGTAGTA
>JACEEZ010009918.1:7500-15000 GCA_016584305.1 Chionoecetes opilio | reverse complement strand
CAGTTTTGAGAGTACTGACATATTTCCTACAAGGATACATCGTATCTCCTACACCCCCTTAGTGGGGCGCCTCCGTACTCGGCGCTTCTGGCTCACTACACTCCTGATAAAATTGACCATTCAACAAGTACTTAGCTTGTTATATGTACTTTCTGCGCAGTATTATGGAGCAACCAAAACAGAGAGACAGGTATCGTTCACATTCAGACAAGAGTCGAGTTTAGGTTTTTCTCCATTCGTCGGTACAGACGGCATTTCAGAGCCTTGCACTCCACTGTTCCTGGACCAAGCATGACTAATATTGAGGGGAACATCCGGTTCAGCGCAGTGGTTTACAAAGACAACTCTGGATTCCGGTACCTCCGAAATGTGGCCAGGAACAACAAAAACCTGCAACCTGCGTTGCATTCAACACAGATGCACATATTTACATACTGTCACAGCTCCTACACATAGCCGGTCATATTTCCTACACAAAAACAAGTGTCAGGCATATCTCCTTACACCTACTGTGTGTAGGAGATACGCTGTATCTCTGTAGGAAAAATGTCACTACTCAAAAATCTGCAAAATTTGTAGATGTGCTGTGTAGTATACATGGTGTAGGAAATGTGGCGCGCCCCCATCAGCAACACCCAAAATTCTTCATGAACTATATTTATTTCAAATTTTACGTGTATTTGTATTACCACAGGGTTGGGAGGCCAACTCGGGTTACGTCACCGAGCCGTGGTGCGTCGGCTGCAGGTCGTGAGGAGCATTTTGGAAACTCGGGGAATTTATAGAATTTGATTGCGGATTATTTAAAAACGGGTGACTGGATGCAAAAAAGGGACAACATATAGTTGATGTACTCGATAATGGCAATATTTTGACTGCATTAAATCAGGAGTGATGAAATGGTCTGGATGATTACTTAAAAAAAATAATAATATTAATAATAATAATAATGAAAAATTATTCACCACAAATATGATGCTCCAGAGTGACCCATATTCCAGAGGTCAGGTCAAAAGGGGGTCACGTGATGGTGGTATTTGCGGTAGTTATGTCAGGTCAAAACATGGTTGTTTCAGTGTGGGCTTCTCTGCAGGGGTCCACAGGGGCGTCTGGGGGGCCCCTGGGTGCCGTCCCTGGGAGGGGTGGAAGATGAAGAAAAAAAGTGTAAGGAATTTCAAGGAGTGGATAGGACACAAGATAAAACAAGAGAGACAAAGGGATGTAGAGATAAAGAAAGGGTAAAAACTGAAGGAAAAGGAAGGAACAATGGAAGAAAGAAGGAATGAGAGGAAGGAGGAGTGGAAGACGATAAGCATGGAGGAATAATATTATGATGGAGTAAAAGGAACGTATAAGAAAGTTATGCATAGGTGATAAAATAGGAGTCTAAGTAAAAAATGGATAGATTGTAAGTGGGGTATATTAAATACAAAAGGAATAGAAGAATGGAAAGAAGAAGAGAAAGAGAAGGATTGAGAGAGTGTTAGTAAATTTTCTTTGTATTGCTTATGTTGCTCTCTCTCTCTCTCTCTCTCTCTCTCTCTCTCTCTCTCTCTCTCTCTCCTCTCTCTCTCTCTCTCTCTCTCTCTCTCTCTCTCTCTCTCTCTCTCTCTCCTCTCTCTCTCCTCTCTCTCTCTCTCCTCTCTCTCTCTCTCTCTCTCTCTCTCTCCCTCTCTCTCTCTCTCTCCTCTCTCTCTATATATATATATATATATATATATATATATATCCCTCTATCTCTCTCTCTCTCCCTCTAAAATACATTTATACATTTCCGTCACAACATCTTTTTATTTCAGGTGAGCCAACACTCCAGGGTATCTCCTCCTCCTCTTCCTCCTCCCCCTCCTTATTCTCCCACACGTCTCAGACAGCCCCGAAATAACGGTCAGTACTACAACTTTTGACCTGTGACGGGCTGTGGATCAGTAAAGGCCCTCACAGTTAGTGACCACCATCGGGATTTAATGTACCAGGGGTCACTGCTGCAGGGGGCATTAAAGTGTACGGCGTCCTACTTGGAAAGTGCACAACTGCAGTGGATAGAACGGAGCTGGGCCTGATTAAATGCTGCCTCCCAAGAAAGCACCAGCAAGGCTGCCGGACCACCCTAAACCTCCATACTGTGTAAACCAATACAATAACCAATACACCAATACAAAACACACATAACATGACCCTACTATTAAACACTAAACCTACCCCCACAAACATAGTAGTAGTTTGCCATAGATTACAGCATAAATTACAGCTTTCAACTTTCCTCACAAATTCCATGCAGTTTTTCCATTCTGCATGGTATCACTTCATTTCCGGCCAGCTTCGGCAGGAGGGATGGGTGGGTGGGGAGGAGCCTTCTACTTTCCTATCATGTCTCTTATTATCTAGTTAGTGTAGTGTAGTTAAATCAAACAGCCATGTAAGGACCTAATGGTCTGTTGCTGTTTGTGTTTTCTTTGTATTCCTCCTCTTCCTCCTTCTCCTCCTCCTCCTTTTCCTCCTCCTTCTCTTACCTCACGACAGTTCCGGGGAGAGGGGGGGCGGAGGGGGCACAGGCACCCTTATGAGGTGGCTGTAAATCACCTGGGGGCCGAGGGGGTCGCACGCCCCCGACATTTCGTGGCAAGCTGTCACTTCCTGGTTGCGGCAGGGGGCAGGTGGGGAGGCAAAGGGGGGGTACACGCGTCCGCCAGCAGAAGGTCAGACAGCTCGATGGAGACGTCTGTGGTGTGTGGTGACCTGATTTGACCTGTTGTGGAAGGAAGGAAGGGTAGTGGTGGTGGTGGTGGTGGTTATAGGGGTAATAGTGGTAGTGGTAGAGGTGGTGGTAGTAGTAATAGTACTACTACTACTACTACTACTACTACTACTAGTATTACTAGTAGTAGTAGTATAGTAGTAGTAGTAGTAGTATGTAGTAGTAGTAGTAGTTAGTAGTAGTAGTAGTTGTCGTATCAGTAGTGGAGGTGGTAGTAAGGTAATAATTGCAGTAATAGTAATATTGATATCGTGGTTCTCAATATTCTTATGACAATGAGAATAATTAATTAGGTATCAAATCCCCATTACCAGTTTATGATACACTCATATTAATGTTGTTAATAATAATGAGAAGTATTACTAATTAGGAAAAGATATACATAATGTATAACCTCTCCCATCTCCTCCTAATGTTGTTGATATCATTCACCACTGAAAAAATTACTACTACTACTACTACTACTATTAATTACTACTACACTACTACTACTACTATTACTAATTTACTGTACTGTGTCGTTAGGTAGACTATATATGGCAACACTCGTTATGGCAACTCGCTCCTTGACCTCTCCATAAATATGGTTGACGCGTGACCCCATCCTGTCCTCATATCCATCACCAAAACCACCCCCATCCTAGGGCTCAATATTGATAATAACCTTAAATTCAACCATCACATAAAAACAAAACAGGCAATAGCAAAAACGGCTCTCTCCTCTCTATACCGCTTCCGCTCAGCCTCCCTAAAAAACAAAAAACACCTCTGCAACGCCTTTATTCTTCCTCTCCTTACTTACTGCCCTATGGCTCTTAAACTCTCTGTAATATCAAACACCAAGCTCCTTCAGAGAATACAGAATAGCGCTTTAAGATGGATATACGACAATAAATGGTATGAATTTACTACATCAGAATCCCTCCATGCCGCAACTGATCGCCCTCCCCTTAATATCGTATGACACAATAAAACAATAAAACAAATTGAGAAATATCCCCTTATTCGCCCCCAATTCAAGGATAAACTTACCTGTCTCAGCCGCCATCGTGTCAACCCCCTTACTCTATCTCTCCTTGACCAAGGCTTACATATCCTTCCTGAACCTATCCTTACATAAATTAAATCCTTCTCCCTCTGCTATTTTATTTACTAAATTTTCCTACACGACTCAATTTTGCTAGCTAAATCTTTATTCACTTACTCTATACTCTCTGTCTTGGAGAGAGCCAATCAGCGATAAGCATTACTTCCATGCGTCTCACTTTCTCTCCTTCACCGAGGGACACCACACAACTCTTTTCGGCCAATCAGAGAGCAGCATCTCAAACCCTTGTCCTTCTGCCTTCATCACGTGCCTCACAAAATTCCCTCAACCCGAAAAGCCAATCAGAGTGCATTAAAACTGACAAAAATGTTCTTTGATCCGCCAACAACACATTACACGTCTCATCCTAAATACACAGATCTTCTCATCTTCACACAAACAAACACCAAAATGCCTCCTTCCTATTACCAACACACCTCCTAAGATCACCCTCATAACACCACTTAACGATGCAGCCTTCTAAGATCCCCTAAACAACCACCTGACACCTTCTCACACCAGCCCAAGTCATGTTTTTGCCCCATGTCCTCGCCCTCACGGCACACAGAGTTAAGCCTCTGTGTCTTTCTCTAATACTAAAATTAACTTCTCTTCACCCCCCCTACTACTCACCCGCTATCCCATCTTCCACTCTCTATATCTTTTCTATTTTATTCGGATTCTGAACTCGGACGCTGTTAGTCACTCCTTACTCACCTCGGAGGTCACCATCCGCGCTCCTCCCCGTCCCGTGGGCTGGCCACGTGCCTGCCCCAAATGCCTGTCTTGGCTATATCATCTTATGTACTTCAATCCTGCAATACATCAATCTTCTGTCTAAGAGCTGAGTTAAATTATTTACTCCATACCCACACTATTACTATAAGGAACACACATACGTAAGACCACGTAAGACCAACATACCTCAAAACCACGCTCTCCGAGCCTTGACCGTCTCACGCCACAAAGCGACCCTCGCCACCGCCTCTCTCTCATCGTATGTTCCTGTATCTACTCAATATATTCAAGTATTGTACCACCGTCCCGGTACACTACTACTACATCCTGCCTAAACACATAAAGTAAAAAAAAAATCAAATATCGAACCCAAAATCTTACATATAAATAATTAGCCATTCTACACAATCACACTGTACAGGTAATGAATGTATATACCTGAGGCACTTCACAACTTTACTTGTTCCCCTTAATTACAGGTGTGTGGATGGCTTAGAGGCAGGTATAGGGGTGTTTTTTCACTTGTCTAATGCCTGTATTAAATTTTATTTTATATACATAAGATGAGGTTACAACTTTTTATCAGTTTCCTTGAATTTTGCCATTATCTTCTCTCTCTCTCTCTCTCTCCCCGCATCCTCCTCTCAGCTCCTCTCCCCCTCCTCTCTCCTTCTCTCCTCTCTCTCTCTCCTCTCTCTCTCTCCGTCTCTCTCTCCTCTCTCTCGCTCTCTCTCTCTCTCTCTTCTCTCTTCTCTCTCTCTCCTCTGTCTCCTCTCTTCCTCTCTCTCTCTCTCTCTCTCTCTTTTTTTTTTTTCTTTTTATTTAAACTGTTAGTACATTTGGTGTTATTATAGCTAAAGCTCTAGGTTTTACACTAGAGCTACCTATAGCTACATATAATATAAAAAAGACATTTTACATTTTATAATACATTAGGCCATCAACCAGTTGTTCACCCCCCGCTTAAAGTCTTGTAGCGAGGCGTGGTGGTGGAGGTCGGTTTGGTGAACTAAATGGTTCCACAGACGGCCGTAGCGGGGTAAGAAAGAACGTAGGTGGTGCTCTGTCCTGGAGAAGGGCACAGTCACCTGCTCCTGTCTGTGTGGGGTGACACGGGGGGAGTGAAGGGGCGGCGGGGGCCTGGGGAGCTTGATGGCTGCCTATGTGCATGACACATAAACCTGCCACATCCCTGCGCTTCTGGAGGGGTTGGAAGGAGTCAGGCGCGTGTTGGGGACGTTTATCGCTAACCAGTCGCTGGGCTCTTCTCTGGATGCGGTCTAGTGTGGCCAAGTAAAAGGGCGGGCAGGAAGACCATGCTAGGGGGGAGTATTCCATTAGGGGACGTACCTGAGCCTTGTACAGAACCTCAACCCCCTTGGCATATAGAACGTGGGAGATGCGCCGGACACAGCTGAGTCTCCAGGCCGAGTTTTTAGCTACTCTCCTGGCATGACTGGTGAAGGTCAGTCCCGCGTCAAACTCCACCCCAAGGATGGAGATGGATCTCTGAAGGGGGAGTGATCTGCCCTCAAGCCGTATGTCCGGTGCAGGCAGGTTGGTGATGTCTTGCCTGCGGGAGATAAGCAGAGCCTGGGTTTTGTCAGGGGCCAGGCTGACCTGCCATCGACTACTCCAGGTGACGATGTTGTCCAATGCCAGGTTGATGTGGCACACCGTGTCCTGTCAGTCACGTCTCTCGCAGGGGAAGGCAAGGGTGCAGTCATCAGCGTAGGCCTGGGCCTCAGGAATGAGCTGGAGAATGTCATTGAAATAGACATTCCACAGAAGAGGCCCAAGTACGCTGCCCTGCGGGACGCTGGCGTGGATGGGTTGCTGGCTGGAGGTGTGGCCGTTGATCACCACCCGTAAGGTCCTGTCTTGGAGGTAGTCCTGGATGAGCTGCAGTAGGGCGCCGCGCAATCCCAGGCTCCTCAGCTTGGCAGCGAGACCTCGGTGCCACACCCTGTCAAAGGCTCCGGCGATGTCCAAAGCCACGACAAAGGTGTCCATTCCTCTATCCAGCGAGTGGTTCCAGGAAGCAGACTGAAGGAGGAGCAGATCTGCAGCTGACCTTCCCTGCCTGAAACCAAATTGCTTGGAGTTGAGGAGATGGTGGGCGTCCAAGAAGGTGTTGATCTTGGCGGTGATGAGGGACTCCAGGATTTTCCCAACAGTGGTGAGAAGGGAAATTGGGCGGTAGTTCTTTGGGTCCCGTTTGCAGTTTTTTTTGTGGATGGCCACCACTCTTGCTTCTTTCCATTGCGTGGGCCACTTGCACGAGGAAAGAATGTTGTTGAAGATGAATGTGAGTGGTGGTGCGAGCTGGGCAGCACATCCCTTTAGTAGGTGAGGGCTGATGTTATCGGGCCCTAGCGCCTTCTTGGGATCTATTTGCCGCAGCTGATGTTTTACTTCCTTATTGTTAACTGCGAGACTCTCCAGAGAGGCCCTGGTGAGGGATGGTATCTCTGGGGGCTCGCGTGAGGGGTCTTGCACCGACATTTTAAAAGAAAAATGAGCTGTCAACAGCTCAGCCTTGTCCTTGTCGCGGACAGCCACTGACCCGTTTGGTCTGGTGAGCGGCGGAATGGTGTTTTCAGCAAAGAGGCCTTGCTGCTGCTTCACTACACACCACCACTCTTTACTGCTCACTGACTGGCCGCTGTACTTGGCCTTTAAGTCCTCTCTCCAGCGTTGTATGGCCTGCTTTTCGACCTGGCACATGATCTTGCAGGCTTCTTTGTGCTGATGTTTGTTGAGTTGGGAGGGGTGGGGCTTGTACCGCAGCCAGGCCCTGCTCTTGTTGTCAGCGGCTCTCCTACACTGAAAACCAAACCAGGGCTGATCATGGGGTTTGGATCATGTAGGTTTGGCTGGGTATATGGTTTTTCTGGAGGGATAGGAGGAGTTTGGT
>JACEEZ010009918.1:0-5000 GCA_016584305.1 Chionoecetes opilio | reverse complement strand
ATTATTACACTCACTCGAGAGACGATCTGATAGAAGTTTTTAAGTGGATAAAGGGATTTAATAAAGGAGAGGTAGGAAAAGTTCTTACGGCTTTTAACCAGGGTAGAACAAGAAGTAACGGATTCAAGCTGGAAAAGCGTAGATTTAGAAAGGAAATAGGGAAAAACTGGTTCACAAATAGGGTGGTGAATGAATGGAATGGTCTCAGTAGACATGTAGTTAGTGCTGAGTCATTGGGGAGCTTTAAAGGGGAGCTGGATAGGTTCATGGATGGGGATGAAAGGTGGATGTAGGTAGTGCTAGGTGACAGGAACTACCACGTGTAGGCCTCGCGGCCTCTTGTAGCTTCCTTATTTTCTTATGTTCTTACGTTCTTATGTTCTTATGGGCCGCATAAAGAGTTGTGACACCCCGAGCGTCAAGGAGGTGGGAGACGCGCCTGACGCAGTTCAACCTGCCTGCGGCCTTGGAGGCTGTCTTCCTGACGTGGCTGGTGAAGGAGAGGGTGTTGTTCACCTCAACGCCGAGAATGTTGACCGTCGGCTGCAAGGGCAACACCTTCCCGTCCAGAAGAATGGGTGCGATAGGGGTGGCTGGGGGGTGATGTCGCCGGGAGATCAGCATGACCTGTGTTTTGTCCTTGGCGAGATCAACCTGCCACCGTCGTGCCCATGAGGTGATGGTCTCCAACACTTGGTTGACGAGGGCGACAGTAGTGCGGTGGTCAGTACTGTCACTGGGGAATGTGAGGGGGCAGTCATCCGCGTAGGCGTCTTTCTCCGGGGTGAGCATCAGGAGGTCGTTGAAAAACACATTCCATAATAGGGGTCCAAGAACACTGCCCTGTGGGACACCAGCTCCAACCGGGTGTTCTTCCGAAGTGTGTCCGTTCCGCCACGCTGAGGGATCTGTTCCGCAGGTAGTCGTGAAGGAGGTGGAGAAGGCCGCCAGTCACTCCCATGTTGCGGAGTTTGGTGATGAGACCGGAGTGCCACACCCTATCAAAAGCTCCGGCGAAGTCCAAGGCGATGACGAAGGTGTCGCGTCCTCTGTCCAGGGATTGGTGCCATAAGGTGGACATAAGGAGAAGGATGTCGTTGGCAGACCTGTTAGGGCGGAAGCCGAACTGTCTGTTGCTGAGGATGCGGTGTGTGGTGAAGAAGTAGGAGATCCTGCTGGCAATGATGGTTTCCAATGTCTTGCCGAAGACAGACAGGTGGGAGATTGGTCTGTAGTTTTTTGGCTCCGTCTTCTTTCCCTTTTTGTGAATCGCTGCTACTCTTGCCACCTTACACGTGGCGGGCCACTTACCAGTGCTGAGACAACACTGGAAGATATCGGTGACGGGGGCTGCCAGCTGGGCGGCGCAGTGCTTAAGGATGTGGGGGGACACCCCGTCTGGGCCAAGGGCCTTCTTAGGGTCGACCAGTTGCAGCTGTCGCTTCACCTCTTCTGTGGTTAAGGTGATGGTGTCGAGCGTCGCGTTGGTGAGACGTGCCACGGCAGGAGGAAGGCGGTCAGAATCAAAGACTGTCATCTTTCCTGAAAAGTGGGCCGCTAATACCTCAGCCTTCTCGCAACTCCGAGTGGCTACTGAACCGGCAGCTTTATTTAGCGGGGGAATATGGTCATCGGGTGCAAGGCCTTGCTGTTCCTTGAGGGCAGTCCACCAAGACTTGCTACCCATAGAGCGGTCAGAGAGTTTCAATTTCAGCTCGTCTTGCCACCGTTGCTGAGCCATCCGCTGTACCCTTTGCATGTTGACGCAAGCTTCTTTGTGCCTTTGCTTGTTATTGTGCGTCGGGTGTCGTCCGAAGCGTCTCCAGGCTCTGCTTTTTTCATCGGCTGCCACTCTGCAGTCGTACCCAAACCATGGCCGGTCGAGTGGTTTTACCGTGAAGGTATGGGTGGGGACGTACCTTCTTTGAAGGGAGTGAATTGTGCTTGTGAAGATTCTTACTTGGGTGTCCATGTCACCTGTAAGGATGCTGTTCCAGGGAGTATGACGCAGCGCGTCCTGAAGGCCCTTCCAGTTAGTCTTCCCCCACAGCCAGTTGGTCCGCTTCTTGGGGACGTCTCTCAACCCAGCAACGTGAATTGTGCTGAGGACCGCCAGGTGATCTGAGGATCCCACGGCGCCGAGAGGGCGACAGGTGACGACTTCTTCTGGCAGATCACTGATAACAGGATCAAGGAAAGAGCCGGAGATGTGGGTGGGAAAGGTAACGTGGTTAGTGAGACCATATACTGTGAGGAGTTCTTCAAATGCTCTTGCAACCAGGTGTTGATTAAGGTCGCCGACGATGACGGTGTGGTTGCAAGAGTACTGCTGTAGTAATCTGTCAAGGTGGGTGTGCAGGAATTCTATAGGGTCTCTTCCTTGCCACTGAGGACGGTAGCAAACACAAAGGAGGGTAGAGCCATGGTGTTGAGTCCAAATCTCGAAGAACATCATCTCAAGGTGGTTAGGGAGAGTGACGTCCAGTGGTTGTACCGACAGGTTCTTATGAAAGCAGACAGCGACACCACCGAAGGTCCTGCGTGTCCTGTCCCGTCTGTGCCAACTCGTATACCCCTGGATCAGTCCATAATTACTGGGGATGGTGCCATTCAGGAACGTCTTCACTGTAGCCACCACGTCAGGTGTGTGAGGAAGCACGTGGGAGTGAATGAGGTCTCCGATGCTAGTCTGAAGACCCCTGACGTTAGCGGAGATGATGGAGAGGTGGTCACGATTAGTGGCTTGCATGTCTCCACACGTAGGGATAGTTGTTGAGAGGCTGCGTTGGGCCAGGGTAGGTCAGGGGTGGCTGCTGTGTGGAGACTGGCAGACCCGACTCTGTTGTCCAGTTGCCGTGCAAGGGCGTTGCTGGAGCTTGGGGATGGAGAGAGGTTGGGGTAAGGAGACGACTGAGAGACTGTACAAGAATGGCGTTATTCTGTGCTTGCTCAGACGTGATCTTGTTGAAAAATTGCTTCTGTCTCTCTTCGTTCAGTCGGGTGTGACACTCCTGAATAGAGTGACCTTGACGGAAGCAAAAATCACACTTCCTCTTACTTAGGCAGCTGGACACCGTGTGGCCCTTGCGTCTGCAGTGGTGGCAGTACTGTACAGGTTGAGTGGGCACGGAGCGTGCCAGACTAGCAGTACCAAAAGAGGGCTAAGGAGATTGCTTCCTTGTCTGCTGCACTTGGTTTACTTGTCCCCGAGTGTTGCTGGCACGATTCCGGGTGGAAGGTAGCCTAGGATTCCTGGGGCCCAGTGGCTGGGGTGCGTTAGCTGTCAGAGTCGGGGCGAGTGATTGTGGCTCGACAGGCTGGGACGTTGCTGGTCTGGGCCAGGCACTACAAGACCAGGCGGGTTGGGGCCAGGCTGGTCTGGGCCAGGTACTACAAACACAGTCTGGTGTGGGCCAGTCGCTTAAAAACCAGGCGGGCTGGGGCCAGGCTGGTCCGAGCCGGTCACGTCAAGAGTAGTCGGGCTGGGGCTAGACTGGTCTGGGCCGGGCGCGTTGTAACCGGGCGGGAGGGCAGAAGTGGTGTAGTGACAGAGGTTGAGGCTTGGAGGATATCCACCAGGCTTGTGTTTCTTGACTGGAGGTGACGTGGTGGTGCCACTCTTTGTCAATTCTGTTGGGCTGGGCAGAGGAAGCGATCGACCTGACGTTATGCTCCTCCAAGCTGGAGTGAGAGGCAGCGATGTTATCAATGAAGTCTAGGACACCTACAACAGCGTCCCTTGCCTCACCGATATTTTCGGAGATACTATTGTAAAAGCGGATGATTTTGTTTTTTTTTGCTGAGCTCCACTCTAAGCTTTTGAATGCGAGTCACAAGCTCAGAGGGCTGTAACTCGAGCAAGTCCTCCTCTTCCTCAGCTGCTGGGGGAGGATTAGAGGACACTTCCTCAGATGGAGTCGAGGTATGGGCAGCCTCCTCCACGTAAAACACTGGGGCTGTGATGCCCTGAGCAAGTCGCAGATCACCGACTTGGCTACAATTATATTCAGTCTGGGCGCCGAGGCAGCTGGTTTGGACCAAGTTAGGGCATTGAGGAGCGGAGCAGGCACTCGCTATCTTGTTTACAGTTGTTTTCCCACATACATAACAGTAACTTTGACGAGTGTATCCAGAGAGTCCTGAAGGACGGGCAATAAGTTTATGGATGCCTGCTTCCACTGACATGGTAGCGATAGACTGAGGTAAACTTAGTGTCAGTGTGTGGGAAGGAAGGAGGTGTTTCTCCAGGCCGCTAGCCGGTGAGCGCGTGGTATACGTAGGCGAGCAGGAAGGATCCCGCCGTTGTTGCTACCGTTGCTATGGAAACCACCGTTGCTATGGGGACCTCCACACCGTGACGTCAGAGATTTACTGCACATGCGCAGAACACGGCCAGTGATTCGGAGGGGGGTTAGGGGGCTGGACAAGCTTATCAGGCAACTTTTACAGGCTATGTCCACTAGGGTGCCAATAGCGCATTGGGGTAATTTTTCAAAGTCCATATTTTTTCACGTACTTTTGAGGTATTCTGCCTTGTACTTAGAAACTGTCGTGTGCAAAGTTTCAGGCTAATCGGTTGATATTTAGAGGTGGCGGATCGATCTTGAACATTTCCTCTTTTCGCCCTCAGGCCATGACCACGAGAAAGCAGACTGAAGTTTGGCTTCTTGGCCATAGTGTTCCTACTATCACAGGAGCAAAACTTCCCAGCCGTGGAGACGTTTTATGACGATTTTTCTACGCACACAGGGAAGAGAAGAAGACGGTGCTGCAGAGTGCAGCTGAGGCTGCAAAGGAGGTCCTCGACTTCTGGACACGAGCTAGGATCCCCACCATCGCAGAAACTAGCGTGAGGAGGAAGATTACTGGACTTTTCGACGAGTGGAAGATCCTAAGCAAAAGCAAGAATAGCTCTGGAGTCACGCCTGCCGAAAAACAGAAGACCTTCCAAGAAAGTCTCCCAGACCCTTTGGACATCGCCCACTCCGACGCCCTCACTC
>JACEEZ010009917.1:322500-353335 GCA_016584305.1 Chionoecetes opilio | reverse complement strand
TTTTGAATTCACTGAAAACTAGGCTATTTTGTTTTGTCGACTAAAAAGCTAAATTTTCATTATTTCAAATGAGTTCTGTTTTTTTACTGCTTTGGAATCTCAACCAAAGGTAGCGAACATGAAAAGGCCAAAAAACAGTCTTTTACAAGAGCAAAAAGAGGAGCGAAATGAGTGAGCAAATTTTGGGAAAAAAATTTCCCAAAAAATTTTAAAATAACGCCACAGAGAAAAAATTTCCCCTATAGCTCTGCAAAATTGCAATGACGTGTTTCGCCTGGGGAGGATTATCGCAGCGTAAATTGCCTACTTTCCCCACTTCTGTTTGAATACTAATTTTAGCCCTATGACCGGGGTTAACTATTAAAGCCGCGGCTACTTTATGGAATTATAATTTTTGAACCTTTTCCCCCAGCCCCCAGGACACGGCCCACAGGAATGCTTATTTGTCGAGTCAACCCCCACAGACGCACAATAACACCTCACGAAAGTTTAAAAAAACAGCCTTTAAGTCGGTCACCCCCGGTCCGAAATTTTGCTCAGGTTATCAAATTAGGGCGAGAATGCAAAGAGTGTTTTTGAAAAGTATAAATCCCTAGGTTAAAAAACATGTGAAGCATTGGGGGGGTGGCAGCTTTATATGAGTTATCCCCTTTTTTAAAAAATGGCCGCCAAAATACACCCAAATTATGAATTTTTAAATTTTCTTTTTGGGGGCCTATCATGTAGGTTTTTTCCTGGTGATTCCAACGGAGTTTATTTTTTCCCTAGTTTCGATTTTTGTCCCCCAAATCCTTTCCCTAGGGGAAGAACCACTTTCCTGGCCTAGGGCAATTTTCTAACGGGTAAATGGGGAAGATGATCAAGTATAAAATGTATTTAGAATCCGTTTTAAAACATATACCAATAAAATCGGAAAATTAAACATATGTATGTACATTTTTATATAGTATATATGTAATATGTACAAACTACGCTAATTACCTAAAAAACATTGAAACACTTTTATGAAATTTAAAATCATCAACATCGTCGTCTTCGTCCGTGTCTCCTCATCATCTGATGAACGATTCTGCAGTCTGACATTTTGCACATATCAGTGCCTTAAGTCCTTTTGCCAGAAGACACATTTTGGCAGTGTAACACCCTTTGAACATTTGCGGCCCAGTAGGGCCAAGTACCCTCAGGTGCTGGCCGACCCCCCAGCAACCCACTCCCTTAATTTCCTCAGCTCCCCATGTCAATTTCCCCCTCTGCCAAGGGATTGGTACACCGGTCTTGCTAAGACATTTTCTCCTTTTCCCACCCTGGATTTTCCCCTTTGTGCTTTTTGACTAAGAGCCCCTGCGGGTGGAAGCTGAGACTTTATCTCCCCTTTTCTTAACACAGAACAAGTGGTACCTGAGATTATTGCCCTTAGTGAAGCGCGGGGGGACATAGAGGAACATTGAAACACCTATTTTGTCCATCATCTAGGAAGGCCCCATCCGGGCCCCAATTTTGGAAATGTGTTTTGATTTCCCTGTTTTTGGCACGAATTTTAGAGCACTGCCTTTCCCCTTCCCTGCGAAAGCAGGGTAGGTCACATCCAGTGTAGCATGTATACCAATAAGAGCTCTGCAGACATCATCCCGATAGGGCAGCGATTTCCCGTGTCAACTAATCTAGTTCTGGTTCTATTCCCACTTTTTGGGAATAAGGGGGCCCCCTATTTTGTCATGGAATGCCAAACCCAATGATAAAAAAAATCTGTACCTCGGCAATCAAAAACAGCTGGTACCCCCTTCTAGCAGCATGGACAGCATGGAAAAGTGGGGCCCCCATCTGCTTCCCCCTGCTGGCATGAGTTTGGTATTTCACTGCCCCGTGATGTAATTTTGTAGCTTTTGTCATTTTTACATTTGTATAAGAATTTTTCTATGAGTTTCTCCCTGTCACGTTTTCCCCTTTCACTGACAATGAAGCTAATCAGACTGGTTTTTTTAGTTATTCCTGTGGGAAAAAACTTCTCCATTCCCTACGATTGTGCGTTTGTGATACCCTGCAGCTGCGTCCGGTTCCCCCCCCGTCCCGATTTCACGTTCTTTAAGAATTCTTTCGATGTGTGAAAACAACATCTATTTGGGATTTTACTTCCTTCACGCAAGCCTAGACAGTATTGTAGTGGCAATGTCTCCAAAGTAGCTTGATCAACCTGACTCTTTTAACTAAGTTTATTCCCTCGATCAAAAGAAGCCCGGGTTTTTTAGGAGTTTGGGTTTCTACTGTCACATTTTCTGCAAAGTTGTGGCTAAGGAAGCTTTTTTTTTTTCCTGCGTAATTGTTGGGGTAGAGAGAGCCAGGGTGTGGGGCCCAGGGGGTAGAGGGATGTCCGCCCTCTTTAGATTGCGCCCTTGTGCCATCACTATGATGCGACCCAAAAAGAGACCGGTCAGCTTTCAAAATATGTCTTCCCATGTTTTAAACTTTTTTCCACACATATTGGTAATGTCTTCAGCTTGTTTGTTAAAAATTTTTTTTTTTTATGTTGTATATTTTTTAAAAATTTTATAATATACAGTTTGGAAAAAGGGGGGGTAACTCCCCTAAAGCTGCCCTGCCACAAGCTATCACATGTTTTTTAATCTAGGCATTTTTAACCCTTTCCCAAAAACACTATTAGCATTTCGCTCTAATTTTATACCGCCAAAACCCCCCCGGCTGATCGCCCATTTAAAACCTTCTTTTTACAAAAACCAAGTATACAATACGGGGAAAAGACATTGAAAGTGGGGTTGCTACCAACGCCCGTATTTTCTTTTTTTCTGGGAAAAAAGTACTATTGCGGGCTTACTATAAGACCTTTCTGTTCGTTTCGTACCTTAATTAGTAGATAATTTTTTCGCATGTTTTTTAAAGAAAAAGGGACATTTAATCGTAGAAAAGATTGTCAAATGATTCCTGCCCCCCACTATTCCTATTATATATTGAAGGCCAGAAAAATAAACTTTTCTACACAGAGGAACTTTCTTGATTTATACATAATATAAATGGAATGACGAATACCAGCAAAGTATATAAGAAACATTTAAGTGTACGCAGTGTGTTTTGGCTGAGGTACGAACTTTCTTCAGACAAAAAAAACGTGTTCTTTTAAAGGGCGGGAGACGGGCAAATTTTTTGGAATATTTCACCCGGCAAAGCAAATGCGGGCCCCAAAAGGATATAATTGCGAGTTCTAAGGACAAAATTTTTTTAGACCGACGGTCGGTCTTTCCCCCAAAACTATTGCTGCAATATTCCCACCCCAAACGCATAATTTGACATTTTTTTAACTAGCCGCAAAGCCGCCCCCCGGGCGGACTTTTTGGCTAGCTCCTGCGGAGGGCTATTGGTGGGCCTTCGGCCCACCACCTGTGTTTGGTGTCCTTCGGCCCACCAAACATGGACTCTCCAGATAGCCCCTTCTAACTTTCCTGAAATCATGGATGTAGAAATGTATGTATTCCCCCCACCCATTCACTCACCCATTACCCATCACCCCCCACCCATTCACTTACCATTACCCATCACCCCCCAACCCATTCACTCACCCATTACCATCACCCCCCACCCATTCACTCACCATTACCATCACCACACAACCCATTCACTCACCCATTACCTATCACCACACACCCATTCACTCACCCATTACCATCACCCCCCACCCATTCACTCACCCATTACCCATCACACCCCACCCATTCACTCACCCATTACCCATCACCACACACCATTCACTCACCCATTATCCATCACCCCCACCCATTCACTCACCCATTACCCATCACCCCCCACCCATTCACTCACCCATTACCCATCACCACACACCCATTTCATTCACCCATTACCCATCACCCCCCACCCATTCACTCACCCATTACCCATCACCACACACCCATTCACTCACCCATTACCCATCACCCCCACCATTCACTCACCCATTACCCATCACCCCCCACCCATTCACTCACCCATTACCCATCACCACACACCCATTCACTCACCCATTACCCATCACCCCCCACCCATTCACTCACCCATTACCCATCCCCCACCCCCCCCCCAACCACACACCCATTCACTCACCCATTACCCATCACCCCCCACCCATTCACTCACCCATTACCCATCACCACACACCCATTCACTCAACCCATTACCCATCACCCCCACCCATTCACTCACCATTACCCATCACCACACACCCATTCACTCACCCATTACCCATCACCCCCCACCCATTCACTCACCCATTACCCATCACCACACACCCAATCACTCACCCATTACCCATCACCCCCACCATTCACTCACCCATTACCATCACCACACAACCATTCACTCACCCATACCCATCACCCCCCACCTATTCCCTCACCCATCACCCATCACCCCCACCCATTCACTCACCCATCACCCCACACCCATTACCCATCACCCACCCATTCACTCACCCATTACCCATCACCCTACATCAAGGCTTCCTCAATTCTCGCAACCCACTTTTGTTTTCACAATTCTCGCTAATAGGCTGCTAAAAAAAAAAAAAAAAAAATGATCGGATCATCTCATAAGTGGGCTTATGACCTTCCCCTGGTCAACCTGATTCCAAAAATGTGCCATATGGAGGCGTTTGCGCCACGGGGGGCGGAACAACTATTACCACACACACACACAGACAGACAGACAGACAGACAGACACACTTTCGCTTATGTATTATAGAAGATGCACGCTCTAATTCACTATACAGAAGCTGAAATACATAGCTACATAGTGGCAAGAAAACCGATTACAAGACGAATTATGAAGCCCTGTACACTCTTGTACGTGTTTTTAAGCGATTTGAAGGATACAAAAACACCAAGAAAATTTAAATGAGTTATGGCTGGATACATTTTCTTTGTTGACGGTCTATTAATAACTAAAGATTTTAGGGGATACCAACTTATTATTGATCACTTTGATGTGGACTGTTGAATGTTTTATGTCTGACGCATGCCATACACAAGAATCCATTTCAATCATTCACCACCCTATTTGTGAACCAGTTTCTCCCTATTCTCCCTATTTTTCCAAAGACGCTTCTTCAGATACATCTGAGAAGCCCAAATTGCCATTCAAATTATTGCTACCTCTGAAAGACCGTGTGACCAAAATACGGCAAGGTGTTGCCTTTGCTGAATAATTGCAGCTGAATATTGATGAAAAATTGCTCATGTGACCGCGGCTTTAAAGGCGCGGTCAGACGGACAATTTTTCTGGCAATATTACACCGCAATGCAAACGCGGCCCAAACTCGGATATAATTGAGAGTTCTAATGACAATTTCTGGCAAGACCAACGTGTCGGTCTCTTTTCCGCACGACATATTTTGTTGCAATAGTATTGCCCAACCCACAAACGGCAATTATTTGACATTGTATTTTTCATGCACGCTCATATATTCGATAATACAGAAGCGAAAATACGGAGCTACATGTAAGTGGCCCAAGAACCGATTACAAGACGAAGAATTGTTGAAGCCCTGCTACCAATCTGATGTAGTGTTTTGGGTTTTAAAGCGATTGAAGGATACAAAACACCAAAAAAATTTAAATGAGTTATGGGCGAGTATACATATTTCCTTGTTGGGACGAGCTCTATTAATAACTTAACACATAGTGTTAGAGGGATACCCAACTTATTAGTGAGGTCACTGTTGATGTGGGAAGACGTTGCTGAATAGTTGTTATTGGAGACGCAGATTGCAATACACAAGAATAATTTCAATCAGTCACGCCTATTGTGGAACCAAGTTTCTCCCTATATTTTCCAAAGGGACGCTTCGTTCAGATACATATGAGAAGCGAAAATTGCCATTTCAAATATTGCTACCTGGCTTGAAAATCCGTGTGGACCAAAAACACGGCAATGTGTGCCCTTTGTGAAATACATTGACAGCCTGAGTATTGACGGGAAGAAAAGAAATTGCATCAGTGTAGACAAGCAGGACCATTATCCCAATGCACCCCACTCCCTCCTTTGTCAGCCGCCCAGTTTGCGATCGTATGGACGCTGGGCATCGTATCTTCCTTGATACAGCTTTGCCACGAAGATTTCTAATGCACAGTGATATACGATATGCTCATACACTCGGATCCGTAATGTCATGTACCAGTCATTACTCACAGTTGAAACAATAATGACTGATGTGCATACGTATTTATCCACGTGCATTATTAATGATGTATAATACATAATAGTCAAGTATACAGAATATTCATCATTATATGACGAAGATTTGTGATTAAACCATGGAGATGGAAGGGAATGGGATATGTATGTGAGTAATCAGATACTAGTGAAAAGTGCATAGCATTAAGTGCGAGGGGAAAGAGATCTCTTGTGTGAGATAAACGAAAAAAAAAAAAAATATTTGTACGAAAAAGGATTAGTCACCCCTGTGTGCCCGCAACGGGGGGAACACACGGGAAAAAAAAAATAAAAATGTAAACACTATCAGGTACATGGGACCTTTGGCTCTGCGTTCTAAATGGCCTATTACAAGCCAAGGAGCTGTATATTATTGAAGGATAAATGGTGCTAGAAAATGTATTCTCCATGTGTTTGAATGTTAAGAGAAAAAACGCCACATAAGATCTGTAAGAGTAACTCCAAGGGCAAGAATGAGTAGACATGGTGTGCGTAGTGAAACATACAACAACGGACTGCGGTTCACTAGGCACATTCTGTACGTATTGTACGGTCATTGTATGCTTTTGTACGCCCGTACGTACAGAAAAGATTTATGTGTGCTCTCCCGCGCACCGACTGAGGCGTTGGTTTGCACCCAACGACAAACAACAGCGCGGGGAACAGATGTAGATGTGTAAACAAGAGACGGATCACAATAGGCAAGCGACCCGAGAGGATCCGAGTGAGAATATATGAGGTGGAGGAACTGCAAAGACTATAGGAGTTACGGAGCATGCAGCACGTGCAAACGAGACTGCGACTACGAGCATAGGGAAGCAGGTTAGTAAAGTAACGAATACGTGTTGTGTAGGATAAGGCGCTAATAGACAGTGATTAATTACTATCCGATCGGTCGATACTTAATGTGAAGAAACGTACAACCAGTGTTTGGGACATTTCTTCGCTTTGCTAAAGAATATATCTTTCCTTGTACAGAGCTGTGTCCTGACGACAGGCTCCGTGTTGTCTAGAGCAAAGAAGAAGGGCCGGACAAGCTGTATGCTATACACAACACCGAGAAAGCAGAAGAAGAGTTGCCTAGACACTAGCTGAAGACACCGCAATAAGAAGTAAAGTGCCATAGGGAAGTTGCTTTGTGGGGAAAGACTAGGTAAAACGAAACACGTATATTCGATTTATATATGGACGAGAAACTATACGCGCGGTCCATTTTCAGAGAAGAAGGAGGGCACCGATAAATTTTTCCTGGCCAAAGAATAGGTTCTTTTTCTAATCGGGAAATGAGTTTTAGTTTCGGAAACCTCATTAAAAAAAAAAACTAAAAAAAAAGAAAAAATATGTTCATCACCGAATTTATGCATGGTTATGGTTAGGTGTCGGGAAGTATACTTGTGTTTAAAGAGTTAGGTTAGGTTCAATTAAAAGATAACGATAGGAGAATACAGATGTACGGTGTTGTTAATGGAGAACGACACACCGACCAATAAAATTTCGGTGAGAAATATATTACATATACATATTTTTTTAATATGGGTTTTCCCCGTTGTGTGAAAGAAAACTATCTCCATTAGAAAAAACACATATGTTAGGCCAGGGAAAAAGTTTAGTCGGTCTGTCTCTGAAACGGATGCCGCACGAAGTCAATGTGTGCCAATATTACCGAATATTCAGCGGAGGGAGAAAGCCCGGAGAGTGGAGAGGAAAGTAAATGAAAGGAGAGAAGAGCGGACCGCCATCCAGCTGGGAGGGGTTATGAAACATGTCGCCGGTGAGAAAAAGGAAGATTAACGATGTACTTCCACTGTTGGACATTCCACAGTTTCTTGAAGGGTCTAAACATTTTTTCTTTTCTTTTTACCTCGCATGATTTGTTGGTGGCTCTTACCCTGTCTGTCGCAACAAGGGTATGAATGTAGAGAGAAAAGGATGGAAGGAGAGAAGAGAAGTAGGAGGGAAAACGGAGGTGAAGGGCTCACATCCGCATCTGCTTTAGTCTCCAAAGGAGGCGAGGGTGACGCAGGAGGAGGGTGTTGCCAAACTTTGCAATATGTATATTTGTGTAATTGAATGCATCGTTTGAAAAAGTTCACATTACTGCTGGTATTTAATCAAACGAAGACAGAAACACGGGTATTAAAAGCTTATAAAACATACAAAATATGAGAGTATATTATATATATATATATATGATATATATAGTAGATTACATATATACGTTATATATTATATATATATAATATAATATATATATATATATAATAGTAATATGATATATAATATTATATAATATAATATATATGAATATATTATAATATATTATAATTAATATATATATTAGTATATTATATCTAGATAATATATATATTGAGGTACTGTAATGAATCAAGAATAAGAGAAGGGAATTTCCAATATAGGCGAGCAGTTTTCAGGTAACCACCCACCAGCCGAGGACCGCACGAGTCACGCAGCTGAAAGGCTATTAACTTACAATCTAAAGCCCCAAAACCCCAATGCTGAATGTACTCTGCAAAGTAGAGCTTGGATCAGTTTGTGAGGTTAGGTAAACAAAGGGCCATGTGTATTTGTATAGAAACTGTAGTTATTAACGAGTATAACGAGGGGACCGTGAAAAACAGGGGGTGATGCACAATATTAGAAAAGATGCACTTAGATATTCTTCCTTTTCATCTATCACAAGTGGGTGTGAGGCTCGCACGGAAAGAATTCCACAGGCCAGCGGAGCTGTTGTTTGTCTTGATGTGCGGTGAGACGATTGCCAAAATACCATAAAAAGCGCTGGCACAAATGATGGTTCTAAGTGGTTGATCATGAGTTACTGATATGTTCTAATATAAGTATGACCACGACAAAAACATAGGTTTAATTTATCATAAAATGCCTAATGTGTTAGAGGCGTGCTCATTTATGTGTTTTTCCGAATAAACGCAGCTAATGACGCTATTCAAAATTAAATTTGTGCACTGTTAGAACAATTTATGAATCGGTTGATGTGATATAAAACATAGTGTTATACGTTTTAATTTTCTAGTAGTGCAAAGATGATACCTCAGGGAAAGAACTGACCGACCACAAACTCCATCAGCCAGCGCCAATCAAACGTCAGATTCATCGCACAAACAATTTTCTCCCGTAGGAGCAAGTCACAGCCCTCATAAACCGCCCATGGGAGGGAACAGGAACAAAAAGCGGTACAGTAGATAGTCGTAGTAGGACGGAAGGAGAGGGGAGAGAAAAATGTTATTCGCCCAATTAGACATTGCTGGATGGGAGGAAGGTGCAAGAGGAAAGAACACTACAAGTTTTAACAAATTTTACACAAGAAGTAGTAAGGGAACAAAAATGAACGCAACGACAACAGACAACTGGAGACAAAAATTACAACAAAATGAAAACGATCACACAGACAACACGGACAATCGATTCACAGATGAACTAGATGGTGATGATGAGGGGAATGATGAGTGAAGTGGTGATGTGAGTGACTGTTGATATGATGTAAGATAATTATAATCGGTACAAAAGAGAAAAAAGTAAGTATAACGGTTATGCAGAAGTAATAGGGTCTCGATTCAAGGTTGTCACGAGTGTGATAATCTCTGATTTGACCAGCGATAATCAGCTCCAGTAGATACACCACATGATTCTGAGAAGATACATGGGCACGACGTACCGAGTACAAGGAATATGAAGGTTGTGGAGTGACGACCTTCGTCGGAATGAGGAAAGGGTTAACCATAGAAAAAGGGATGTATTTCAGCGGACCATCGTCGCTGTAAAAAAACATCCCTTTTATGGGTACCCAGCGACCATCGTCGCGCTAGCGCTCTTACTTCCGACGAAAAAACGATCACCTTTGTATGGCAACACTTCACATCAGTCGACGACGGTCATCGCTGAACCTTCCATCATTGAGTCTCGGATGTACGGGCACCTAAGTGATCAAGTTCAGTTACTTCCTCCTCAACAGCTAAGCTTGTATGCAGTTACTGGACATTACTACGATTTTTTCGGAAAATGGTTTGAGTTTTTTTAACCCGTCAAAACATGGCAGTAGGGACGTTTTGCACTGTTTTAGCAAAGCACAAAAGGTAGAGGCACGAAATTGTTTTTTGTTTTTTTTTTGTGGGAGAATGTGAGGAGAATAAGTTTCGTTAGTGATGCACTTTTACGCATGTATCCAGCCCCGAACCCTGCTATGAATATCTGCAGATATGGCAAGTCATTCATTAGGGTTTTGGAAATTTCAATAGGGAAAGGGAGAATAGCGAATAATCAAATGATAAGAAAATGGTCACAAATATAGGGTGGTAAATGATTGAATGGACTCAGTAAGACAGGGTAGGTTAGTGGAGGTGTCATTAGGGGAGCTTGAAAAGGAAGACGGAATAAGTAGTCAATGGAGGATTGAGGATGAAAAAGGTGGATGTAGTATATTGTTCATTACACATGGAACTACACGGTGTAGGGATCTCTCCACGACCTCTTGTTAGCTTCCTATTTTGTTATGTTTTCTGTGTAAATTGAGAACAAAGACATTTTGAGACATACAGCGGCGAAAATGGGAGAAGGACAAGGCGTGCGACCACACAAGGCGCGGGGCTGGGGGCAAGTTGGTGCTTCCTGTGGAGTTTGCTTGGTATGGGAAAGGCAGCGTGCATGGGGCTCAACGCGCTAGGTGACCCAATCGGATGGCGTTCGTGATGAGGGATAGGCGAGTGCCGCGAGGGCCCCCACCCTGCGTCCATGGCGCCCTATTGGATCTCCGTTATAGCAGAACCTTAAACGTTTGAGCCGAGTCAAAATGTATAAAGTTTTAATGGAATATCTGTTACATTCAGAGATTATAACACGTAAACCCCAACAAAAATAAGTCGTCACGAAGTTGCGGCGGGCTTTACGAGCCGTAAGCGGGGGCTGTACGGGTTAATGCATGTCGTTCATAGTAGGAATAGGAAGAACGAAAAAAAAATGAAAAAACAAAGAAACAAAGAACAGAAAAAAAAAGAAATAAAGAGGATATAGTATTTATAACCCAAAAATATTTTAATACCATGAACAAATACACCAACAATACACTATCTTGGAAATGCTAAGGAAATTGTGGTATTGATTATCATCCGGGACTTTAGAACAAAACTTAGAAAATAATAATGGAAAGTAGAAAAAAAAGGCTTCCACTGCTCAGTAAAAAGAATTATCCACATCCTCCCCGGACACAGCAATGGTCGCCTCCTCTGGAGGAGGATTCACCAGGCGAATATTTGTTGCTCACATATGGAAAACTCAGTAGCCTAGTTGGGGAAGACTGATCTCGGTTAGGCCATAAAATGAATGCGTTCCTTATAACCACTTTTGAATGCACACACATACTTCCAGTAGAACTTTATGAAAGAGACGATTTACTGGAGGACAACACGATCAACATACACCACGGAATGATTCCTGATTTCCAGCAAACCACCAGTGTAGCTAACACTGTTGTTAACTGCAGGGATCCGGTGGTCAGGTGTGGATAAGAAGACGGCCACGCTCCTGTTGAGTTGAATTATATTAATGATAGAACTAGACTACTAAAAAGGGCGAATAATGAAATTATCTTATTTTTTCTAATATGTTCATATATATATATACCGCCTCCTGTTCAAAATAACATACTTATTTAAACCAGAAACAGAGGTTAAATCAGGGGAAATAAGGTACTTGAGAACCAGTAATTGGGTAAAGAGTCCAAAATATTTTTCACATGTATTGATGATTTGTTAAGAAAGAATGGCCAACATCAGGAAGTCAGGAAATTATCATGTTTTGAGTTATCCCACGCCCTGAGCATTAACAAACCTGGGGACCAGTCGGGGATCGGGGTTTTGGGCAGGAAAAGGGAAAGTAAATTTTTGGCCCGATAGTATATTAAGTGGATGACGTAAAATCTTTCCTAATAAAACACTATGGGATAGACATGTAAGAGCCGAAAAGAAGAATAAAATATATTACTGATTAAGTCAAGTGGAATTACTTACCAATTCTGGAACGAAATCTTGTAAAATCTTAGACTACAAAACGGTTTAAAAACTAAAGGAAATGAGCAGGTTACATGGACATTGGTTTACGTAACCTTGAACTATCTGGAACTAAGCCCCCAAGACCCCGTTAGTTTCGCTACACCGTGTACCTGGAACGCGTTGCTGAGTAGCCTAACATATAAAGCGGGGATTAAAGGGGGAAATAACTAGGAAAAATTTGCAATTTCCACGACAATTTTGAATGTGTGAACAAACACATAAAAATGCAAGAGGAAAAAGAAGTACTTTTAACTCTTATTCAATTACTGTTGAAAAGTATCAAAAATACCAAATCACGTTAGGTAAAAACGTAGAGTTTGATTTCGGAAACGGCTAACCAAAAAACTTTATTTGTTGATCATTGCTACGACAGTGGCGTAGCGGGGAAATACGGGAAACGGTCCAGAAGGGCGGGCGGGCAGCCGAACAAACATAGATTTCCGCCAAAACGAGGCCAGATTAATTTGCAACAACATGTCAAAAACCTGCTGGAAACAACTATGGTTTAGTCCTCGGACATCGGGACACCCAATAACCAAGAATAACCTATTTTCATAGCATATAATGGTTCTACTGCGAGTTTAAAGCATTACAAGGGCACGTTCTTATAACCATTCTCAACTTGTAGGAGCTGACCATTAGGGGATTTGCGTAATCCATACACACCCGTCGGAAAAGTAAAATAACCAAGGGGTGTCTGGAGTGGGGGCGAATCCTGTAAAAATGACGAGGCAACTGCGGTATTTTTTGGAGATCATGATTAGTTTTTTCCTTTTGCCCCCAAGAAATCGTGATTTTCCAGATGGGGATTTTTCTTTTCCGGGGAAACCCACAATAAAAGATATCTATGGAACTGACCGAACTTAATCTAACCTCTAAAGGGTGGGGGCTTCGGACTGGGAGTGTGGTCTGTATTAGACAACTAGTGCCGAACCGGGGTAATTTGGTCCTTCACAACGGAACCGGTTCTATTCGGAAACGCCATTGTTTTGCTTTAGTGTCTGTTCAAATATAAATATAAGACGTGCTAACGTTTTGAATATCCCTGTAGTAAAAACAACCATTTTAACCATTTCTAGTATTAGATTGAATAATAAATATAACGATAATGTAAGCTGAACCAGAAACCAAAATAGAAAATTAGTAAAATGACAGCAAAAAAAAAGTGATGCGGCCAAAAAGTTTGTTACAACATCAGCTGATTTGGCGAACTTTCATGCGGTGGTTCAAAATTTGAGCGCAGACGGAAGTGGAGATAAATCTTGTACATAAGCGTATATATTAGTGTTTTCACTCCTTAACTTTTAACATGAAAATATTCAAAAATGACTCTCTCTTGTCTCATTTCGTATGATCAATGCTCCGTTTGGGTCCATATTTAGCGGTGACAAAAACACCGGGGGTATTGGACAGTGTAAGTACCCCACCACGGCCTATCACGTTGGATTAAGCTGCTTGGTTGCACTTGTTTCTTTTGTATTCAGGTGGTGCAGTGCTAATATGGAATTAGTTAAGGGTGTGTATATAAAGTAAGGGTTAAATTTGACTCAAGGACCAGAATCTCTACGCACAATTGGAGGATATGATTTCGTTTACCTAATGGATACGGTGAAATGTGCAGTTTCAACCAATACTTCTATAAACCCAATACTCTCCTGAGAATAAAACTGGGGGTCTATGCCCAACCCCTACATCCCGGGCTAGTTAACAACACTGAAAACAATGGGGCATTGATTACGTAACCTGACACGGTATTATGTTACAATTAAGACCGGAGATTCCCTACACATATTGGGAGAGTGTGTTCTGTTTACCTTAGTTAATTCTACGGAAACGATTTCTCTATGAGTATTCCGTGTCGCAAATTCATATACTTCGAAGAGAATAGACGATGTTCATAGGGAGGCGAGAGGCCAAAGTGTGTTACGTTGCGCGCTGACTTCTTCTTCGTTTGTGACCTGCATAACTGTTACTTCCCTTTGCCGCGGACAATTGTTTAATGCAGATTTGACATTAGTTTGGAGGTTAAAGCGTAGTGTTAGGTTTAGATTAGGTTAGGGTAGGACGTCAAAAGTGGGGGAGGTGTAGGTAGCTTTAAATTTTATATGCTCGATACACTCGGGATCTCCTTCCTATTAAAACAAGACTATATCTCGAAAGAATGTGCTTTAGTGACGGAAGCTAATAGGAGAGAATGTTTCCTAGAATCCGCAATAAGGTAAACAAGAAAACCATACTCCCACAATTTGTAGGGAATTTGGCCCTGCTAGTGTAAAGTAGACTAAATTAAGTAAACAAGGCTTAGAAATTATAAAAGAAAAACTAACATAGACCTATTCCACAAAGAAGAAAGACTCTAATGAAGCTCACAAGACTGAACCCAAAACGTGGCGTGTTGGTCATCTTTTCCGCCTAAAACCAGAGAATGTGAAGAACAGCTCACATAATGTTTGATAGTGTCCATTGGGCATGTATGACATGTTGTTCAGGTTTCGAAGTTTGTCAAATGATTTAGGAAAATATTTTTTTTTTGAATATATATATATGATGACAATTTACCCCAGAGGTCGTACAATTTACCCCCTTTATTGTCACAATGTCTTGTTCCTGCACTTCACATTGTATCTTCTAAAATATCAAAATTTTTTCAAAACCAGGACAAATTACCCCGTGTCGGCACTCTTCTTCCTTGTCTCAATATTAATATAAAGGTTTTGAAGTTTACGCCTGATTGAATTAATGTACAGCTATAGCTTAGCGTTCAATCAAAAAATTAATATTACAATTCAAGTGTGTAACTGCACTTTATGACACGAACGCAGTTCTTCGTCCATTATAACCCGACCTTCGCCCCCCAGCGAGGATTAGGTTACTAGCGTAGGTAGCTAACTAGCGTTGGGGGGGTTGAGGGGGCGCAGCACCCCCCATGTTATGCAGAAACTATTGGTCAATGGGTAGTATTGTACTAAAAGTGAAGTTTTACCCACAGTTAATATCAAAGACAAACAGTTTCAGGGTTGCAGGGCGGGACTGCACCCCTGCTAGTGATACTGTGCAGTTCATACATATAAAAAAATTTCAACATAATGCTATGTTTGCTGATAGCTTACTATCAACAGTGTCCACAAGCCACCTCTGGTTTCCCTCTGAGGCAATCTGCATACGATATGCTTCTTGAAGTCTTCTTGGGAGATACAGGGGACCTACGCTCCAAATATTCGCGAAACATCTCACTAGTTGAGCGGCGCTCTCTAGTCTTCTATTCCTCGTCACTGCCTCCGTGTTCCTGTTCATAGTCTGGATACTATAATTTCTCGCTGCTGCAAACTACAGGGGTCACAGCTAGTTGTTTTGCACAAGAGGGAGCGAGCACTTGGCGAGATAAAAGCTGATAATGGGGACCCGCCATTTTGGCAGGTATACAATTTTCGTAGACTCGTCGTTCACTAGGGGGGTGAGCAAAAACAGAATAGTACCAGAATTCCTAGTAGTGAACGCAGCAGCCCACGTTAGTACTGTTGACTCCAGGGTGGTAAATAACAAGGACCAGTGAGTGAGGTCGGGATGTAAGTGAGAAAAACACTGAAGTCAAGAGAGGAGCAACAGTAGTATATTTCATCTTGCATTTATTTACTATTTCTTCTATCAGATAGGTATAAGGAGAAGAGGTAAGTGTATAAGGAATAAAAGGTGTAAGGTGTAAGTGGGTAGGTTAAGGAAACATAGTACAAGGAGATGGTATTGAAAGGCAGTAAAATGAAAGAGGATAAATAGTAGAGGACGTGAGTGGAAGTACAAAGTGTGCATATGCTCCGCACACTGTACTCTCACCCCCACCGCCACTAATATAAGATACACCAACAAAACTTTCACCTTGTAGTCAGGGATGATGGGATGAAGTGTCACAACATCGCGCGCGCCACTCAAGCCTAGTGTTCCGCAACTTGACACATGCGGCGACCACCCTGAGCGGAAGTTGTTGTGGCGTGCGCGGGTCCGTCCCTCACACCACTCACCAGCACCACATTGCCAGATAAACAAAGAATGAATGGCATCTGGTGATACAATACCTTCACCGACCACCAAGATATGTGATGGCAGAGAGAGATAGGGGGCGAAGAGGAAAGTGGCGGGAGGGAGGGAGAGAGAGTGCGTGCGTGAGGGACAGAAGGAGAGAGAAGTGCGCGCGGTGGGAGGGAGGGAGGGAGGAGGTGTGTGTGACTGTGTGCGACTGCGCGCCAATGGTGTGACAAACATCCATTCTTTCCTGTTCTGACCAAATACATGAGTGCCATACAGTACCACTGCAAGGACTCCCTGATGTGGTTCCGGGGTAGATAAGTAATAATCGCGGCACGCAAAGAACAAGCAACGTCGACGAAACGCATTAAAGGCAAATCAAACACGCAAAAATCCACGCCGCAAGGACCCACATGCACTATGGCAGGAACGTATCGCAGCAACACTGGGTGAATTGGGTGGGTCGGCGAGCGGCCGGCACGAGGTAAGACTTGCCAGAAACGTCTTATGTAAAAAAAACTAAAGAAAAGACAATTACAGGCATGATTGTAACCTTCCAATCCAACCGGGCCCAAAGTCAACAGGAAAAAAAGTTACAGCAAAAGTCAAAAGATTTGTGAAAGACTAGAAGGAACTATAAAAAGATGTGCGACAAAAACTTAGGAGAAATGAAGGGATTCACGCGTGGACGAGCTATATGAAACGTAGACGACAGCAACGAGCGCCGTAGAGGATCTAAGAGTGGCGCACGCCTGACGCAAATCTACCAAGTGTGTACGATGCCTCCAATAAAATATACGCAGAACAACACGTTGTTTAACCACCAGTGTGAATTAGTAATTAGGACAGACAGAAAGGCTGGGAACGAGTCAAACAGAAACCTATATAAACAAAAAGGAAAAATGGCCGAGGGCCATTATATCACGAAAAAAAAAAAGTTCTTGAAAAGAAAAATCACAGGAGGACAATCAGAGGAGCATCTTTTGCTGTGTGTGGAGCTTACCCTTCTGGACGGGACATCAGTGGCGCGGAGGGAGCAAACAGGGATGATGTGTGTTCATTGCACCGCCAAGAATATGAAAGAAGGGAAAGACAGAGAAGGAGAGGATAGATTAAAGATGAACTAGAAGTTCTAGGAAATGTTGTGGGGGAGACGGAGAGGAGGGATCTAAAGCATAGAAGTTGACGAGGGCAGAGAGAAAGACATAGGTCACAGAGAGAAAGAGAACGAGAAGAGAAAGGAGGACAGAGTGAAGGGGGAAGAGAACAAGAATAAGAAGGAGAGAGGATAGAAGAAGGAGAGAGAGAAGGAAGACGATGATGGAAGGAGAAGAGGGAGGGCGGACGATAAGAGGTGTTAGATGACTGGAGAAGATTACCCACTGAGAGGCGAATAACGGGACGAGAGAGAGAGAACGTTTGAGAGAGAGAGAGGAGGGGGATGGGAAGGCAGTGAGTAGTAGAAATGAAGACTAGCAGAGAATTAGGAGGAGAGGAGGCAGAGCGGAAGATAGAGGAAGATACGAAGAGAGGGAAGAGAAGATGGAAAGAAGAAGGATAGAGAAGCTAGCAGATCGAAAGAGAGAGAAGAAAATGAAGAGGAAGGAGGAGGAGGGGGGAGACTGAGAGGACATGGGAAGGGGAGCCACGAGAGGAGACGGGCACAGAGGAGGGGAGAGAGAGAAGAGGGTGAGAGAAGAGAGACAGGAAGAGGGAGATACGAGAGAGAGGGAAAGCGAGGAAGACAGGGAAGGAAGAGGAAGAGTAGAAACAGGAGGGTAAGCAGGAAGAAGGAGAAGGGATGAGAGTGGGACAAGCAGAGGGAGGAAGAAGAAGGAAGAGGAGAGACGAGGAGTGGGGGGAGCGAGGAGTGAGAAAACGAGAGGAGAGATGAGTAAGAGAAAGAAAGGAGGAATGGAGACGGAGAGCCGGAAGGTCAAGAAGTAATGAGGAGAAGAGAGGAGGAAGAGAGAGGAGGGGGAAAAGAAGAGGATGAGAGAGAAAAAGAAGCGAAGGTAAGAGAGTAGAGCGAGAGACAGAGAGAGAGTACAACGAGAAGTAAGATGGGAGGGATAGAGTAGAAAGATTGGGAGACGGGAGAGAGAGGAGAGAGAAGGAGGGAGATGACAAGGAGAAGACAGAGAGGACGGGCTAGTGAGGAAGAAAAGAGGCACAAGGGAAGATGGGACCTAGAGAGAGGAATGGAGCAGGGGGGAAAGAAGTGAGGAGATGGAAGAGAAGAGAAGAGAGAGAAGAGGAGAGACGGCGACGGAAAGAGAAAAGAGAGAATGAGACAGGTTGGAGAGAGGAGAATCAATGAAGAGAGGAGAGGAAGGGGAAAGGAGAGGAGACGGAGAGAAAAGTAGAGAAGGAGAAGGAGAGAGAAGGAGGTGAGAAGAAGAAGAATGGGAGGAAGAGATAGGAAAGAGGTAGAGGAAGAGAGGAGAAGAGAAAGGAAGAGAGGAGAGAACAGAGGATGAAAGGGGAGAGACGAAGAAGAAGAGAGAGAGAGGAGAAGGAAGAAAGAAGAGAGGGAGGGAAGAGTGAAGAGATGAAAGAGACATGAGAAGGAGAAGAAGAGAGTCGAGGCGAGAGGGCTGAGAGGAAGGGAGGATGAGGGGAGGGAGGAGGGGAAAGGAACGAGAGGGGGAGAGAGAAGGAGGGAGGAGAGCGGGAGATGGAGAGGGAGCGGAGACGAGGGAGGAGACAGGGAAGGGAGGGAGGGGGGAAAAAGGAAGGATAAGTGAAGGGAGAAGAAGAGCGGAGGGAGAAGCAAGAAAGGGAGAAAGGGAAGGAGAGAGAGAAAGGAGGGAGAGAAGAGCGACGGAGAAAGGAAGAGAAGGAGAAGTAAGAAAAGAGGAGTGGGAATAGCGAAAGAGGGAAGAGAGGAAGAGAGAGAGAGAGAGAGTAAGGAGAGAATGTAAGAAGGAAGAGACAGAAAGGAAGGAAAACAGGAAGGATAGAGTTTGAAAGAGAGAAGCGGGAGAGTAGTTTCCACCGAGGATTGAGGAAGGAAGGGAGGAAGTAGAGAGGGAGAAAGGAAGGAAATAGGAAGGTAGGAGAGGGGTGCCTGGGGGTGAGGAGAGGGATCGGGAGCGTGCGGGGGAGTGGTAAGGAAGGGAGAGGAGGGAGAAGGAGCCGGGTAGGGAGATCGAAGAGGGAGCGAAGAGAAGAAGATAGGGAGAACGGATGAGGACCCGAGATGAGAGAGAGAGGAAGAGGAGAAGAAGAGAAGAGAGGGGAGAGAATGAGGAAGGAAGAAGGTGTGAGGAGGAGAATAGAGAGGAGGAAATGGAGTAGGTACGAAAAAGGAGAGAGAGGAGGGGATGGGAGGGAAGGAGGGGCAGATGAGAAGAGAAGGAGGGGGAGGTGGTGAAGGATGGGGGCGGAGGTGAAGGAGAGAAGGAGGCGATGAGATTGATTAGAGGAGGTATGGAAGAGAGGAGAGGAGAGAGAGGGGGAAGAGGAGAGGGAAGAGGAAGTGGAGATGAAGGAGGAAACAATAAGGGAGAGCTTTGAGAGGAAGGGAGAGAAGAGAGAAGAGAGAGAAGAGAGAGGAGAGAAGAAAGGAGAGAAGAGAAGGAGGAGAGAAGGGAGGAGGAGAAGGGCGGTGAAAGATAGAGAGAAGGAGAAGTAGAAGAAGAGGGGGGAGGGAGGAGGAGAAGAGAAGAGTGTGCACGAGGAGATAGAAAGGAGAGCAGAAAGAGGAGAGAGACGAGAGAAGGAGAAGAAGGAAGAAAGGAGGAAGAGCCGCGAAGAAGAGGGGGAGGAGGAAGAGAGAGAGGAGAGGGGGCGGTAGGGAAGAGAAGAGGAAGGAAAAGAGGAGAGGGAGGGAAGAAGGGGACTAGGAGAAGTTAGGGAGAAGGAAGTAGTGAGGAGGGAAAGAGAACTAGAGGGAAAGGAAGGGAGAGAGGGACGATAAATGAGGAAAGAGAGAAGAGAAGAGATGGAAAGAGGGAGAGAGAGGAATGAGAGGAAGAAGAAGGATTAGGAGAGATGGAGAACGATAGAGAGGTGTAGACGTGCCAGGAGGAATGTAGGAACGAGATAGAAGAGAGAGGGAGAAAAAGAGAGAGAGAAGAGCGGAGAAGAGAGAGGAGAGAATAGAGAAGGGAGAGAGGAAGGAAGAGGAAGGGAGGGAGAGAAGACGGAGAAGAGGAGGGGAGCGAGGAAGAGACGAGAGAGAGGGCGAAGAGGAGCAGAGACGAGGGGAGAGAGATGAGAGAAGGAGAGAGAGAGAGACGAGAGAGGAGAGGAGGGGAGAGATGGAAGAGAGATGAAGAGGAAGAGGAGAAGATGGAGAGAGGAGGGAAGGAGGAGAGAGAGAGAAGGAGAGAGGGAGAGAGTGACGAAAGAGGAGACGAGAAGAGAGAGAGGAGACGAACGAGGAGGAAGAGAGAGGAGAGAGAGAATGAACTTAATGAAAGTAACACCATTCGCCCCCCAAAATTGTTGCAAAGCAACATATATAAGAAATTACAAGCTAGCATAACTGAAGTGAAGTATAGGGTATATGAATGTATCTAGTTTTTCTATTTTGTAATTTGTTCCAAGTTAAGACCCGCTCTCATCTCACTCGGCATGCTACTCTCTCCTCTCTCTCTCTCTCTCTCTCTCGATCTGCTCGTCTTACTCTCGTCTTCTGCATCTCTCTCTCTCGTCTCTCATCTGACTCTCGTCTCTCTCTCTGTCTCTCTATCTCTCTCTCTCTGGTCTACTCTTTCTCTGCCTCTCTCCTCTCTCTCTCTCTCTCTCTCTGCGTAGACACACACACACACGCACACACACACACAGGAAATCGAAGGACTACACATTTGTCTGCAGAATAGGCAGGGTAAAATTAAACACTGTCCACATGACTCTCATGATCAGTATACATGCATATTATGAGCAATACATACATACGATGCATACACTGAAAGCAAAAACATTGAAGCTTGATGTGTGTGTGTATGTGTGAGTGTCTGTGTGTGGTGTGTGTGTGCTGTGGTGTGTGTGTGGTGTGAGCCAATATACCGCACATAAAATTCACTCAGGCGACGTAGCAGAGAGAAAAAAAAAACGGAGAGGATAAAAAAAGCAAGGAAGAAAGCGGAGGATGAGTACAAAGCATGAAACACACACCTGTCTGTCAGCTCCATGAACCCGGCTGGCTAAGAAAAACCCGTCCACCTGGCAATCATCGACCGCCCACAAACAACAAGAGGTGAGCGCAGAAGAAGAATGAAGCTTGGAGTTTGGTCTCAAGTTATTCCCGGCGAGCGAGACTAAGAGACAACAAGGACGCAAGCACTCTTGTCTGTGGTCTGCTGTCAATTCCCGAAAAGCCGCACTCTGTCTGTCTGTCTGCTGCCTGTCACCCAATCCGTCTGTCGTGTCTGGTAGACTGCGATTCCCGCCAATCCGTCTGTTGTCTGTCTGCCGCCTTCCCAATCCGTCTGTCTGTCTGTCCTGCTGCCCTTCCCGAATCCCTCTGTGCACGTCTGTTTACGCTTTTCCGCCAATCCCTCTGTCTGTCTGTCTGCTGCCTTCCCCAGCCCCTCTGTCTGTCTGTCTGATTTGCCTTCACACAATCCCCTAGTCTGTCTGTATGCATGCCTTCCCCCGGAACCCTATGGTATGTCGTGTGGCTGCCTTTCCCCGATCCCGTCTGTCTGCTGTCTGTCTAGCCTTGCACCAACCCTCTTCATGTCTGTGTATGTTTGTCTGTCACCGACCCCCTCTGTCTGTCTGTCTGCGGCGACTTTCCCCAATTCCTTCTGTATGTCTGTCTGCTGCCTTCCCCAGTCCCTCTGTCTGTCTGTCTGATGCCTTCCCAATCCCTCTGGTCTGTCTGTCGGGCTGCCTTCCCCAACTCTACTTAGCCTGATCCCTTCTATGGGCCTTCCCCAAGCCCCCTCTGCCTGTCTGTCCGTCTTCCGTATTCCCCAACCGCTTCTTGCTGTCTGTGTCTGCTGCGCTTCCCCGGACCCTCTGCCTGGTGTCTGTACTGCTAGCCTTCCGCGATGCCTCGTCTGTCTGTCTGCCGGCCTTCCCCGTCCCACTCTGCCTGTCTGTCTGCTGCCGTTTCCCCAGCCCCTGCTGCCTGTCTGGTCTGCTGCCGTTACCAGCCCCTCTGGCTGTACGTCTGCGTGGCACTGTCCCGCAGCCCTCTTGCCTGCATGTCTGCTGCCTTTCCCCAATCCCTCTGTGCTGTCTGTCTGCTGCGCTTCCCCCAATCCCTCTGTCTGTCTGTCTGCTGCCTTCCCCAACACCTCTGTCTGTCTGTTGGTTTTCACGACCCATCAAAGCACATCAACAGAAGGTCTTGAATTCTTGCTTTGCTTTCAGTCTCGTGTCTCAGCGTCTGTAATGGAACGCCTCTTTGTTGGTCTGAAAGCCTCTTTGGTTCTCCGTAAGGCGTGTGTTACTTATTTTCTGCAAAAGCAGCACCGCGTTTCCTAACCTTATTCTTAGCAAGACGACCACATAGAGCTCAAGCCAATAAGAACGAACTTGATCTATATAAACACTATAAAGACGGACTTTTCAGCTCTTTGGAAACCTGAACGGCAAAATTTATTCAGTTTCCAGCCCTGACATAATAATAGAAAACCGATTTTATTTAACCCTAAAAATACAGCTGCAAATTAAGGACACAACACCATCGCCTCCATACCACGAACCAGGATCCCAGTGTCATAAGCAGGAACGCCAGACTTTATAATGAGCTCTAATTTTTCCCCATCCGAAGAGGGGGAAGAGTCTGTTTCTCCCCAGGCAGAGGGGAGCGGACAAAACCGCATAGGGACTTCGGTAAACTTTCCACACTCCTGGACACGTGTTTTGTGAGGGAGTAGAAGAACAAATCCGTTGTCCAGGGCGCCCAGCACTACTGTTTTTCCCGTCCAAAGGGAAGACGTTGATCCCTCCTACAGGAAAAGGTGTTGCTTCAATTCCACCAGCGGGGTTTCAGAGTGCAAAAAGTACAATACATATAAAAAAACAGGTAAGGTATATTGGTACTGAAGAAGTTCTAGCTCTTCTTTACCCTCTCTCTTCAACTCTCTCTCTCTCTCTCTCTCTCTCTCTCTCCTCTCTCGTCTCTCTCTCTCTCTCTCTCTCCTCCTCCTCTCTCTCTCTCTCCTCTCTCTCTCTCTCTCTCTCCCCGAAAATTTCATGGTACCCGGAGATAGAGAAGAGGGAAGTTTTGCCCATCTAATAAAAATGGTTTTTTTATTAAAATTTGGGGTGAAGTATCGCTGCCTTGCGGAGAGGAAATTTACAGGAGACCCCTTCTTGTTTTTTTTTTTGCGATTCCTCGTTTAAAAAATCTGTAAAACCCGGTTTTTTCCGATTTTTTTTTTGGGAAAAATTGTAAAAACTTTTTTTTTTTTTTTCTTTCCGTAAATTTTTTTTCCCCCGTTTTTTTAAAAAAGGTCAAAATGCTTTTTTTAAAAATTTCTTTTAAAAATATTGTCAAAACTGCTTTTTTCCGATTTCCTCTTTTGAAAAATATTCAAAACTTTTTTTTTTCCCGATTTCCCGTTTGAAAAAATTGTCGAACGGTAGCGACCAGTTGTCAAAAATCCTACCCTCTATGGGTCTTTTTCCAGAATTTCATCTCAGGGGCTTAATACAAGGGCTTTTCTATTCCCAAATTTACTGAGGCAATAATGCAGGGCATTTTTTTGTCACGCGCCAAGGCAAGTTTTATATTTTTTATTTCATTATGCATGAAAACCCTCAAAAATAAGCAATAATCAACTTTTGGCCTATAAAAGTATTATAGTTTTTTTTAGTGAATGATCAGATTAATTTAAAGGGCATTAACAAAAAAAAGCTCTTATCTTTATTTCAGTTCATTTTTTTACTTGTTATAATCATTATTTTTTTTTTTGTACCCGCTGATGATGCAATCCCCGTGAAGGTGGTGTGGGGGGTTAGGGGAGAGAGGAGAGGGGAGAGAGAGGAGAAAAAGAGAGAAAAGGAGAGAGAGAGAGAGAGAGAGAGGGGGAAAAAGGGGGGGAAAAGGGGAGACCCACAAGATACAACATTTTCTTGAAAAAACAGCGGGGGGAGACACATCGCTCAGAGGGAAAAATTATATTTTCGGATCTTCTTCAGTTCGTTGACAGCAATTCCAACGCCCTTTTTTCCAAACTTAGCGTGAGTTCGTCATCACCTCGCCGCGACATATCCCACACGGCACCAATTCATCACTAACTGATAAGACGCGGCAGATAGCGAAATTAATCTGCCGACTCCGGAATGATAAATCTTGCCGCATTTCACTAACTCCGTAGATTCAGGATTACCTTTTGTGTGTGTGGGTGATTGTGTGTGTGTTTTGGTGTGTTTTTGGGTGTGGTTTTGGGGGGATGGCTGCTGTGTGTGTGTGTGGTGGTGGTGGTGGTGTGTGTGTGTGTGGTGGGGGTGTTTTGGTGGTGTGGTTGGGAAAGGTGGGGTGGGGGTGAGGGGGTGGGGTGGGGTGGGAGGGTGGGTGGGTGAGGCAGGGTGGGGCGGGGTGAGGCAGGCTCGGGGTGGTAGGTGGTTTTACCCGGGGGCACTTTGACCAGTGCCCCAACGACAGCAACATCACGATTGTATTTTGCACGCACTTGTTGTCTAAATAAACTACTACAAAATCAATAAAGGGTCCAAGGGCCCACAAGAAATTGCTAAATACATAGGAGTACCCGTGTGTCTGGTGTTGTCTGTGGTCTTTTTTGGTACCCAAAAACTGTAAATTAAATTTTTAGAGATAGCTAAAAAATCGAAAAAAATTGGGTGGTAAGGGGCTTGGTCCCAGTCGATTGAATCATTTTAAAGGGGGGTTTTGGGTTTAAAAACACTTTTCAAAGTTTAGTTTTAAGGGAAAAAAAACTCTCGGTACGTCTTTCCTTTTAAAACCCGTAAAACTTTTTGTTGGGTTTTTGTGTGGTTTGGAACACAAAAAAAACAAAAAATGGGAAAAGGGGGGAAACCAAAAATTGGGTTGGAAAAAACGGAACACAAAAGGGTTTTTAACAACGGAAAAAAGGGTTTAAAACCCAAAAAAGGGGGGAAAAACCAAAAATTGGTTTGGGAACAAGGGGGAAAACCAAAAAGGGGGGAACCAAAAAAAAAAGGGGGGAATCACCCGGAAACAAAGGGGTTTGGGAAACACACGGGAACACAAAAAAGGGGGGGGAAAACAAAAGGGGAAAAAAACAAAAAGGAAAAAAGGGGGGAAAAAAGGAAAAAAAGGGGGAAAAGGAACACAAAAAGGGGGCCCCCCCCGGGGGGCACAAAAAAAAAGGGGGAAAAAAAAAATTTTTAAAAAGGGGGCACCCCCGGGGCTTTTTTCCCCCGAAAAATTTCCTAAAAAAGGGGGAAAAAAACCCCCCAAGAAAAAAAAGGGGGGAGAAAAGGGGGGAGAAAGGGGGGAGAAAAGGGGGGGGGGGGAGGAGAAAGGAGGGGAGAAGGAAAAGGGGGGGGGAAAAAGGAGGAAAAAGGGAAAAAGGGCCTAAAAAAGGGGAAAAAAATGAAACCACCAAAACCCAAAACCTTTCCTTTTCTTTCTTCCCCTCTCCTCTCTCCTCTTCCTCTCTCTCTCCTTTCCCCCCTCTCTCCCCTTCTCTCTCTTTCTCTCTCTCCTCTCTCTCTCTCTCTCTCTCTTTTCTTTAACACACGCTTAAGGACCCACCATCAATTAAAGCACCCACCCCCCCAAACCCACCCACCACGCACGCACGCACGCACGCACGCAGCACGCACGCACGCACGCACGCACGCACGCACGCACGCACGCACGCACGCACGCACCCCACGCACCACGCACGCACGACGACCACGCACACGCACACGCACACGACACGCACACGCACACCACACGCACACGCACACGCACACGCACAGCACACGCACACAAAAACACACACCACCACACACCCCACACACACTTTCCACGCATGTACAATTACAAATGCAATCCCGAGACTGAGCCAACTTAGTGAATTAAGCCTCAACAAAATAAGGTGAGCGCGACACCAAAATGCAAATGGAACCACGAGACAGAAACTACCAGGAAAAAAAAGGCCCTTGGAAAATAAAAAAATAGATTACAAATAGAAGAAAAAAAGGCCTTTGGAAAATAAAATGACTTTTTATGACGTGTAAAGCTTAAAAACAAAACCAAAAAAGGCCAAACTTGAGGACGGGACTTACCTAGAGGGATCATCTCTTCTCTGGGCCTCGTGGGAAGGGCAGAGGGCCATCTTAACGCCAGGACAGCCAGTACAGCCCACAGCCGTCCCTTCACCGCCCACGCCATCACGCCCACACCAAAAGCACGGTGGGTAAATATCACGTAAGACGGCACTAGGAACTACCACGTGTAGGTCTCGCGGCCTCTTGTAGCTTCCTTGTTTTCTTATGTTCTTCTTATGTTCTTAATAGTAACACCACACCGAGATCACGAGGAGGAATAGGAGAGTGAGAAGGAAGGAAAGGAGGGATGGAATAAAGAGGAGGAGGAGCGTTCTTAGCTAGTCTCACTTCCTTGACAGTTGAAGCATTAACGAAAGGAAGAGATGAGGAGGAAGAGGAGGATAAGGAGCAGAGGGATAGACGTAACCTCTTTCACCAGCAGCGAGGAGGAAGGTCAAATAGTTGGTGGTGGCATGGGTCGTGGTGGTGATGTTTGTGCGTGGATTCGGAATGTCACTATGAACTCTACTCGTAAAAGTATTTATTCATATGTCCTTTCCTTCTTGCCACCTTTTTTGTTTAACATTATTAAGGGAGAATTCTACCGCTGAGGGTTATCAAATTTCACTGGTTGTCACCTTAAATTTCCTTGGACACTAGAGAAAGGGATATTATTTCTTTTTTTCTTTTCGAGGACGATATTCCGATACGCAGACGAGGCAGCGGCGACTCAGCCTCCCACAACAGAGGTGAATGCTTGTCTCACGCGCCTTTAATTTGCAGAGATTCAAATATTTCCTCAAAACCTCCCAGGTGTCAGCTAAGCGTGGTCGTTACCCAAGATTTTATTCGACAATGAAACTCACTGAAGGAGCTGAAGTGGTGCTGGTGACTGGGTATTACTGGTGCATATTTTCTATCTTCCAGAATTCGTGGTACTTTTTCTTACTGATGGTTCGTGCTACTTTTTTATTGTTTTACTTTCTTTACGCAAGGGACAGTGCGCCTCGCTGGATACATGTAAGGGACGCCCTACACTTCACCAGCACTCTAAGGGACCCACAGGGGACTACAGGGGAGGGAGGCGGAACACGGGGGAGGCGAGGGAACGTTAGGGACACACTGCGACACACTAGCAATCCAGGGACAGTGTTGTAGGGAGAGCTAAGGTGACATCTTTTATAACCACTTGGCTATTAATATAACACCATTTTCCTTAGAATGTATCCTCGGAGGTCTAGAGGCGAATAAAGCGCAGCAATATCCTATATCGAGGAGCTTTCTAGTCGGTGTAAAGATAAAGCTTCCGTCATTCTTACATCAACAAGAACTCTCATCCAATTTTCCAGAAAAACACAAGAATTTACATTTCCAGATACTTAGATATTCCAGATAGATTTCCAGATACGGGAATATAGTGCAATACCAGACGCCCAACGAGACTCTACGTGGCGGTGGTGTCCCTGGGTGAGAGTTAATGCGGCTTCTGTCACCTCGGAAGCTGTAGCAGACGCCCACGTGGGTCTGGAGCGCGGGGGGCAGCACGCTACCAGTCCGGCCTCTGGGAGAATACTGGCACCTCCCTGACTGTGCCATTGCCGGCCCACTGAGATAACAAGTTCCCAGCCATGTTTCACCGCCAGTTGCCAACCGCACGATGCATTTAAACGTCGCCTTTGCCAAACACACCAACAATACTTACATATGATACTAACACACAAAATACTGATGCGATTCGTAAACACGAGGCAAAACATGTACTATTTCTGCCCTTCACCCAACGCAGCTCTACCAGTGAGAGCACTATCAACACCTGCCTGAAAACGACAAAAGATATATGTATTTCCTTCTTTACGAGGGGATTCTATGGGTTACGAGCTGCGGAATGAGGGGAACATGGCCAGCATGACACCTTGGACAGAGGGGGACGGCAGCAGAGAGCCGCGATCAGCTGAGGGGAGTGCCAAGTTGAGGGGAGAGCCAGAGGGTTGGTATCGACTTGGGGTGGCGGAGAGCAACTGGTGTAAGCGTGCGTGGTCAGCGTCATCAACCAACCAACCAGCAACCCAGTCACCTAACACTCCATTCTCCATACATGCATCCAATCACCCACATACACACCCATCCACCCTACTATTCAACCATTCCTCCACCGCCTTACCCACCTCACCCTCAAACTTCTCTTTCTGGTAACATTCAGCCATCAAGTCAGCCACATACACATACTCATTCAATCTCCCAATCATTCAACCCGCAAGCAGCCACCCAGCCACCTAACCAACCATTCAGAAACAATAAACCAACAAGCCATCTATCTAGACAACCAAAAAACTAGTTAGCCAACCCTCCTGTCACCCACCAATCTAGCTAGCAAATCAATCAGTCAAACAACCAATCAACCAGCCAGCCAGCCAGCCAGCCAGCCAGGAAGGGGTTGGTGTACACAGTGTTACTTAATCACAAACAAGCAACACACAGATATCCGCTTCTCGTGGTAAAAAAGTCTAAAATCGAAACACATACCGAAAAAAACCATATGGCGAGTATGTCACATGAAAGTTCGCACACACATGAACCTCATTAATATTCATAATGTATACGCACATAGATACAAAGGTTACGCTCTGTTGGTTGACGGGTCAAAATAACCGGATGCAATACAAGACTGGCAACAATACCGTGTGTACGATAAAAACATGTCTCTCTGGACTTTAAAAACGTAGTAGTACAATAATAACTCTGGTACTTATATACACAATAAAAAAACGGAACTGTGACCATCGAGCATTCCAGCTTTATAAATGTGTGATTTATCGGACACTGGAAATACGCGATATGCAAAAATCTGCAAAATCAGAAAAAATCCCGAATATTAATGTATGATGACAAAAATATAGGTCACGTTGGCGAGACTATTGAATGCATTATGGATACGCCATCTAGAATTACTGTTATATTGTTCACGCCACACAGACTAATACCAACATAATTCATCCCTTTTCCACATTTTCCAGCATGATACATGAAACACGTACTTCAAATACCGCAAATTTAAAGGCACCACACACTACATCTACTACGTACATCCTAAAGTAGTACATACAAATAGTAGATACAAAGAAAAGAAAATAGTATAAAAGTAGATAAAATAAATAAAATAAAAGATATTATAACTACAAAACCTTGAAATAACAAGAAAAAAAAGAAAAAATGGAAAGTATGAGATCCTGAGGGCAAGGTGGCAGGAAGAAATCTGCGCTGAAAGGGAGGAATCCGTGCGAGGAGGAGGAGGAGGAGGAGGGGAGGAGGAGGAAAGGGGAGGAGGAGGAGGAGGAGGAGGAGGAGGAAGGAGGAGGAGGAGGAGGAGGAGGAGGAGGTTACAGCCAGAGATTAATGACTCAGCCGTCACCCACACAGCAGGGTGGCGGGTGAGGGGACTGGCCAGGGGAAGAGGAAAAAAAAATTACGCCTTAAGTTTAAAAGAGGCTGTGGTTAAAGGATTCTATGTATTTCTTGAGTACGAAGAAAAATATCATAAGCAACTTTTTTACCTTTTTATTTTCTTGGGGTACGATAAAACATTCCTAAGAACCTTTTTTTTTTCTTTTTAGGTTAGATTTCTTTGAGATGATATTCCATTTTTTCTTTCCAATTTTTTTTGGTACGTTTATAATTATTTCAACATTAAACATTACAGTCACCATTATTTCACATCATTGCAATATTATCATCATATCATTCTTACCAAACCCTATAAATGTGGAGATTTCTCAAATATAGAGGGTTTTTTTCCTACAAATTGTATATTGGAGTAACAAGGAAAATACTGACAACTCCTCCTTAACATTTATGTTATACTTAATACCAGAAAGAAACATAAGCAATCTCAACACTGTTCTTATTCAAGGTTTTTTTTATCTTTTTCTCACTCCTTGTTGTCAAACACTTCACATAATATACTGGGAAACACTATCACCTATCTAATTATCACTCCACATATCTATCTATCACTCCTACACGAGTACCAATTAGCTCATACATGATGAATAACAAAAACTCAAACAGCTAACAGGAAAAAACCACATATTGGGCAAGCGCTTCATAATATTAAAACAAAATCATTAAAATCTTTCCACACGAATATTGTCACAGTGGAATGAGGACGACTATGCTAGGAGAGGAAATGGGGGCGAGGAATGGAGAGGGAGGTGGAGAAAGGGCTGAGAGGAAGTGGCCCAGGGGAAAAGGGGGAGTGGGACATTGATTGAGGATAGAGGAAAGGGGAGGAAGGGTGAGAGAAAGGGAAAAGAGGGAAAAGGGGGGAGGGGACATACATAGTTGATTGGAG